>QJPP01001372.1:0-474843 GCA_003996215.1 Jaltomata sinuosa
GATAATATTATTTCCAAAGTTCTTTCAAAAGTTTAAACCTTTTTCAAATGAGTTATACCTCTTTTAGCCACAAAATCTTTTCTTTTAAAAAATTTGTCGGTCAACTGCATTCGCGGATTTTTCGAGATGCCTAACACCTTCCTCGGGAGATAACCAAGACCCTTACTCTTTTCTCTGGTTTTGCAAAAATAAGGTTTTAAAACACCTTTTCTTAAAATGGTTTTCTAATTCCATTAAAAATTAGGTGGCGACTCTATTTTACTCTATATCTTTTCTAAAATGAAATTATAGCCAAGCTATGAAACATTTTTTACTTTTTTAGTTTAAAAACGGATCGTAACAGCAGTTTGTCTTATTTAAGCAAGCAGAGGGCTTCTGAGGATCAGGTTCTCATGACAAAGACAATATCCAATTTATGCAATGTAATTTAACAGTTTTGTAAATGATGTGCGTACCTTGAGGATCAGATCACTGAGAGTTTTCCTCAACCATTTTTCAGAACATGTATCTTCTGCTGCATGAATATTCCCACTGAAATCTGTACCTCTTTATATCATCCACACTTTCTCATACCATTGCTATATTTAGACGTTTAGGACCATACTTCTACCTTGAGACTTTGCAGGAGAGAGGAAATCAACGTTGTTTTTTAGTCATTTGTCTAGAGCAAACATTGTCAAGGTATCCAACCTTGACCATTTCTCTCTTCCTTTCCTGCCAAAGATTAGTGACTCATCTTGGGTACTCAGATCAGCTTGGGTCCCATTTATGAATGAAAAGATGAATTAAATCTTTCTTAGCCCAGTAAGGAAACTCTCTCTTGATGGACACCCCTCTTCTCCACTCCTTGGTCCTGAGTTTGTTGACACTTCTCAAATTTCTTTGCCCAGCTGGATTTGGAGGTTTCCTCTTGACTTTGTTAACAAAGTTCAGGTTCCTTTGATCAGCTTTCAGAAGTATAGGACATTGACTCTTGAGATGTCTTTCCTTCCCACAGACAGTGCACACTATATTCATAGAGTAGTTTGTCTTACTGTCCTCAGGTCTAAATCCCAACCCATGCTTAGAGGTGGTATGACTGTTCTGAATATGAGAGAGAAGAGTTGAGGGCCCACCTCTGATTGTGTTTCAACTCAATCTTGGCTTTATTCAAATCTTCTATTAGTGAGTTGTTTGTTTCAGACAACTCTAAGAGCTTTGTCTTAAGTTCTTTGATTTTTTCTTCCAAGGTTTGTTGAAGAACAGTGGCCTGATTATTTCCTTTGCCAGAAAAATCTTTGGGGGTGTTCTTCAAGGAGACATTGTTTTCCTCAAGACTCTCATTCTCCATCCTTAGAGAAGCATACTCATTTAATAGGTTTTATTTCTCAGCACAACCTGAGTAATATGCTTCTATGAGAATAGCTGAGAGGGTCTCGAGCTTCTTTTTGGAGTAGGTGTGAAGGTTGGATCTGAGGTCAGTGAAGCATACCTTGTTTTCATCTTGATTAGTGTCAATGTCAGGTTCAGAGCATGCCATGAGGGCGAGAGTTGTTTCAACTGACTCTTCTCCTTCTGAATCACTATCAGTGTTACTTATAGCTAGGAGGGCCAAATTGTCCTCTTCCTTTGCTTTCACCATGGCTAGTAGTGACTGATTGTGAGGATCCTCCTCATCATACTCATCACCATGTTCTCCCATAGCAGCTAGAGCCTTTTGAACTTCTAAGTCAGTTTCTTGATAGGTCATCTTCCTATGAGATGGAAGGGTGAACTCCTGACTTTGATATTTGATTTTTTTTAGGGAGCCTTCTTGTGCTCTATGGCCCACAAAAGACAAAATTTGATGAAGTGATCTGGGCTACCACACTTATGGCATAATTGAGCATCCCTTTCCTGAGCTTTGGGGGAGTTCCTTTGAAAGTTTTGTCCTGTTTTGAAGATTCTTTGGAACCTTCTAGTCACTAATGCAAGATTTTCCTCCTCATAGTCAGCAATCTCAGTGGTCTTTAGCGAAATAGTCTTGTCCTTCTTGTTAGTTCCAATGTCCTTCCCTTGACTCTTCTTTAATTCATAGGTTGTTAAGTTTCCAATGAGTTCATCCATGTCCAGGGTATCTAAGTCTCTGGCTTCAGTGATTGCTTCAACCTTGCTTTCCCAGGATTCAGGTAATACACTAAGGAGTTTTCTCACAGCCTTACCTGAAAGAATGTCCTCTCCTAGTAAGTAGATTTCATTGAGAATAGTAGTGAACCTTGTATGCATATCCTGAATGGTTTCTCCTTCCTTTATCCTGAAGAGTTCATATTGCCTGTTCATGTTGTCTATTTTTGCCTTCTTCACAGCAGTGGTACCTTCATGTGCAGTCTGTAGAGTGTCCCAAATTTGCTTGGCATCTTGACAGGAAGAGATCCTATTGTACTCATCAGGTCCAATACCACATATCAAGATTTTTTTGGCTTTGGCATTGTTTTGTATGGCTATTTTATCAGTAGCATCCCATTCCTTTTTATCTTTGGGGACTGGTTCTTTCCCTGCCTCAGCTGCCTTCATATGGATAGTGGGGCCATCCAGAACTACACTCCATAAATCAGCACTTTCACCCATGAGATGGTCCATCATCCTACTTTTCCACCACCCATAATACTTACCATTGAACAGTGGTGGTCTAGTTTGAGAGGATACTTCCTGAGCAGTTGGAGGGGCAGCCATAGGATCCTTTTCAGGTATTAACCTTTAATGAAAATACCTGCTCTGATACCAATTGAATAAAGTTGGTGCCCACTACTTAACTCAGGGACCAGGTCCTTAGCACAGTTTCACTTAAAGCAGTAAGTAAATTAACACACAAGATTTACGTGGAAAACTCCCTAACTCCAGGAGAAAAAACCATGAACTCACTTTTACCAACTCTTCAAGTTTTATGATTACAACTCAATAATCAAGGAAATAACTCTAGAACCTACCTCAAACAATAAACTTTCAACTCACTCAGACTCACTCTCTCCAAGAAGTCAAACCCACTTCTTGTTACAATTCTCACAAACTCTATTTCAAGAAGCCAAACCCACTTCTTGTTACACGTCTCACAAACTCTCTCTACTTGGGTCAAGACCCATAAAGTGTTGAATATCATTATATAATGTTTTTAGTATATATCTTTCTTTTATTTAATCTAGAAGCCAAACCTACTTCTAGTTACAAACCTCACAACACACACTTTTTGTCCTAACAATCACACAGGATTGAACTAGAAACAATTCTCTCTTTGTGTCTTCGTTTGAAAAGCTTGTTTGAGATCTCTATTGCTTGAGAATACTCCTTCTCAGCTTTGTGCAATAGGTGGTTAAATTCTTCATAGCTCCAATGCTTTTATAGAGGTATCAAGCTCTCTCCTCTTCTTGAAAGGAAAAGCCAATCCTTTCCTTGTAGGAGTTGGTCGCCGATTTGAAGGTCTTCTCCTTGTTGGACTTGGACACTTTTTTTGCTCGCCTTCTTTCCTTCTTTCTTCACACGATTTTCCTCTCCTTCTTTAACTAGGATGCTTCCTTTTATAGAGTGTTTCCATAAATATATTTTTACTAAAAATAGGTTTTGCCTCATTATCAAAGCTTGTTTGAAAACTTTTTTGACAAGGTTCTTCAATTACTATATTAAGTCAAACAATAAGAGGTGATCAAATCCCTTATCCAAATAAATGTTATAGTTTATCATCTCCAAGAACTACATGCCAAGCAACTAATATACTAAACTTAACTGCTCTTTGGGATTTGGTTCAACAATTCTAATGACGGCATAAAAAGAACAAAAAGATTTAAGATACGTATTTTAATAAGTAAATAATTCGTTTAATTAAATCAAACCTACATATTATGTCATGCTTTATGACCCTATAATGTAAGGAACGCCTAAGTTAATTATGAATTACTATAGCTAACTAAATATTTTTCAAAAACTAATAAGATCCCATCTACTATTAAACCAAGGGCTAAAATCCAAGGAGAAGTTGCACTAATTAATTAATATTTCAGTTATGTATTCAGAGAAAAAGTAAGATATTTTTGTAAAAATAATTTTCATGCAAGATATTAAGGCAAGCATCAGGTTGTCTTGAATATACAAGTCTATCTTTAAGAATTAGGTATTAATTAATTAGTTAATTGAATAAGGCCTTTCAACATATATAAAAACTAAGAAGTGGTTAATGTTCTGTTTGTTAATGTTAATTAGTTTGTCCGTATTAAGAGAGAAAGTTATGTTTAATTAAATGAAAGTGAAAAATAATATAGTTATCCCTTCTGGAAAGAGTCGTTGTACAAGTCATTCAGGTCTGCTTTTTAGGAGAATGAAGTATAAAGGGTTGACAAATCAAGTTAAGTCATTTTAATTAATTCCTTATGTGATATTGCTGGATTATCACCTGAATCTTTTTAGTAATAAGATTTCTAAATTACATATGTAGGAAAAATATTTACTTAGTGCTCACACCAAACAAAACATGCATGGCATCTATTTTTGGTATACATTTATACTCCCTCCGAACCACTTTACTTGTCGTTTTAGATGGTCCAAAATAATTATTATTTTAAAAAATCAAAATATAATTAGTTGTTTGTTTTCACCTTTATCTTCAGTCATAAATATGGAGAAATATTAATGTAGTGCAAAAGAGAGAAAAAAAATTAAATATTGAGGAATAATAAATAAGGATAATTTAGTCAAATTACACTCTAGTTAACATTTTTCTTAAGAGGCGTGTACATAAAAAAATGTGACAAATAAAATGGTCCAAATGAAATACGATTTAGTAATACGGGTGTATATAAATATATGTGTCATATACAGTTTTTTTTGTTGAGTAAACCACGCAGCAGGAGGAAATGAATGGGATGATTGCAACTATTTATTTACAAAATTAAGAAATAATTATTCGACTGAACGAAAATAAGATGTATTGTCAAGGGTTTATTGAAAAATGAAAATAAGTCTCTCTATCTTCACAACGTAGGAGTAAGATTGTGTATACACAATATACCATCTTTTTCAGATTTCACTTATGAAATTACACTACATATATGTTATGGTGTTGTTAAAAATTATATGTATCACTTTTTCTTAATTACCCTCATGATTTTTTTGTGGGGTGGAAGGGGTGCTATATGCTTTCACAAGAAAAGATTAAGTAAGCTAAATGTGATTAAAGTGTTGCCTTAAATATATTCTCACTTTTTGGAGATTTTATAATATATAATTTTTAGTCATTATAAAAGGAAAACATGTTTAAATCTTTTTAATCCTCACCTACTCTCTTAAAAACACACTACACTTTAAATTATCCCACAAAGTCTATGCGTAGCCCCCCTTAGGCCTTAGCCATTTGTAATTATGGAATTAGGCTCTATATATGCCTTCCCCTTTATCCTCTTTCAAAAAGATTTGACTTTTTCTATGAGTTGAATTTCGTAAACACGAATTCCACCAACTAGGAATTTTAAATTTTTTCTAAAAAGACTAACTAGAATGATAAATCCACTAATTATTTGACTTGTGGACTTATAAATTGTGGCCAAAGTAGGGTACCCTTTTTAGTGGGGTTTACTCCTATTAGTAGATACAAGTATAGAACCTTCTCTTTATAGTCATCCCAGTAAAAATTTCACCAGGTATCTTATTTTAGTCGTTTCATTTGAATAATATTCACCTTATATATATATATATATATTTGTATAATACTTAATATTAGATAATTTTCAAGTGAAATAATAAACTTTTTTTTCGTTTATGCATTCAAACACATTTGATTGAAACTTAAGTTAATTTTAATATGCGTTTTACAGTCGACTGAGTGAGACAAATATGAAAAATGGATCATCCCATTCTGCACGGCCAAATCATTAATTTGTTTTGAAGAAATTTATCTCAAGTGTCACTCCCTTTCTTCCTATTGTGTTCACATTAGCACTTAGATAATTAGTTCCAATAATCCCATCATTTTAATTTTCACATTCAATAACAATTGTTTCATTTTTGGTAGAAGGATTTGATATTATGGGTGAAAAGCTTCCGAATGTAACATTATAATATGCTTTGTTGTATATATTGTACTAGTTCCTCTGCACGTGCATTGCACGTGTGTACTGAGCCATGCATGTATACGTTATTGTAAATTAATACTCCTTCCATTTCAATTTGTTTGGCCTACTTTCCCTTTTAGTCCATTTCAAAATGAATGTCTCTTTCCTTTTTTAGAAACTCTTTAATTTCAACTTTTCACATGGCATATTCAAGACCATAAGATTAAAGGATATTTTAATACATTTGACATATCTTTAATTTGAGACCACAAGTTTTAAAAGTCTTCTTTACTTTTTTAAACTTCGTGCCAAGTCAAAATAGGTCAAACAAATTGAAACGGATGAAATATCAATATTAGTAACAAAAATATTTATACTTATTTTTTTTAATAACCAATGTGGGTTACATACGATGACTTGTTTGTAAGAATATTGATTAAGGTATTTTTAGGAGAAATATAGAATGAATGTAATTAGGCCTTTTCGGGAAACTCTCATTAGAATTATGTTAGAGTGGTGAAAGTCTCACATTGGTTAAGGAATGGATTGACGGTCTGTTTATATGGACTTGGGCAATCCTTCCCTCATAAGATAGCTTTTGGGGTTGAGGTAGGGGCAAGTGTCATATCTTTACATGGTATCAGAATCAGGTCCATCCCCGTTTGAGCTCCCGGTCCACGCTCCAGTTAAGGCCTGGACGTGGAGGTGTTAGAGTGGGTGAAAGTCTCACATTGACTGGAGAATAAACTGACGGTCTGCTTATGGCTATTCAAGAAATCAAAGTTGTACTATTTAATTTCTTCTACCACAAAAATTTAACTCAATAAAAAGAATTGAATTTAAAATTGGAGTAGAAAATTGGAAAAAGGGAAATATTAGTATATTCTTCAAAGTTGAATAAGAGTTGTGACAATCATCTTGTGAACAGTAGCTTGTATTTAATAAGGCATAATCATTTAATAAGGCTTCAAGTTGTAACGAAAATTGAGACTTTGAATATGGAGAGTGCATAATCACTAACCCAAAAGCACAACTTTTAGGAGAGAACACATTAGAATAATTTCTATCCAGTTTTCAAGTTCTCTGATCTTCTTAATCGATCTTCAAATATACATATATAAATTAATATTGACCAGTTAGGCATTTATTTTTTCTTCTCATTTATTGATATAAATAATTTTCAACTTTCATGACTCCCCAGGGATATCCATTCTTTGTGACGCACAACTATATCACCCTTCAAAACCACGTTTAACAATATATGAGGTAATGCATCATTCTGGTTCACTAAGCACGAGTCATGTTCAACTCTCTCACCAAATAGTAGCTCATACCAAAAATACAATCCGAAGTAAAAATTACTTTAGAAAAAAGAGTAAATTTTATTTATCCTCTTAGTCTTTTAGCGTAGGAAAATAATATTCCCAACTACTTCTGAAAGCGAAAGTGAATCCCCTTTGACAAAAACAAAAATACCAAAATATAAGAATTATACTTTAAGGGGTTTAGACATCAATTTATAAATTCGGCAATAATTTATTCAATTGTAATTTTCCTACAATAAAAGGTTAAGAGAGTTGAGCAGAATTGACTCTAAAAAGAAGTTTTCAAAACATAGTAATTTCAAAGTACAAATAATAGACTCCAATAATTTTTTCACCTTTCATTAGTTTTTTTTTAGCTAAACCATCCACTCGGGCTTTCACAACCCGTGCTGATGGGGGTTTGGCTAGACCCCTTCCTCGTTATATATCATAAAAGAAATGAAAACAATCAAAAGGAGGGGAACATTAAACCAAGACCTCCCAGAAAAATGCATCCAAACAAAGAAAAATTAGGTACATGAAATGAACCTATGGAGGCAAAAGCTTCGCTCCTCCCAACATGAAACTAAACTCCTATAATCCCCATATCACACAAGAGAAAGTTCAGCCTAATGGGATGCATTCAGACAACATATTTGTATAAGTTTAGTCCTTATAAAATTGAAATAGTTAGTTCAAATTTTGTACAGGGGAGAGGTTACGGCCTTACGGGTAAAGAAAGCTTTAGTGATCTTTTGTCTTAATGCGAGTATCTGTAGCCTATCCATACTGTAAGGTTTTGAAGGTCGCTGGATTGGTAGATAATTGCTTCATGAAATTTGTTGCTCCATTTGGATAGAGCATCCGCTATTTGTTTCACTTCTCGGTAATATTGTTGGAAAATGCATTGTTGAGGATGACTCAAATCTTTGATATCCCTGATGGATTCTTCGAAGTGTCATATTGGAGGTTTACTTTTGTCTTGGATCATGTCAATCGCTAATCTAAAATTACTTTTTAGCACGATTATATAATACCCATTGTCATAAGACTATTTTAGGCCAAAACGTATCGTGTTTCCTCGGTCGAATTGTTAGAACCCTTTTCCAGTCCTTGCACAAAGGTGATTATGAGGTCTCCCTTTTGATCCTGAACTATTCCACCCACTCCAATAGTTCAATCATCTAGTGTACTGTCATCCGCGTTGATTTTTCATCCAACTAAATAAAGAATATGTTCAGGCCACAACCATACATGTAATACGAGGGTGAGGGAGATAAGAATGTCACAAGTCATATTTCAGAAGTAGACTTCATCAATATTAATCTTATGAGTTTGAATGAACCATCTGAGATGGTTACAAGAAAAATGTGCTTTGAATATATAAAATTTCTTACCCCATACTTTGTAGTGCATCTTGCTTTTCGCAGTTCTTAACAAATAATAGTCTGAGTGATTTTGATAATAATCTGGAAGACAAAGTTTGGAGTTATGAAACTCCACCAAGTATTGGATACAGAGAAATAGGACAGTCCTCTCTAACCTAATGTTGAGGGGACCTCTAAAGGTTCTCCAAGTTATTATTTTATCCGGTTCACTATTAACATAGTTGTGATATATTAGCTCTTCTCGAGGGATCCTACAACAACTACACATAGAAAACAAAGTTCTGTATAATTTGGAAAAAATAATATCATCAGAAGGTAATTTTTTCAAAACATTAGAATTGTGCCTCGAATTCTTAATTTGTTTCCATGCAGAAGCAGTAATTTAAAGCCTAAGAAGTTGCTTTCCAGATGATTCCATTAGGAATGAGAGTATCCCCCTAGCTTGGTGGAATTGATAAGATCAATGATGTATTTAGGAAGTTGTTGAATTTGATAATAATGGAGAAGATAGGAGAGCAACTTTATATACTCTCATCACTTTGTCATACAATGAAAAAACCTAGTGATCTTTGCATCCCCTAATGAGGAATTTGTTTTTTACACAATAACAGGAATGTTACCTTTTAAAATTATGATATCAGTAACTTCATACATGCAAAATAGAATAGTATTTGAGATTACACATTAAAACATTCACCCTGATATTGGTATAAATTTTAATTTTATAAATTCTAAATGGTAGGAAATTAAAGAATGAGCCGTGTAAAGAAAGTAGAACATGATTTTCTTATTGATTTTATCGTTCATTGCTTTGGAGTTGAATATGTCTTCCATAAATATTTTCTTCGTCTTTATCACAGGATAGTATTTGCTATGGGGTGCATTATAACTGGATTCCGTTTCTCGCGACAACTCTGTAATCACATCTTGTGCAATTTTTCCTAACTTCAAAAAAAATACCAAACTGTTAATAAGTTGGAGAAGAGAAGCACTAACCCCAAATCAATGATTTCAGCCTCTTGTTATTGACGGTGGCAACTGTATAAATTATTCATACTGTGAATGATTATAGAGGCAGTTTTTCGCGTTATCTTCTTAGATACAGGCGTGTGAAGCGTTATGCCAACTTGTGTTGCGAGTTGCAACTCTTCACACTGATGCGGAAGATTAACAAATCCTTATTTAAGTTATTAGGGTTGTTAAGTGTAATTAAGAGGGTAAAAGAGTAATTTAACTTTTAGTTTAAGGGCATGAGTTTTTTAATTTAGGGGTATTTTAGTAATTTCACTTTGAAATTTTTGAGTTCATGCTTTTAAGGTAGTATAGATATAGATATAGATGTGTGTTAAAACTTGTAAATTTAGGTACGCGATATTTGTTATTAGTAGGGGTGTACATGAACCGGGTTGGTTCGGATTTTTTAAATACCAAACCAAACCATTAGTGTCGGGTTTTTAAATTTACTAGTTTAATATACGCATTTTGCGCGTGATCAAAGCGTGTATTTCATTTGATAACAAATATTATAGAAAAAAAAAGTTAGACTTAGCTAAACTGATCGTAGCTAATTTTCTTTTTATTTATAAATGCTATTAATTCATCGCTAAATAGGATTAACGAAAAATTTAATTTACTATTTAAATTCATTGAGAATATAATTTATTTTCTACTTTTTCATGTATGTCACTTTAGATTTATATTTTACCAAGTTAACATTTAACATCATACTATAATTATTTTTTTATTTCTAATTTCTTTCACCACTATTATTATTTTTAATTTAACTAATTTTATTATATACTTAAAAGTTTTGTCAATTTAAAAGATAAATTTACTAATGTTAGGAATTTAAAAAAGAATAGATTTGAATTCTTTTGCTAATTAGTTAATTCAATATTTTAATTATTTGTTAGCAATATTAGAGAAAATAATTTATTTTTTATTAATTTACATTCTTGATACATATATGAAAATTCAAATTTGTACAAGTTAATCAAATCTTATTTTATTATTCTTTTTGGAATTAATAGTGTCTTGTTTCTTCAATAAACAACAACTAAAGTAAGATACTAAGGTGAAAATCAATTAATTTAAACACACAAACATATAATCAACAATTAACTATATATTAATGGACAAAATACTCTATTTAAGAGATGAAATCAACTAAGAGAAATTAAGGGAAGAAATCAATTAAGAAAACTTTTCATTAGCAATGGTAAACTTCAAGAATATACTAAAATTTTAGAAAACTTACCTCAAATCACAAGCAAGTTTATCTTTTTAATCATAGATACTATCAGGATTGTAAACATCAAGAATATACTAAAATTTTAGAAAACTTACCTCAAATCACAAGCAAATTTATTTCTTCAATCATAAGATATATCAAGATTTCAAAAAAAAAATCAATTAGCAATTGTCTATACATGTTAATTTATTATTGTAAACTTTAAAAATATACTAAAATTTTAGAAAAACTTACCTCGAATCACAACAAATTTATCTCTTTAATTATAGATACTATCAAGATTTCAATTGGTAAGAAAATTCTATACCTAAACTTGTTTTCCCCCTACATACGATAGTTTTGGAAGAATAACCTAAATCTAAATAAAGAGAGGCAACTAATATAAGTATCATTAATTAATTGATTAAAGAAATTTAGCTATTTTCTTTTTGATAATAAAACCATTTAATTATTATGATGTCTTCTTAATTTTAGCCGAGTATTTGTAATCAATTAGCAATTGTCTATACATGTTAATTTATTATTGTAAACTTCAAAAAATACTAAAATTTTAAAAAACTTACCTCGAATCACAAACAAATTTATCTCTTTAATTATAGATACTATCAAGATTTCAATTGGTAAGAAAATTCTATACCTAAACTTGTTTTCCCCCTACATACGATAGTTTTGGAAGAATAACCTAAATCTAAATAAAGAGAGGCAACTAATATAAGTATCATTAATTAATTGATTAAAGAAATTTAGCTATTTTCTTTTTGATAATAAAACCATTTAATTATTATGATGTCTTCTTAATTTTAGCCGAGTATTTGTATTTTAAAAACAATTACCATAAATTGAGTTATAAAGCATTTATACTTCTTCTTTTTTTGCCTTATTTAGTATAGGATTTACGTGTACACAATTTTAGGATTTAATAACAATAAATTTAGTTGGTTTTAAAATTTTAAATATTAGGAGAATAATAAAATATTTATTTTAGATAAATAAGAAAATAAGTGAAAAGATAATTTTGTCTAAAGGAGAGACTTTTAATGAAGGGTAAAAAGTTCAAATCACATTATAAGGTCCTTCACACTTTTAATATAGTATAGAAGATATAAATAAAACAAATCAAATCAATAAAAGTCGAGTTTTTCAACCTCGGGGTTTTTTGAGTTTTTTCGGGGTTTTCGGATTTTTTCCAGTAAAGTCTTCGTACAAACATATAATTAATTTGTTCTTCAAATATTTCTTTAGCCCGAGCAAAATACAACTATCTAAGGTATTTCTTAAAAAAATAACACAAAATATATTCATTTTATTTGGAATTTATGAAGTGAGTGATGACAATAAAATATTTAATCAAAAAAATAATGAAATCGCATATAATAGATATTGCATATTAATAAGTCATAACAAAAATAATCACAATTAAAAAGTATTAAGTCATGCTAAAATAAGTCTAATAAGTATTAACTACATGACTAAATATTAAACAGAAAAATAAATTAGTTTATGTATTTATGTAAAATTAAAGAATAAATATCTAACATGATTGTCATTCCTAGTGTTGGATTGAATAATCTTTTGTTAACATTCATATTGATTTGGGTTTTATTTGCGTTACTAATATCTATAGGTTGTAAAAAACTTATTGGATCATTTAAAATTCTAAGTTTAAACTTGAAATAATATGTTGGAAGATAAAAACTATGAAAAAGTTGAAGAAATATTTATAAATTACATCACAATAAATATTTTTGTGTATAAAATATTTTTAAAAATAGTATACATGTAATATCGGGTTGGTTCAGTTCGGTTTGACTTTTTTTAGTTAAAACCAAATCAAATCAATTATAGTCGGGTTTTTTTTTCAATATCAAATCAAGTCAAACCAAACCACTAGTCGATTTTTTTTTGCGATTTGATTTGGTTTGCAGTTCGATTTTGTACGCCCCTAGTTATTAGCGTTTGCCATAAAGATTAGCCATTAATTGATTCTTGATAGACTGGTTCATTTAATAATAATTTGAGCTCATTTTTATGAAAATATTTTGAAAGAAATATAATATTTATGTTGATACAATAATTCGTTCTTTTCTCGAGAAAAAGAATATAGTAATTAAAAACCTTCAATGCGTTTTTATTTTATTTTTCCTGCCATGACACACACAAGAATATATATATATTCTTGGAGATGAAAAGGAACATAGCTGTTGAGATAAATAGAGGACTTTATTGTTTTTGGTACCATGAGAATATGATGGAGTTGAGAAAAAGCTTGGACCTACTCCCCCCTCCCCCCCCCCCCCTCTTTTTTTTTTTTAAAGAAAAAATCTCCAGAGCTCATTATTATTGTTAAAGAAACAATTGCTTCCTAGCTTAAAAGTTTTATATTTGTTGATGAACACACATGATACATGTTTACTTTACCTTTTGTTAAAAGGGAAAGTCAAGTATCAAAAATTAGTGCCTTTAGTAACTGATATGTATGTAATATGTATGTATGTATATATATATATATATATATATATATATATATATATATAACTGCCTTTAGTCAAATAATAAGGTGATCAAATCCCTTATCCCCAAAAAAAAAATGTCAATGCTATCACCTCCAAGAACTACATGCCAATTAACTCCCAAGGGAAGTTAAACTGCTCCTGTGAATTTTAATTTCTTCGAAGTTTCAAGTGACCATAACAGAACAAAACTGAGATTGGAAAATAGATCATAAATGACTAATAATTCTATACATTATGTCACCTTTTGTGACCCTTTGTAGTTAGTATCCACAAGGACATTAATAAGCCAAATTAATTATTACTCTTTATGAATTATTACACCTGAGAAAAATTCTTTAAAACTATAAGTTCCCAACTCTCTAATAAACCAAGGGCCAAATCAAATGACAAATTGCCTTTAATATATATATATATTCAAAGAAAAAGGAGCTTTATTATGACCAAATTGGGGTGACAATTTCCATAGATTAGGGCAGTAGGGTTCTTGAATAAATAAGTAGGAAACTAGTTATACTACTCAAAATTGAACAACTCTTATCTTTAGGAATTTAAGTATCAATTAATCATATATATAAGATAGAATAGGCCCATGAACAGATGAAAGGATTTGTTTATATGACACATATATTTGTTAATGTTAAATAATTTGTCCACATATTGATTGAATCGCATCAAGAAAGGAAGTTCTGTTAAAACTACCAAGTAAAAAAAGTATAAGATTCGATCTGATTAAGTGATTAAACAAATTATAAGCAACAATAATTTATTATTCCCTTCTGGTAAATGTGCTTAGAAAAGCTTGGTACAAATCAATTGAGGTATAAAGGGTTGAAGAATCAAGTTAATCTAATTAATTCTTGATACGACTATGCTGGATTTTTACCAAACCTTATTTTAAATTTGATATCTTGATTATCAATTTGTCAACGCATAATGTTATTGTAGTCTACAAGCCTCAAAATAATACGGGATTCTTTGGTCTTTCAATATTCGGTGCATTAAGTTCTCGTTGTATATGAGGTTCGAGAAACGATTGGATTACGTTCGGCCTATCGTGTGCTCCTTCTTAACAAATATTGAATTGTTTGCTCTTTTCGCAACACTCTCTAGATCATTCTTTATGCCATTTTAAATAATTTTCTTCATAAAATCAAATGAATACTATAAAATGATATTGAAAGATAGAAAAACTAAAAAAAATATGTTTCCATCTTTCTCACCATATTAAATTCTCTTTGTTTATTCCATTCTATTAATTAATTAATGAAGTAGTGTAAACTGAGTTTGTAGTTACATAATAGTGAAACTGAAAAAACTTGGTAAGATATGCAATTTTCATTGGGCTATTTGTGATGTCCAGCCTGGTTTGCAGGTCCTGTAGTGGGCCTAAAGTGAATATGCTAGGCCCTAAAGGAGAACGTCCAAAGCTTAGTAGGCCATGAAGTTGGGCTAAATCCAGCATGAGTAATTTTGCAGAATTTCTCCTTGTATTTCTCTTTTTGTTCTCTCCAATCTAACAATTTGTCAGCTTTGAATAAAGCAAGTGAAAATGAGTGAAAGAAAAAATTACATCATATAACACAAGTAAACAAAAGAAGGTGAAAGGCACTTTGTTGGAGATCAATACATTTGTAAAAATATCAGATTTAAAGTTCTATTGTTCAACAATGAATATATTTTCCAAAAGAGAATGGTTGTATTGGTTTTCTGATGTCTTAATCTGTTTCTAAGTTTCGATTCAGAAATTGGGATGCATTAGAGATTATTGAAAATAAGAATAATAGGGAAGAGAAAACAAGTACCAAATAAATTATGCCCAAGAACATCTTTGCACAAAATATCTAAACGACGACAAAATGAAAAGTTAATAGCTACACAATTTCACTTTCACACAACCAAAAGCACAAGAAAAAATAAAAATAAAAAAATTACATAACGTACCAAACATCTATGCCTAATAATATTTTATATCAATAGTTTAATTTAATTATGTTTTACAGCAAATGATTTAAAACTATTGTTATTTGTTTTTGCATGGACTGTATATGTATTTGTATCCCAAGATTTCACAGAATATACAATACGAATTTATATTTGTATGTCGAGATTACTCTATTTGTATTTGTATGTCTGTATTTATATTTATATATTAAAATTATACAATTATTATAGTAACTGTTGAAATGAAGCATAATTGGATAACGTGTTGCTATGGAGGCCTGATTAAGTTACGAAAATTCCTCAAAAAGAAAAGTAAAAAAAAAAAAACAAGGGCCTCGAGTGAAAAGATATTTTGAAAGAGCAAAGAGGGATCTAATAAGTATATTGAAAATCAAAGGCAAATTCCCCTTATCACTTCATTTTTCCCTCTTACACAGTGCCATGGCAGCTCTCAATCTTCCTCCTTTATCCAAAACCTTAAACCCTAACTCACAATTCCAAAACCTCCCCAAAACCCCTACTTTTCTTCTCTCTCTTTCCTACCCTTTTCTCACTACCTCTCTCTCTTCAATTCCACCCTCAAAAAGTTCAAGATTCCCAGTTGTAAGAGCCATTTCTGATGGGGAATACTCTTCTAAGAGGAGCACTAGCAATGATGAAAGGGAGACTATTATGTTACCTGGCTGTGATTATAACCATTGGCTTATTGTAATGGAGTTCCCTAAGGACCCTGCTCCCACTAGAGAACAGATGATTGATACCTACCTCGACACTCTTGCCACTGTTCTTGGCAGGTTAGTTCTTAAATATATTGTTATTCAGATAATATCTCTTGCTTTTATGGGATTTAAATGGGGGGTGGGGTGGGGGGAGGGGGGGATAATTTGTTGGATTAGTGACTAACAACAACCCTTGGAGTAACTTGGAGTAACTGGTAAAGTTGCTGCCATGTGACCAGGAGGTCACGGGTTCAAGCCGTGGAAACAGCCCTTTGCAGAAATGTAAGGTGAGGCTGCGGACAATAGACCCTTGTGGTCCGGCCCTTCTCCGGACCCCGCGCATAGCGGGAGCTTTAGTGCACCGGGCTGCCCTTTAGTTAGAGACTGTTTCCGATGTTGGGTTGACTATTTGGTTAAATTTGTTGAATACTCGCATGAGTTATTGGAGTATTGCAGTGAGTTTTTAGAGCTTGGCAATTAGTTACTGAAGATATATGGTTCTGATATTTTCCTTTGTGAGTGTATTCCAAGTTGTGTTCTTTGTGAATGACAGTCAGTTACAGAGTTATAACTTGTAAACTGTGAACAAATATGATATCTTCAGGCATAGATTCTCTGATTTGTGGACCTGAAACATAGTCCATCCCAAGTACTTGAAGCCTTCTTTTTGTTTTTGTTTTATGAGGCATAATATTAATCTTATGCTAATCAGTAAATCCAGTTTACTAGGTATACACGAGTTTCGGTTACTCCTGTAAAAGTACCATTGATTAAGAGGGCGGCAAAATTGTTGATATTGACAAAGTAGTTACTGATAAAATTTTGGTAGGGATTTGTAACTATTTTGGTCTAGCAGAATAGATTATTTTCTTAGTAACCAGTAGAGATTTTTTTCGGCTTATTAATCAAAATTTTCTTATCAGTATGGAAGAGGCAAAGAAGAACATGTATGCCTTTAGTACGACCACTTACACTGGATTTCAGTGCACTGTATCTGAAGAAACATCAGAGAAGTTTAAGGGTGAGTTCAAGCTTTTCTTGTTTCAACTTATGAGATTGTTGGATATCCAGTGTTCTGGCATTGACTCGTTCGTTCTGGCATTGACTCGTTCGTTTTTATATTTGGATATTCATTTTGTAGGTCTACCTGGAGTACTGTGGGTCCTTCCTGATTCTTACATAGATGTGAAGAACAAGGACTATGGAGGTTAAATTTCTTAAGAGGTTTTTTCCTTTGAGTTCAATTTCACTAGTGATTCTACAGCGCGATAACTTCTTTGTGGTTTCTTCTTTCAGGAGATAAGTACATCAATGGAGAGATAATTCCTTGTCAGTATCCTACTTACCAGCCCAAGCAGTCTAACAGAACAAGAAGCAAGAGTAAAGCATATGTAAGAAGAAGAGATGGTCCTCCTCCTGAACGAACAAGACAAGCAGCAGCTCCTGAGTCTTCCTCCTAAAACTATAATGGTGCGTTGTCAGTTCCTTAGTCTCTTTCTTGACACCCACTAGAGAAACAGAACTCACAGTTTTATCCCATTTGTTGTGGTCGGCATACAGTTAACCTTATAAACCCTTCTCATACGGCTGAAAGTATTTTGAAATTTATTCTGAAGGAAAACTATTCCCCCATTCCACTGTTTACTTAGTTGAGCTTAATAATTTCATTCTGTTGCTATTCTTCTATCTTTTTTGCAGGTTTTTATCTGATCTTAGATTCGAATTGGCATTTGGAAATGCTACTATATCATTCATAGTCTCATATTGGTGGGCTATTTAACAAAGATATGTTGGTCCAGGGTTAGATGGGAATACACTGCTAGTCGAGGAGTTTGGTCGACTGCTTTTTTGTTTTATCTTTCCTCTAGACTAGCTTTCTGGTTGCATTGTCAAGAACGAGAAAGAAAGCTGTGTCAGTATGTAATTTTGATCCTGACCAGGTTATTAAAGCTTGAATATGTACGTGATGACTCATTATGCTTTTCTGCTGGTTCATATATCTTGAAGTTTGCTATGCTTACAAATTAGATGATGCAGAATGATTGACAGATGCACCTTCTTTGAAGGAAATTTGCTTCTTGAAGTGATAAGTAATATTTGTTAGTGTAAATGCTGAATGAAGAAACTTAAATGGAAGGAAATGCAGCTGAAACCTAAGAAATCCTGTTTATCTGCATTGTCACATGCTAGTGAACTGCACAATGTTTCACAGGAATGACAAAAAGGAGCAGCATAATGTTGTTCCTTTGAGTTGTCCCCTCAAATTGCTTGGTTCTCAAAACTAATTTTGGGTATGGTGCAAGGTTTGGTGCTTCTGTGTTGAGTGGAACTGGCTTTGAAGTCCTTTTGCTGTCAATACATGTTATTAATTATACTAAATGCCATAACACAGTACTCTTCCCACCAAGGTAGGCCGACAAGGCACTGTATGAAGTTCCATGTGTTATACTGAACTCTACAAATTGGATGATTAACTGACAAATGATATAGTTAGTTCCTGTAATTGAACAATGGTTGTGCAAAAACCTTGGTCAGTGAGGCAGGGCTTTAAGCTAGATGTGTCATGATATGTGCCTTGGTCTGCAATAAGTGATTTAAAACACGATCCAGTCAAGGGAACATATATGTTGAAGAGGAAGTTGTGAAATTGTCCTCCTGTTGCATCTAACCTAAATAATTTGGTTGACCTATTTACTTTCAACCTCTCTAGAGTATCACTTTTAAATTACTTCCAAATGCATTTCGTGTTGGGGAATTTAGCTATGTGAGGCCTGAACCTGGAGCTTGCCTGTGATTCAAATGGTAATAAAACCTGGACAACTTGAAATGGTGATTCACGTTCTAAGCTATGTTATATGAATAGCTCATAATGATGCATGGTTCGAAATTCGGTAGATAATGCGCCTGTTCCTCTATCCTCCTCAACTTATATTCCAGGCTTTTGTACATGACAAGATTCAAAACTTTGGAGTGCGTTTAACTAACACATCATGTGTTGTGCTCACCACTGGATCAAAGTCTTGGAAAAGTTTGTCTTGAAGTACTCATATTGAACATGTGTGATTTAAGTGTTAATACATTTGAAGATTTTCTTTAAAATATCTGAAAATTAGCAAAAAAAACTATACATATTCTTATGGAATATTACTTACGTATACCCCATTTACATTGGTTCTGAAAGATCTCAGCAAGGAAACGTGAGTTTTTATAAAATCTTGATTGAAATGTTTCCATTTCTGAGATTTCATGAGGGTCCCCCATGCTTCCACAACAGGGAAATTTAGATATTTTTTTCCTCAACAACCTCTCCCACTTACATAGCACCTATATGCAAGGCGGAGTGTTCATACAAGCCACCTTCATCACAAAATTAAACTGTAAATATATACAAAGTTAAATTATTGTTTTCCGTATGTATATGTAAATACTAAATTCACTTAGTTTTTTCGTGTTTACTTCTTAAATGATTTTTTTTGGTGAAATCCATATTCCGCCACTATCTATATGTTACGTGATCAATACTTTGTAGTTGTGTCAGGAGTGATATCCTTTAAAAAGCACTCCCTCAATTTCAATTTAAGTATTTTGCTTTCTTTTTGTTCTGTCTCAAAAAAGAGCGCTCCTTCTATATTTAGTACTTAAGTTTTTCAATGCTACCTAGCAAGTTCAAGACACAAGATTTAAAGAACTACATACATTTTTAGTTTAAGATTATAAAATTCAAAAATTTCCTTTATTTTTTAAATTGCGTACCCAGTCAACCTAAGATACTTAAATCGGGACGGATGAAATATCAACAAAAAATGATATACACGTATCAGCTACTTGGTTAGACACATAATACGTACCCGTAAAGAAATCGGTGCAACATCAACGTGGCACTAAATATTACTCCAGTCGGCCAGTAGGCAGTAGCATTACCAACTCTTTTCAGGAAGGTGAGCCATCAATTGATCAATCATGTGCATTTGACATGCTTGTCTTTGTTCATAGAATTAAGTGCACAACAATCACACACTTTCCCTTTCATGTTCTTATCTGCTTCCACTATTATAGCATTACTCCAACCAACCACTATACACTCCCATGTTCTTTTCTTCTATATCAGTAGAATTTGTAACCATATTCATCAGATATACAGTGGATTAAACTATTAAAAAATTTCAGAATTTGAAGGTTTCGGTAGATGGCTTTCTATGGCTACAATAGTGATGCTGGTGAGTACCATTGGACTCCTAATTTCAGTGTTCCTTATGATTATGATGCTTTTTTAATTCAGTCTTCAATATCATATTCTGATTATGGGCAGAGTACTAATTACAATTACTACTATACTACTCAAAAACATCCAGAGTTAAGTTACTCTGTTCACAACTCTACTGAGCCAAAACTTATCCAATATGAAAAGGGGCCTAATTCATTGGAGACAAGAACCATAATTTCTTGTTCGACTAAACAACAGGATGACACTGTGTTTGATGAATATGATCCAACCCCATATGGTGGTGGATATGACATGGCTCAAACCTATGGCAAACCCCTTCTTCCCTCAAATGAAATATGTTATCCTCGTTCAATTCCTGAGTCTAATGGACTTCAATTGGGTGGTTTTGACTATGGATCAAATCGTTCGCCCTACGTAAGCCAGGGGGATCAAAGCAAAGAGATGGATGTTAAAGATGAGCAAAAAACTTTATCTGGTGTGGAAGAAAAACCCATTCTTGAAAAACCAATGGAAACTCCTCAACAAGATCAAGATTTTGTAGTTGGAAATGGAACTATAGGGGGAAAAGCCATTCTTGAAAAACCAATAGAACCTCCTCAACAAGATCAAGACTTTGTAGTTGGAAATGGAAGTAAAGGGGATGATATTCTTGAAAAAACAAGAGAACCTGCTGAACAAGATGAAGATTTTGTAGTTGGAAATGGGACAATAGGGGAATATGGATATGATTATGGGAGGCAATTGCAACAAATTCCATATGGTTCAGGTTTGGAAGCTATGGATATATGTGAGAGCTTATTTGGTTACTGGCCCTGCTTAGCTAAGGAAAACCAGAGAAGAAATTGGAACCATGTAAATGCTGCTGAAGATAGCAGCAGAAGCAATGAACAATGGAAATGTACTGCAGATTATCTTTTTGGGAATCCCTATGGATATGGTGGTGATGGAAGGTATGGGGATTCTGTTTGTAGCAATCAAAGTTACTACTATCAGCAACAACCTTAATTTATGAAGGATTTTTGGTAAAGAAATACTTATCCAATCATCCATTCAAGAATAACTGGAGAAGGAGGTCATACTTCATTTACAATTTAGTAATACTTCTTTTGATTCTGTGTTGTTTGAAGCATAAGCCTGAAGTTAATGCAACTCAGGGAGGGGTTGCTAAGATGGTACGCACACTTCTAACACAAAAGCTATGGTTCGAGTCACAAGCAGGAAAAATATATATGAAAAATATGAGCTCCCAAGGAAGGCTTAAAAAAAAGAATAACTCGAGGACTAGTCGTAACAACTACTCCATAGAATATATCTACAAATTTCCCTCTCTCCTTCAAATAATAAGATGATTTATAAAACTTTCATGTATGAATCTTGTTATAGTAAGGCTGTGTAACTTTTCCTTTTTTTCTTTTTGGTCATTATCATTATTGCCAATATAATGTTATTATTCTTTTTTATTTCGTTATGTAATTACATTTTGATCTCTCAATTATTAGTAACTTGTAACTTTGGTACTTGATATATCTGGCTAAACTGCATTATCCTTTAATTATTTTTTTGTGTTTTTGGTCCCTTAATTCCGTTTTGTATATTTAGACTGCTTTTAAAGTTAAACGTACTTAATCAAAATTACAAGAATCAAAATCAAATTTTGTTGATATTAGAGGGACTAAGAGTGCAAATCTTCCTTCATTTTATTTAGAGATAATGCATAAGTACCACCCTAAACTATGAGCGAAATCGCAGAGAGACACCTAAACTTTAAATAGGTCCTATTATCCCCTTGAACTCATTTTTTATGTATTTTTGTGCTCCTTTTGTGCTGATATGGCAGAGAGAGTATATCTCACTCTCTTAGCCAAAGAATTACTCTTTCTTTTTCTTTTTCTTTTATTTTTCTCTTTTTCTTTCTCTCTCCTTATCATCACCTTTCCCCCAACCCCCCCTCCCACCACCACCCACCCCCTACCTCCACCCCACCTACCACCAATTATTTTTGGTTATTCACCCCGATCCCCACCTCCAAGCCATCCCCAATTTTTTTAATTTTTTTTTTAAAAAAACTATTTTTTTATAGATAAAAAATTTAATTTTTTTTTATAATAGTTTTAATTTTTTTTATACCCCCACCCTTACCTTTCCCCAACCCCTCAACCTCCAATCCCACCCACCCTAAAAAAATTTAAAAAATAAATTTATTTTGTACTCCACCTTACCCCACCCCCATCTTACCCCACCTCCTCCTCCGGCCCACTCAAAATTTATTTTTTTTAAAAAATCCTAACCCACAACTCACCCCTCCACCTCCACTCACTATCATATTCCATACCCACCGCACCCCCATTCACCCCAATCTACACCCTAAAAATATTTTCTACTCTCTAGTCAAATACTAAAAAAAAATTGAAAAATATTTTTTTACTCATTAATCAAGCACTAAAAAATATTTTTCGAAAAATATTTTTCATTAACCAACCAAACATGAGAAAATAAGTAAAATCAACTTATTTTTCATAAAAATATATTCATGGAAAATATTTTCCTTCATACCAAACACATCTTAAGTAAGAAAAATGTTAAAGAAAAGAAGAGATTTAAGTGGGATATAAAGAAAGAAGAGATAAAGGAAGGAAGAAGAAAAAAATAAAGAAAAAAATAATTTCCAGTTGGCCGCGCGTGCACGACACCCTGCACAAGAAATTTGGTTATCTAGTTTCAAGGTGTAAATAATTATATTTCAAAAGAGTTCAGGGGGTAATAGGACCTTTGTAAAGTTTAAATGTGTCTCTGGGATTTCGTCCATAGTTCAAGGTGGTACTTATGTCTTATCTCTTTTATTTATCTTAGGTACCTTAAAACTCTTATAACTAAAAGGAGAGATCCTTTAAGGAAACCTCTGAGCATATGAGAATAACTAATATGAGACGTTAACAGTATAAAAAAAAGGGTCAAAGATAATTCAGTGTACGAAGCATTTCGTGTTTACGTAGTGTTCGGAGAAGAACAAATGATCATAAAATATAAGATAATCTATATATAGTGGTTTGAGAACTGGAGCTCATAAGCTCACAGTCTTACATAATTCAACTTTCCTGGAGCTACGTGTAGTTCACAATATTTTAAACTCCATCCAAATAAAGGTGCTAATATATATATATATACCTAAAGAAAACATAGCACGAGTTTGGATACTATATGTGGTTAAAATAGAAGGGGAAAAAAGGGGAGAGAGAAGGCATAATTACATTCTTTGAATCTCAATTATTAAAAAATTATAATTTTGATCTTTATAATATTTGAATAAGTGCATTAACTCATTCAATTAACTAACATATGTGTTTTTGTCCTTAATATAGAAAATACGTATATTTAGACTATATTAACAGTACATATTTAGCATAATACATTGATAATTGAACGATTTTGCACTTAATAAATCGTTAAATTTGTAAAGATTCAGAGTCAAGAGCATCAAAAGTGCATATATCAAATAATTGAAGGTTAAATTTGTTTAATAACAAATCATAAGGATCAAATCAAAATTTGTTGATATTTGAAGGGCTAAAAATGCTAATTTCCCTAAGGGTATTTGAAGGGCTAAAGATGCTAATTTTCCGGAAGTGCATTTGAAGTTGAAACCTCAAAAGAATATCGAGTAGTTGATCTGTGTCTCAACATAATTTCAATGAAAAAAAGTTTAAAATGGTAGTAAAAACTATTAGAGGAAATATTCTCCAAACAAGTTTTTATCAATCCTTTACTAGTATTTTTAAGGGTGAAGAGACACATCTAAAGTATTTCTGTTTTTTTTTTTAAAGTTTCATATCTAATTATTGTGTGAGTTTCCTACTTGAACTATCACAAATATTTATCGAAACACACCTCAAATATCAGTTGCTCATTTTTCCTACCTGAACTGACCCTAAGTTCAATATTTGGAAAATATTAATGACCAAATAAACATTTAAAAAATCGAATTCAATAATAAATACTGAAATATTTTATTATGTCCAAATGGGGCCATTTAATAAATTAATGATTTGCCTGAAAAATGCAATGCTCGACCTTAATTTCTTCTCTTTCAAACTGAAGAGCTGTTAAACTCTCATTTATTTAGTATTTTATTTGACAAGCTGTTGCACTTTCTTTGACATATCCTCTTTGTCTTCCTTTTGATAATTGCATTGCATGGTTTCTTTCAAAAGATCTGTTAAACGTTCATAGAAAAAAAAAAGATTTCCGAATAAATTAAATGAAACAACTAATATATTGTACTACATTAGGTGGTTATTTCTAAAAAAATAATAATACGGAGTACTAAAATAACAATATTTGTAAACTCATAAACAAGTTTTCTTCACACATAACACATTAATATTCTTTGAATGTAAAGCTCTTCGACAACCTTATTAGAGACGAAAAGATGTGCAAGGATTTAAATAAAACCACAGTAAAGAGAAATATTATTTTTTTAGCTTCTGCTACTCGTCAAAACACTTCTTTTTTTTCAAAAGCTTAGCCAAACAACCTCACGCTTGTCTTATTTATCCTTTTCTTAGCGGGTGGTTTATGTCGGGTACTTTCGAGCCGCGGGTCGCCTTTACGACCTGGTAAAGAATCTCGCTCGAAAGAGACTCTTCACCTACTCAATTGGAATGACTTTTACCTTTACTTATCTCTTTACTCATAGAAGTCCCTCTCGAAGCTATTCCCCAACGCTGTTTAATCTCTCAAAAATCTTGGCCGAAGAAGCCGTTAGACACATATTAAGAATAATTAATTATTGGCCAAACACATATATAGGCCCTCAAATTTGTCCGAAAATTCCATTTAGACACTTAAACTTTGCCATGTTCCAATTAAACACAAAACTATACTTAAGTTTGTTCCTATCAGACACAACAAGCTGACTTGACACATTTTATAAATAAACGCGTGTACTTACGCGTTTGATGTGAAAAAAATCATTTCACATAATTAAAAAAAATTAGAATAAAATTCAAAATAAGGGCATAAAACATACAAGTTTTTTTTTTTTTTTTTTTTGTGACCTAATTTGGATACATAAAATCAGGCGAACAATGGAGAATAGAATAATGAAAAACGTTTTTGAGAAATTAGGGTTTAAATAAAAGCTTTTAGAGATTGTGACATTACCGTTGTAATTCATGTCAACCAACGCTCACGCGCCTAAATATTGTGCAACCCACACTTTGTGCCAAGTCAGTTTGTTGTGTCTGATAGGAACAAACTTAAATATAATTTTGTGTTTAATTGGAACAAGGCAAAGTTTAAGTGTCTAAATAAAATTTTTGAACAAGTTTGAGGGCCTATATATGTGTTTGGCCTTAATTATTTTGTAATTAATAAATGATGGAATGGAGTGGAAAGCAAAGTGAGGTTTAAGACAAGCACAAAGACATCCCAATGACTACATGCACGAAAAATAATTCGGCGAGGCATAAAAAGTCATAAAGTGGTTGCCTAGAATATCATTACAAATCATACTCTTTTATCTTTTTTTGTTAATTAAGATTAGTAGCCCACTTAAAAGCCTATTTTTTATAACCATAGCATTTCTTCTCTGTCCCATGCTTTGTCTTAATGCCCCGCAATTTAGGCTACTTTGTGGCTAAAATTCTCACTCCTACTACCAAAAGAAGGATAAAAACGTCAAAAGTCACTATTACAACATTGACTGTTTTTAGGAGTTTACCTTCTGTATGCTAATTTAAAAAAAAATGCCAAATCGAAACTTTTAAAATAGCTAGATGGAAAGGAATTACCTTTTTTTTCTATTGAAATTTGAATTCGGGGTTTCAATGAATTTTTGTCCCATTTTAAGTCACACATATTTTCTGATTTTCTATGGAGAAGGGACTCAAACAAAAAAAGAGTACATCTTTCCGACGAAGGAGAAAACACAATATATAAGAAAGAAGTTGGGTAATTTTTTTTTCAAACGTCCATCTCAGCGAAAAAAAAAAGTTTTAAAAGGGATACATAAGACCTAAAGGTTGGTTAACAGGATAAGGG
The DNA here is from genome assembly GCA_003996215.1 of Jaltomata sinuosa. Taxonomy (NCBI): domain Eukaryota; kingdom Viridiplantae; phylum Streptophyta; class Magnoliopsida; order Solanales; family Solanaceae; genus Jaltomata; species Jaltomata sinuosa. The sequence goes on from QJPP01001372.1 coordinate 26,434, forward strand.
TATAATGGGGAGCTCGTTTGATAATGACGAGGACAATTTGTCCTATTTTTAATAATTCAGGGACATTTTTTAACCAAAACCCAAATGTAGGGCATTTTTATTCTATTGAAAATAGTTCAAAGATTTTTTTTCACCCTTTTCTTTATACATACTAAAAAAGTGTTTACATTATCATTCACTTAAAAAAAGATGAGGGATAACTTATTTCATTGGCAATGTAAAGACCACCAAAAGTTGTGGTGAGACGGTAATCCTTAATCCAAAATTTTGGGTCCGAATCTTGAGAAAGAAATTGCTTTTATCCCCAAAATGAGACTTTCAAAGAAAATTCAGATTATTTGAACTCTAAAACAGGTATCATACATCGAGTGAAAAAGAAATAAATTGATACTCTGAAGAATTTTAACTATTGGTTTAAGGTCTTTGATCTATTTTATTTTTAATTAATAAAATGAATCCCCCCTTTGCTTTTCGTTTTTTTGTTTAATTTCAAGACGCATTGTAATTTCATTTCCTTTTATTGGCAATCAACATCAATAAATATAAGGATATGGAGTAGTTTTTATTTTATTACAAAATATGAAATGAAACTTTAGATAGAATAATAAGAATAAGAATAAAAATAAATGAGGAGAAAGAGAGATTCAAAGTAGGTGAAACCTCGTAGTTTCCGGCAAAAGAGATTTTGTAGGAAAATAACATATAGTAGCAGTTTCTAAGTTACTAGTGCTGTTCCTAGCTACTTGTGTTGTGCCAGTGGGCAGTGGCTGCTTCTCTTTCTCCCATGATTGCCTACCACTATGAACCATTACTAACCTTTAACCCTAAGCCATTTGTCTGTGATCTGGTGTCTCCTATACTTCTCTCTTCTTATTACTATAATATATCTTACCCTTTCTGCCCTTCTCATGTCCCTACCCCCCCCCCCCCCCCCTTATGTACATTGGCCCCATCTTACTATATCACAAAATGGTTACTCCACTTGCATTATTGACCAAAATGACCATAGCCACCTCAGAAGATTATGATTTAGTAATTCATACTTGTATTCTTTTTCCCTTGAAAGAACATATAGATATCAATTTGAAATGGTTTGACACAAACTCAATATATTTGTCAAACTTTCTTTGGATAAAAGAAAACTTGTTGCATTGGAAGAATTCCCTTTTTTGTATTCGACTATTACAGTATAAAGATAACTCAATTATCTATTTATTAGTAATGCTAAAAATAACATCGATAATGAATCTAAATTTTCAATTTAGCAATAAATTAACAAAGAATGCAATTCCATCGAACCGGATGCTTAATTCACTAATCATCATAAAATTCAATATATCCTTAATTTGAAGTGCATGTTGCTACTTGCTAATGAATGGCCAAAGCATTGTGACCAAGAAGATATTTTGGTAAATGATTGAGTTTTAAATCCTTTAATAAAACACAACAACATATGTAGGGACAAAATCTTGAATTATTAAAAAGGGCAATATGGGAAATTAATCACACATAATTGAGTTTATGGCCCACTTTCTCACACCATAAACCTTGTTAAAATCGTCCCTTTTTTCATCCTCTCTTTGAACCAACAATTTTCACAAATAGCCTAATTATCCATGGCTAACCTCCTAAAAATACACACACTTTTTCTATCCATCTTCCTCTTCTCTTTCACCATTTCTTCAACTTCAATCCATGACCTTCTAAGAAGTAGGGGACTCCCAGCTGGGCTATTCCCAAAAAATGCTGTAAAATCATATGATCTTGATGAAAATGGCCACCTTCAAGTCTACTTGGATAGTCCATGTGTTGCAAAATTTGAGACAAGGGTGTTTTTTGATAGTGTTGTAAGAGCTAACCTTAGCTATGGTGGCTTAATTGGAGTGGAGGGTCTTTCTCAAGAAGAACTTTTTCTTTGGTTACCAGTGAAAGACATCATAGTTTATGATCCTTCTTCTGGTCTCATCTTGTTTGATATTGGTCTTGCTCATAAACAAATGTCCCTTTCTCTCTTTGAAGAGCCACCTATTTGTAATCCTCAAGGTACACCCTTTATGTTGCTTTCTTAAAAATTCATTCTTGATTAGTTTGTCATCTCACCTTTCATCACTCAATTCTCTGTTTTTCACTTTCCTTTTTTAATCCTAGTTTGTTCCAAGAATGTCACTTTTCTATATTTACAAAGAAGTTAACCACATAATTTTAAGGCCACTAGCAGTGGCGCGGAGGCAAGATTTTCACCAAGGTAGTTTGACCTTATTTATGCAGAGTGTGATTTGTCGCCCCTTTAGCTCCGCCACTGACCATAAGTTTCAAAAGTCCTTATTTTCTAAATTCCGTGGTTAGACAAACACCGTCCCACAAATCAGGACAATGTGAGTAATATTTTTTGCTATAGAAATGGAGCTACAAGTCGTATTGGACTTTTGAGCATCTTTTTGTTATTGGATCTGAAATTTGTTCTGTTCTGCACTTAACATATGATGAAATTGATGTGTTCTAAAGCTTAAAATTCATGATATATAGGAAATGCAGGTGTGTTAATGGAGAAGAAAGGAAGGAAGGAGTCTGGATTTCAGATTGAAAGATAAAAAAAAGAAGCCTTTCAGTCAGTGGAATCTGATATAAAAAACTTTCAATTTTGCTGGCTTGTGTTCTTTCATTTTTGCTTTGGTTGATGAAGGCTTGAAGCTTCAACAAAAAAGAGAAGTGCAATGAGATTCTCAATTAGGTGCTTGTAGGGTTGTATAAAGTGGAAACTAACAGTATAAAGTTTTGGAAAGAGAAACTGAGCAAAATTTTGAATTCTTCTTCATTTCTTTTTTAATAATCCCTGCCTGTTGAAAATTGATAATACTACTACATGAAATTTGAATCACCAAAAGCAGAGAAATATTGTGTCAGCATATTTCAGTATTTCCTCCCTGTCCTAAAATAAATTATACTACTTCCTGTTCAAATCATTACCTGCTCTGTCTGCCACAAACATTATTAAATCCTGGTCTATTCTGACTTAAAAATAACACATACTTACTATAACAAGAATAACCAAAGAATGACATTCATGTCATTTCTTGAATGACCAAACTCAAATTAATTTGGTCATAGCATAACGTGCCATGTAAACCAAGGATACTGCAGTTAGTTAGTGGGCGGAGTCAAAAATTTATATATATATATATACAAAAAAAAATACTTCCGTCCTATTTTTATAGTACGATTTTCCAATGAATGAGATTCAATTGAATCCCCTTCCTTGGTTGTTGCTCCGCTATTGGCATCTGCCCATATTATCTTTGAATTTTAAGATATATGGTAGAAAATTCAAAATGAATATATTTATAATTCCACGCTTAAATGGAGAACTAAGAATTCAAACCTATTTGAGAATGAAGCATAATTATTGTTTTCTTATTGTTGCCACAAAAGTATTGGTAATGTTGAATTCGTCTTTAATCGTGTCAAAAATACACTCCAACATTCATTTTATATGTCAGGAATCGGAGTACGATGGTCAAACTAAATTGATTCATTGTCCAAGCAAGGTATGGTGAAAGATAGATTTGCATGTTAATTAAGTGGTAACCCTAACTCATGGTTATTGTGCTTTGCTAGAGAGATGCGGCAGACATAATATTACTTGTAGCTGGGGTAGGGTCACACTAATGTTTTGTACACAGGAAAAAAGAAATGAATTAAAATCTGTATTACCAATTAAATTTGTATCCATGTCTGCAGCAATGTGCATGATGAGGTTTTATTTTTTGCATTGCTGTAATTGCATGACCTTATTATATCAATTATTATAAGTGGGACAAATATTTGTGATCTTTAAGCTTGATAAGACCAGGGTGGGTCTGTAGATCCATGTGTTAATATCAATTTTTAGACTTTCCAGCAACTTGCCTTGGGTCCACAGGTTTGGTCACATAATTAATTTTGATTGAATAAAGAAATTTGTTAAGGAAGATTGTACTACTAGTAATTATCATTATGGATTATTATTATTATTATTAAGCTTCTTGAAGAAAAAAGACAAAAGATCCTGGCATAAATCAGGTTTATGCTATTGATTGATAATTGTAGGTGGTTAGAATAGTGTCAAGTTTGTTCTTCACTTTCTTTTCGGATTCCTATTTTTGTCCTCTATCTACAAATACACAATTTCCATTATTGAAGTTTTGGATTTATGTAAATGGCTTTGTGTAGAGTGTGAATAATTTGCTGGTGGTTTAAGGACTTTTTTGTTTTGGTTATATGCATTATTGAACTTCAATATGGATCTTATGTATCTACAATTTTCAATTTTGCAGTTTTCGATCTTATGTAAAATAGATTTTTTGTTATTCTTTGATGTGAATCCTTATTAAGGACTTTCTTCTTTTGTCTATGTTTTCATTTTTATAGTCATCAAAATTTTGATTTATTGCACCAAAGTAAAAAAAAAAAACTTTTCTAGATCGTAACTTGTTGCTAACAAACGTTGCTAGGGTAGCGCGGCTCACTTCGCTGGGGGAGGGGTGAGGGACAAAGGAAAGAGCGATGCTATACATTAGATCAATTGATTCGTCATGGTAGAGAAGAAAAACGGTGCACGGACCGTACTCGAGCTTTGTATATGTCCCCAGAAGCAAGGAGTACGCCCCCGTGTTTCAATGAGAACACCGAAAAAAATTTAATTCAGCTCCACAGATAGCCAAAGTACATGGAAAGCGAGGCTCCACACCATTCTCCGTCTGCTTTAGGAATCGAAACCGCGCCCCTGATAAATTGCATCTTTATATCTGGGTTGTGAGGGCTCTCGACCACATAGATAGTTCAATGTGCTCATCGGCACCTGACCTAGAGATCTAACGGAAAAGAATCTAACTTTGCCTATATATCACGAGAGCCAAAGGTCCACCTGATATTGCCCCTTGGCCTTGGCGGGGGTGTATCTAACTAACGAGCTACGAGTTTATCCGAACTTAATTATTTTGGCTTAAACTATGTATATATGTTTAGAAAAATTCATCAAAATAGGTATAAATAATAGATTTCGAACTCAGTAAATTAGAGTAGTGGACATGATAGAATTTCGAATCCCAATTCATATAATTCAAAATTGAATCCATCTTTGGCCCTTAGGCACTTAGTTCTTTTTTCTAATAAAAAGTATATATATGTTGCCCGAAGAATATCTTCAAAAGACATGTCTGAGAAACAAAATAGGTCAGATTTGAATGCTACTAGCTAGAATGTATATAATTGCATTATCCAGCCATCTAAAATGAGCAAAATCTTGTCATATCTGTGAGTAGATGCAACCTTCACATTGAACCCTGTGTATATATATTTGAATTGGAAACCAAAAGGAGTACAAAATAAAAAATGCTGTGCCTCAGCTATGACTATGTTCGTTTCTTCTTCGTGTGACTCGAATGTAACAAAAAATGGAAGCAATAAGAGCAGTAGCAAAGCCGCCAAGGATCAAGTCTCCACCAGCCATGGACTTGTTGAAAGAATGATGAGTCCTTATATGTGTGACTGATGGAGCTTGATCACCTCTTCCTCTGTCCATTCCTTTTTCAGACGGCGCTGGACTTGGGACTAATGTCAAGGTGTCTAATTTTCTAAGCGCGTTAGCATTTTGCATAAGCAAAATTACCTGAGCTATAACTAGGCAAATGAGGAGAAACCTAAGCCTAGCCATAGAGAATATGAATATTGCTCCAATTGTGCACGCTTTTAGTCCTATTAATATAGACTTGCGAGTCTTTTTCGTGTTAATATTATAAGAAAGGTAGGTACACATTCCCTGGTCTTAAATTTTGAAAATTTGACGCGTGATTTGGTTTTGGAAGCAGTCTTTGTTGGATTAATCTTGGATCTGTTTGGAGATAATTTTAACAAGGGAAAGTGATGCTTGAGGCAGGTTTAGTTTTGGCAGTATTTTTGAGGACGACAATGGTCAAAGAACAGAGAAGAAAACAAGAAAGACAGTGAAACAAATGTCTTGCTTCATTATAGGTAGAAGGTTTAGCTATAAATTTCACTCTTCACACGTCTATTATTGGTGTTTGTTAAATATCTTATTCAAACACAAAGGACACTTAATGTGCTGGCTTTATTAGTTAACTGTTTCTTGAGCTGGAGCCTGGAAGTGACCAACAATGCTACTTAATTATTCAATGTGTCATATATAGAATCCAAAACGTTTGGAGTATGGATCCCACCATGGAAGATTCAAGTTAAAAGCATAGAGTATTATATTTCAAAGTTAGCCTCAGATGAATTAGTCAAACTTGACTGCATGAAATGCTATAGAATTAAGATACAAGAAAGTAATTAGTAACATATTATATGTTACTTCAGCAATATTTCAAAGCAAAAAACAAGAGTTCATACAAGCTCTTTTCAGACAATTTGGATACAATAGATTATCATCTTCCAATGATGGAAAACATGATTGAATCCTTTTGACATCCAGAAACTATAAAGATACTCTGGAATTTCTCCAAAAAAATTTGGATATAATATAGGTAATAGAGTACTAAAGTGACACTAAAGCTATTAGGGGATTTCAGAATCTACTAGATTAATTAGGGATAGTTTCTCTAGATTCCGCGGATGATCTCCAGCAAGATCTCTCTGATTTGATTAGCTTCAGTAAGTCCACCGCGAACCACCTGAAATACATAGAAAGATAACAAATTGTTTATGTTCTTATATTGCAGCACACACAGTACAAGGTGCTAAACAAAATCTCCTTTTTGTACGATCACAAATCTTGATATCTTCGGGCAATAGTTTTTTATTGCTACTAAAAAGCTTACTTTTTTAACATATGTTTCTCCTACCTCCACAGATGAAGTAACAAGAAGAGCTCCTTTGGAAGCAGTGACACTGGTGTCATTAAGATCAAATCCAAGAATATTCATTGCTTCCATCAGTTTAGTAAATCCACCTCTTTTCTTCTGGCAAACAATCTTTATCCAAAGCTTAGTTGGACCAATGTGAGCTACTTGAACTTCAGGCTGTATTAAAAAGAAAAGAAAAAGTTGTTTTACTGTCTAGTACTAGATTAGGAAGTTACCCTTTTAACTCAAGAATATCAAAGATTGTAACTTTGATTTTATACATAAAGTTACCTACCTCTATGCCCCATTTACCCATCTCCTCTGCAGTATCCATAACCTCTTCATTTTTTGTCTCCAATTCTTCCCCATGAGTTGCCTCCATTTCAAGAAGCTGCTCACTTAGGTTGTCCACATTCATTTGTAGCTCCCTAATGTAAGTGATGGCATCGGTGATTATGGTTTCTTTTGTCATCTGAAATCAGACAAGAATTTAAAGATTTTTAGAAAAAAAAAATTGGTTAAATGTTCATTCTTTAGAAAACTGTCACTCGAAAATCATGTAAAGAAATTAATGAAGGGTTTTGATTCATTGCATTTGTTATGTTTGGGACCAATGAGCGCAATTGAAGAAGCCTTTCGCTAAGTTTTTGACGCCTATTTCTCTCAGCCTTAAGGTTCTTGGATTTGTATTCTTTAACTTCACCATCAATTTGCTTCCTTTTATCTCTTCTCCCTCCTGCATCCCTTTCTTCAGAGTTGTGTGAATCATCAAATGGGGTGTTGGGGAATTCCATTTTAGCACACTTAATTACTACCATTTAAAAGATAACAGATATAGTATGTTATAATGGATTCCTAAATTAGAAAGGAAATCTAAAGAGGGAGGGAGAGTATAGGTGCTAATGATTAATATTGAGTGCAGTTAATTAAAGAAGAGGCACTGCACTGGTTTTTGTTGTAGACAGGCAATAGGTTTATATAGGTGCTTCTCACAATAGAAACATTTCTTTTGGTGGTGGGAATCTTCTTGTTGCAGTTTGTTGGCCATTTCCTTATTGATCACAATGTACTTGGGGTGTGTTGAAAGGACTCATTTTTAGCATGAGAAAGAGAGAGAGAGAGTGTGTAGAGTTTATAGGTTCAGGTACTACAACCCTTTCAGTTTTGGTCTAATTACACTTTTTACTATTGCTTAACTAATGGAGAAAACTCATACATTAATTCATCTTTGTTGTTATGCAAAAAAAAAGAGATCAATTTAAACGGGGAATATGGTCAGTGAAGATTCATATAGCCGACTTAGTATGCATATAACAATGATTGAATGGGAAAAAGAAAGAATGAGAGGGGGGCCAATGTTCTTGTTAGTTATTTTTTGTGACTATTCTGTGGTTGTTACTAGTATTACTGGCATTAGAAAGTACAAATGAGTGACCAGAGCTGCTTTAAGCAGAAATTTTGTTCTCCCTTCACTTTTTTTACACCTGACAGGAATAATTTCTTTTTAAGTACAATTTGATTTTGTAAAGCATTAGAAAGAGTTTATGGTATTCCAAGCATGTGTTTTGTACTTTAACCAGTCAAAAATCAAAATATAGTGACTTGAAAATTATCTTTGAACAGAATATTTACATGCCATGTTCCACTTGTTAATTTTGTAGGTTAACCAACAAAATGAGGGATTTTTAGCCTCATTGTCACTCTTCATCCATAAAATTTCAGCTTAATTTCTTCCAAATGTAGTAAATCCTGCTTTTCCAATTTCATTTCGTTTCACCTTGCATTTATTAGCAAGTCTAAAGACAAGGGGGTTTCGAATTTAAAATTTAAAAAAATTCTCCCTCCGTTTCTTTTTAGTCGTCATGTTGCGCTTCTCGAGAGTCAATTTGACCAAATTTCAAAGCTCAATTAGATTAGATTAACTTAATATTTTAAAATTAAAATTTAGATATTCAAAAATTATACGAAAAATACTACAAGTTGCAATTTTTCTCATATCAATATGATGAAAAAATATGTATTAAAATGTTGGTCAAACTTCATATTGTAAGACTCTCAAAATAGAAACCATGACAACTAAAAAGGAACGGAGAGTAACTTTTGCGCGCTAATCGTGCAAACGAATTTTACTCTATCAAGTTACCTAAAGGGGTTTCACTTGTCACTTTTTGACTTGGCATACCTATTAAGAAAACAATGATTGGTATAGCTATTTTATCACATTACCCCTATTAATTAATGTTAGTATTAAGTCTTGAAAAATGATTTTAGGAATAAGTAATTAATGCTAAGGGTAAAACATGAAAAAAAATAATTGATATGTCAAAATTGACAAGTAAAAATGGAAATAAAAAATAGAAATAAGTGACAAGTAAAGTTGAACGGAGGGAGTAAGTTATAACTGCTGCTATGGAAAAAGACCATAGGAGCCTTTTACTTCTCAGGAAGTATCACATAAGTCCATAATAAAACACATATTTTGACTCGTCTAATCAATTTTAAAACCAACCAACTGCACCTCAATTTTAAGTGGAAATATTCAATATATTCCCAATGTTTGCAATTTGTCTTATACATGCATTTTGTATCAGGTATGACAAAATATCATGAGACATATTTAAATCAATAGATTAATGACAGGTGAAGGACCAGGTTCCTTGTTGGTTTGTTTGCAACCTACTTGTTAATGAAATAATCAGATTATTTCAACAATTATGCAACAATATAATTGAGATGAAAAATAATGATGGGGCATATTTTAACATTGACGGGGTATATTTGAACCTTTTTCCATTTTAAATAAGATGGTATATGTTATCTGGAATTATTTACATCTGTTCTCTCATTTCCAAATTCCATTCACCTCAAGGATGTGTTTGGTATGAAGAAAAACATTTTCCAATTTCTCACGTTTGATTGACTTGAGTGTTTTTGAACATGTCTGAAACTTATTCTCCTCAAATTTAAAGAAAATGACTTCTCTTCATCTAGTAAGGAAAACATTTTTCAAAACTTTCTTTCAACCTCACCACCGACTCCCACCCCGACCTGAGTCCCGGGCACCGACTTCTAATCGACCCGAGACCTGACCCCCAACCCCGACTCTCGACTCCGACCTGGCTTCCGTTCCCGACCCCGACTCCCAATTCCCTACCTGAATCGAGTCAGGTTCAGGGTTCGGGGGTCGAGATTGAGGTCAGGAATCGTTGACTTCCGACAACATTCTTGGTAATATCAAAGAATTAAACCAAGGTTCTAGGTCAAAGAATTCCTTACTCGAAAGTTCGAGTTAAAGAAATGCCTCGTGTAACACCTCGCCCGTTTGGAAAGTTTAAAGTAACCCGTGCCTTTGGGGTAAGACTAATAGAGTCTAATATACTAAGAAGGATGTGTTATGAGGTATTATAATCGTAAAATGGTCGTATGATAAGTTTTGAAGTCAAGCAAGTTGCGAAACAAAAGTCAGAAAAAGTTATTGTAAATTCCTTTAAGGATTTCTCTTCAAATTTGGGTTAAATGTCTTGGGGTGTTTCTCCCTATCTATAAAGAGTTAGTGGGCCCCCAATATACCAAATCGAAGGTCTACGAGTCTAGTTTCCAACGCACTAAACCGTTCATCCATTCGACTTCAGAATAAAGAGATATTCACATTTTTGTAAGACTGCATAAGCAGGCACGTCAAAGTGGGGCCCACATCCTAAGTGGGTTCAACTTATAAAAGCTGATTTCTCCTTTGTTTTAACTCATTATTTTCACCCAAAATGCACTGAAAATCAAAGGTAAAGTCCCTAAATAATCCATGGACTTTGATCCTTTCAATTCGGAAGTTTAACGGAAGTTGCTCTACGTCGCGAGCTCGTCATTTTGGTATAGTTTTCCCCGTCAATTTCATGGCGTATCTTCGTGGGTGTTGATGCAGCAATCCAGCAGGTGCTTTTTGAGTATTTGGCAGTAGCTACAGAGTTATATTGGCGAGGTATAGATCCCGTACACTTATCTATTTGTTGAATCAAGATTCTAAGCTTCTAGTCACGAAAAGTTGTATTTTTCGATAACTTGTAGTAGTTTCTTGTTGGATTTGGATATGTTTGTTGTTCCTGCAAGGAGGCAGGTGGTTAATCTTGGAATATTGAATATTTTTGTCAAGGAAATCTCTCCCCTACGACCCTCCTTCGTTATTATATGTTCTAGTATTATTTTATAGATTTCTAAGCCACGAAGTGGTATTTTGGATTTGTGGCTTTGGACAGCCCCTTTATCTTGTTATGTTTGGTTATTGTTGTGGTGTTCTGGTTGTGGTAAGGTGCTGGAGGGATTGGGAAATTTTGCGATTCTTTTTGGGATCGCATACGATAGTGATTGGATTGGACAACGTGAAGTGCGCCTTGAAATAGTGCCTCGGGAGCTCGTCGCTCCTTGGAGATGTGGTTAACGTATTGTTGTTGGATTTAGCTGCCATTTGTTATTGTTATTGGCCTCATTTTTACGCTTTGGAGTTGGCTGGTCGCGAGTGTGACATTAACACCTTATCAAATGGTTATGGCTCGTTCTTGCAGCCTCGTCGATTTTAGCAATTGTTCCATTACCTTGGTTGGTCAGGCTTCATAGAGACGCCTTTGGGGCTTCAGTTAAAAGTATTCTTTTGTGATTTGGAGCTTCCAGGAGCAGTTCGAGTCTGGACGATGCCATTCCCGCAGCTAGTCATCGGATGACATGTAGGTTATGATTTTCCCCTATCTAGACTCTGCGTATATAGGCTATAACTGCATTAATTAGCATCCTTGGATTGGTTGTTATAGGTTGGTACCCCAGACCTTGTCCACCTTGTTCGTCCGTTATTTCATGCGTTGTTTGTAGTATTCGCGTAGTATTGTATATTACCCGTGTGGTCCTTTGTGGCCTTGTATTGACTCTGGAACATAGATGGTGGGTTATTGGGGAATGTCCGCGAGTTCCGAACATAGAGATTATCCTTTTAGGCTGGTTATGTCTGCTGAGTAGCTGTTGGGCCTGTACAGGGCTGATATGAGTTGTTGTGAGCCATTTGGCTACTTTTATATTTGTGTGCTAGCATATCATCCATGAAAAAGGTTTTCTCCTGCATGTTTTACTACAGTTTTGGCTGCGAGCCACTACTGAGAGTTTTCCTAAATCGCATGGCCCTGGGGGCTCTTTTTTGGTACTGTTGATGATAGAAAAGGGGATTTTTGGATATTTTCGCACTGATTTTATTACCGGTATTAGTCTCTGCGGGGCAGAGCACCAGACTTGATTTTATTACTGATACTAGTCTCTGCGGGGCAGAGCACCAGACTTGATTTTATTACTGATACTAGTCTCTGCAGGGCGGAGCACTAGACTTGATTTACTACAGTTTTAGACCTGGTTACGCCCGGGCACCCTTGGAGGGGTTTTTGAGGCATTTTATACTACTTTAGTCCTGGACAGGGTCTGGGCATGCATATTTGAGACTGGGTCTCTATCTTGATCCCGGACTTGCTTTCGGATGACATGTCTTGATACTGAGTTTAGTATGGGGTCAGGGACCTCCATGGACCTTGCCGCTCCGGGCCTGGGGCTTCGGGCTGCGTGCGCCGGAGGGAAGGGTATACGGTGGAGTAGAGGTATACAGGCTGAGTCCTTCCATGGATCCTGCCTGCTGGGCCCGATTGGCACCGGAGGAGGTCCATACAGAGGTTCTATTTCATATCATATCATATCATGCATTGGATTCCACCCTTGTTTGCTGTGTGTTCAGTGTACGCTCCGGTAGTATGGGATGCCGGAGGGTTTGCTTTCACTTGATTGTGTTCCTCGGTTGTATGGGCGGCCGTTGGGACTGTAGGTAGACTATATTTACTCCTGACTTTATTTAGAGCTTGTCTTGGCACCCGGTTCTTGAAAGATTAGTGATGGCTAGCCTGTTGGGGCTTTGGTTATGGGATTTTTTATTATTGAGAGGGCTTTGGAGTCCTATCTTATTGAGGCACTTTTGTGTGGCCTTCTGAGCAGAGTGTGAGACTCTGGCTCTATCCTTGTGGGAAGTTGAGTAGTATCTCCCGGTTATTGTGGCCTAGTTATTTCATCCTAGGGTTGCACTTGTGAGGTGATTCCCTGGTTATGCTATCATATGATTGGATTGGTGTTATGATTTCCTTATACTGGTTGATTCCATTTTGAGTATGTTAGACTACTCTCCGTCTTTTCCTTCCACTTGAGGTTACCGGTATACCGCCATTTTCTCAACTCTCTCTACTTACTTATATTATTGTGCAAGGACTCCAGGTGCGTTCTCCTTTCCTTCACCTGTGATTCTGTGTAATTGTATCTCTGTGCTAGCATGTGTTACTTGAAGCTCTTGGTTATGGATGATCTGTGCTAGCTCCTTGTGCCTTGCTTATGGCTTCAATGACTGCTTTCTTGCTATCTGTTACTTACTGCTTTTATATCTTATATGCACTCAGTCGGCCTATGATACCTACTGAGTACCCGTGGTTTTGGTGCTCATACTACACTTCTGCACTTTTTGTGCAGATATTAGCTGAGTTTTCGTCGTTGATCACGTTGGAGACTCGTGCAGCTTTTGGATCTTTGAGACTAGGGTGAGCGCTTGACGGTCGGGGCTTGTCTACATCTCATCTGTTATATTGTTGCTCCTTGTACTTTTGGAGGCAATTTATGTTGTATTTTGTTACTACTAGCACTTGTATCCTATTAGAAGCTTCTGTACTATTGATACCAAGTCTTGGGGTTGGTGTAGTTTCCTTTATGTATTTATATTCGAGTTTTGCTTTCGCTTATTTCTGCTTGCTGGTGCGTTTTGGTTAGGTAGTAGCCCATTATTAACCGTTCTGGGCTACGAGAATTGGTTCGCCTACTGGGGATTGTAGGTGCCATCATGACTTGAGAAATCGGGTCGTGACAGTACCGAATCAATAGTCGGGGTCGCGAATGGGGACCCGATTCGGGGTCGGGGTCGCGAGTGGGGACCCGATTCGGGGTCGGGGTTGAGAGTCGGGTCAACAGTCAGAGTCTTCTGTCAGGGTCGAGTCCAGTGTCATTAGTATTTTTCCAAATTATACATAAATGCTCTTGGGACAATATTTTCTTTTTACTAATCAAACACAAGAAAATAAATAAGAAAATCACTTATATTTTAAGAAAATATTTTCTAGGAAAACATTTTCCTTCGTACCAAACACCCCATATGTAAAATAAAATCTATATACGCAAAAATTACATAAAAATACTATACATGATGCATTATATTTTTCTAAGTTAAGGATATACAAAAGCATTGGGGATGCTAGAAATGGTAAAATTGTACTAGTACTACTACCAGATAAATTGGCAAAGTGCTACTCAGCGCCAAAATAAGCAATCAAATGTCTACTTCTTCACCTCTCCGCCGTCTGAAAGGCATCATCGCCGGAAACCAGAGAACAAGAAATCAGCCCATTACTTGTTCAAGACCCACCGATCGAGCCCAAGCAATTGTAGACTCCTTCATAAAATCATCGGAACGCCCCAACTTCCGACGGAAACGCTTCCATTTCGAAACCGCTGTTCGCCAACTAACCGAAGCCAAACACTTCTCCGGCATTATAGATATTATCGAACATCAAAAAAACTATCCTGATATTCGTAACGAAGCCTTTGTCGTCCGTCTTCTTCTCCTTTATGGGAAAGTAAAAATGGATCATCATGCACGTAAGCTGTTCGACGAAATGCCTCAACTAAATTGTCCTCGAACTGTCTTTTCCTTCAATGCCCTTCTCGAAGCATATCTTAAGTCAGAGCGATATGATAAAATTGGCGGCTTGTTTCGCGAATTACCCCCGAAATTGTCAATTGAGCCTGATTTGGTGTCGTATAACACAGCGATTAAGGCCTTGTGTAAGGCTGGTTCGTTGGATTCTGCGGTGTATTTGATGGATGAGATTGAAAATCATGGGATTAAGCCGAATATTGTCACTTGTAACACGTTATTAAGCGCATTTCATGAATGTAAAAGGTTTTCTGAAGCTGAAAGTTTGTGGGTTATGATGGAAAAGAGAAATATTATCCCTGATATTTGCAGTTACAATATTAAATTAAATAGTTTGGTTAAAGCTAACGAGCTTTCAAAGGCGATTCAGTTCTTCGATGAGATTGTTAACAAGGGCTTCAAACCGGACACGTTCAGTTACAGTGCTATGATAAAAATGTGTATTACTGAGGGGAATCTGGAGGAGGTCAAAATGTGGTACGAGAAGATGATGCAAAATGGATGCCTTCCAGATGATTCAACGTTTACGATGCTTATTATTTCTTCTTGTAGCGCCAAATTTTTTGATTTTGCACTGGATTTGTGCAAGAAATCAATGGAGTCACGCAAAGCTATTCATAATAGAATAATGCAGAGGGTTGTCGATGGTTTGGTTGAGCATTCTAAGATTGAAAATGCGAGAGAGCTGGTTAAGTTGGCCGAGTCTTATAAGCACTTTCGGTATGAGCTTTCCTTGCCTTCGCATAACTAGTTCTTTCAGCTATGTTTTAATCTTTTGATCATTTACTTGAGCTTGATCTCACAAGCTTCATCTTGCCTGGAAAAGTGATGAAAGGTCTGAGGAATGCTCGGATGCTCTATTAGCTTGTTGCATTTTGGTGAAGTGTGTTACATTTTGACTGTTAACGTTCAATCAAATTGGAGGATCTAAACATCGGTTGTGGTTCCTATAATTCTCTTGAAATAGTAATAAATAGCTTGGATGTCAAGATTCTCTTGGTTCCTATTTGTCAAAGTAAACATACTACCAACATGGAGAGAAGCATTTTTAAAGGATGCTGATGCTGGACTTATATGTATCTAGAGTTTATTAGTAATGTTTAGTTACTTAGACTAATCTGATTTCAAATTTATGTAGTAATTCATTGTTTTTTTCTTTTCAAAACATCGGGACAGATTGATATCGTTCTGTCCGATATTCAAAAACAATAATGTAGCTTCAAAACATCGTTATTTGAGACTTTGTCATTAAAAGAATTACGACAAGAATACTCGTTTGCCATGTTTGTGTCACCCTTAATGCCGATCTTGGTGCTGTTGCTGTGGTTCTGCCTCAGTATTTAAATGAACTTATTTGCACAAAATTTTGCCTACACTACAGAAACTCACATGAGAATGCCAAGTATGTGAAGCAGTCAAGAATTTTGTTGTTATACCAAGGTAGTTTTAGGCCATTTAGAAGGGAAAATGTATTTTGATTCTTGGTGTACCCAGAATTTTAAATGATCATCGCTCAGTAGAATTAATCAAGGTGCGCGTAAGTTAGTCGTACATACCATATGCAAAGATTGTATTAAAAGATTAGCTAATCACTGTTGTTGACTAGTAAATCTTTGTAAAATTATGTGTATATGATAGTTTGTAATAACTTGTACTCGCAAATAAAAGGAAAATGGAGATATGCGATTTACTAATGCAGCTTCTTAAGATATTCTAATACCTTATTTATAAACTATGATTTTGCTCATTTGGTAAAACTGTATAAGAATTGAGGAAATTTGATAATTTTTATAAATTGAGATTTTTATGTTATGAAAGAAAAATACAAACTTAAGAAATTTAAATTACATGTTCAAACAAAATTTAAACTTCAAATAACTTGTTTCAAGGTCCAAACGGCCCTTAGACCATATTCTAAGTCGGGCTTCATACGGAGCAGGCCCAATTTCCTAAATGGTTTTAACCTCAATTACCAAACTCCAATTTAACGCCGCTTCACATGTCGTCTTCTTCTTCTTCTTCTTCTTCCCTTTATCGCCGGCTTCACGGCATCTTCGCCGGGAATCGCAAAGTCACCGTCAAGCCCAAAACAGCCTCCTTAAAATCCACCGAACCCACAACCAAACTTCCCGAAAAACAACAACTTCAAACCATTGTTGACAACTTCAAAAAATCATCTGAATCCCCTAAATTCCGAAACCGCTGCACCAACTATGAGATCGCCATTCGCCGCCTTGAAAACAATTCTTCCGCTATCGAAGACATTTTTGAGCACCAAAAACAATACCCAGAAATTAGCAATGAGTTCTTTGTCTGCCGTCTCATACTCTTATATGGTACAGCAAAAATGCATGAACATGCCCGTAAACTGTTCGACGAAATGCCAAACCTAAAATGTCAGCGAACAGTTTTTTCTTTCAATGCCCTTTTGGAGGCCTACATAAGGGCAGAGAAGTGCGATATAGTCCGAGAATTGTTTCGGGAATTACTTGAGGAGCTATCGATAGAGCCTGATGTAGTGTCCTATAATACTTTGATTAAGGCATTATGTAAAACTGGTTCTTTGGATTCTGTTGTCAGTGTAATGGATGAGATGGAAAATCAGGGAATCAAACCTGATAAAGTGACTTTCAATACGCTTTTGAACGCGTATTATGAAAGTAAAAAGTTTTCTGAAGCAGAAGATTTGTGGGTGTTGATGCAAAAGAAGAACTTTGTTGCTGACTTGAGGAGTTACGCTGTTAGATTACGAGGATTGGTTGCGAATAATCAGGCTAACGAGGCGATTGAGCTGTTTGAGGAGATGGGGAAGAAAGACATCATCCCAAATGCTTTGAGTTATAACGTGATGATCAAAATGTATGTGGATGATAGGAACTGGGAGGAGGCAAAAAGATGGTATGTGAAAATGGTGGAAAATGGACATTATCCGGATAATGCAACATTTGAGATGCTCATTCATTTCGCTTGTGACATGGATAATCTTGATTTTGCACTTGAATTGTGTAAGAAAGCTATCGATTCAAAAGTTACTATTCATAATGCAACAATTCGGAGGGTAGTCAATGTCTTGGCTGAGCATTCTAAGCTTGAAGACGCGAAGGAGCTGGTGAACTTGGCCAAATCATATATGCGATACCGGTATAGACTTTCGTTGCCTTCGCTTCAATAGTTATGTGTTTTATGTGGTAGTTTGCACTACTATGTTTCTGCTAAACTATGCTCTTAGGATTTGTTAGTGAGTTTTATGAATTGCCCTTAAAGATTGAAGAATATAAAGTCTGAGGAATGCTTCAGTTGAACGTATAAATATTTTGCTTATAGCAATTGAGTTCCATTATTACATGTTAACTACCAAATTATGTCATGACGAATTTTCTAGTCTTATGAAATTAGGCTGTTTAAAGAATCTCATTCTAGACTCTGGGTATGTCAATATCATGAGAGCTTCCAGATGTTTTCTTAATGGTTAGCATCCCTGGCAGTAACGTTAGTAACTACCAATTGTTTGGTTATAGCACAATGGGCGCCCTTGAACTTATAGATTCATTCTTCAAAATATCTAGCAATTTCCAGAGGTAGACCTCTTTGCTTCCGCTAGTTAATGTGCATTGCATAAAATTTCCTGCTGCGATAATCACCAGTTTTTAGTACTTCGTCAAAACTCATATTTTAAGCAAAAATAAGCAAGATTTTTGTTGCATCACGACTCATTATTCCAAAATGTGTCATTAAAGTACAATAGGTCAAACCTGCAGGTAGTTTGATAGGTTGGTCATACTATTTTCAGCAATATGAAGCTCAAATCTCATTGTAGATCTAACACCGTCGTCATTAATGTCAATGCGATAATAATAAACTTATGATCTTTTCGTTTATATTCTTTTTTAAAACTTGCCAGTGGTGGAGAAGGAGTTCATAAAAATGATTCTTTATATAAATACTCGAAGTAATACCCTTTTATTCTTAATTAATATCTTAAAATGAAATGGCAGGAGTAATACTTTTTAATTTGTCATGATAAATTCTGAGGATTTCTCTACATCAATTCACATTTTCATCATGAACATATATGAAAATTCTATTGATTTAATACATTAGAACTTAAGAATTCAACTACTTTTTTTTAAAACAATGACCTAAAGGTTGTCGAAAATTATACGAAAAAGGGAAATACATAGAGTGGAAGGGAACTTGGTCAATTCCTCTGCAAATCATATCAGAATGGAGAAGAGTACATATGCCTTATTCGTGTGAAGAGTCCATATACTTATTGATGTGAATAAAACCAACTTAAGTGAAAACTAAATGGTAGTGTCAATTATTCGTGTTATGCTTGAGGAAAATATATACTCCTATAGTTTAGATTTTTCATGGAGCCATAGAACTCAATGATGTGCCCAATCATGAGTCTCCATCTATGTCGCAAAATGTTGACTTGATATGCTCTTCTAGGACAGGAAGGCAATGATTCTCATCATAAATGTACATCATAGGAACCATTCTGGCCACGTTGAGACAAGCCTTTTGAAAGGACAATGGAATTGCACTTGGTGAGAGGCAGTGTTTATTGACATCTTTCCATGTGTTTGAAACCATGTCCAGAACATGTTGCCTTGCATCTTCATTAGTTAAGCCCTGTTGTTCTTTCATCAAGTACTCTACGTACGATCCATCGTGCCCTTCTTGATGCTCATCCTACCAAAACTACGTATTAGAACAAAAGTTGGAGAGTATTATTGGATGGTTAACCCATCACTGACTCAGATGGTGAGACACCTCCACTTAATCAGTACTAGCAGAGACAACCATTAGAAAGTGACACCCCTTGACAAAAGATTTCCTCATGTATGCCTATACATTATATTTTCCTCAAAAACAGTATGTAGTTATGTACATGTACAATAGGGTTCAAAAATTATAGGAGTAGATACAACAACATACCCAGTGTAGTTCCATAAGTGGGTCCTGGGGAGGGTAAGATGTACGCAGACCTTACCCTTACCTTTGCGAGGTAGAGAGGTTGTTTCCAATGTACCCTCGGTTCAAAAGAGAAGATATTCGAAGCATGGTTGCAAGAAAAATATGACAACAAAATATTAAGATACAAAGCAAATGAAGCAACAGATAGTAAAGGGCGAGGAGATGGGTCTAGCCCCTGCCTCTCCCATTTAAAGGGCGACAACACTCGGCTATCTACTAACCTTCTACCCTGATCCACGGCCTTCACACCTGCTTATCTAGGGTCATGTCCTCAATAAGTTGAAGTTGTGTCATATCCTGTCTAATCACCTCCTCCCTGTTCTTCTTTGGCCTACCTCTACTTCTTCTAACTTCTGCTACAACTAACCTCTCCCACCTCGCGCATTTGCGCACCTCCTCATCATATGCCTGAACCATCTCAGCCTCACTTCCCTCATCTTATCCGCTACGGAATCCACTCCCCCCTTGCGCCGTATAACTTCATTCCTAATCATATCTCTCCTAGTATGCTCACACATTCATCTGAGCATCCTCATCTCCGCTATACTCATCTTCTGAACATGGCGTTTTTGACTGGCCAACACTCGGCCCCATACAACAATGTTGGTTTGACCACTACTCTGTGGAATAATCGGATTAGATATTAAGTATATTGGAAACAACCTCTCTATCCCGAAAAGGTAGAGGTAATGTTTGTGTACATCCTACCCTCCCCAAACCCCACAAGTGGGATTACACGGGGTATGTTGTTGTTGTTAAGTAAATCACCATAACTAATATAATTCTAGACATTTACACTCAAGCTAACTTGTAACTCGAATTGTGGCAATATAGGCTACCAGTGACATAAAATCCTGCCTAAGCCAGTACACTTAATAATCGGTAATCTGAAATTCAAATTACATGGAGGTAAGTGAAGAATCACTGTTGATCTCTTTGTAGTGGGGTGCGTGAAAAGAAGAAAAAACAATCTTTTCAAATTGGAAACTATTACTATCTTTTTACCTCAGCATTTCCGAGGTCATCCAAAAGGCGAAGTATTTGGGCAATAGAAGAAATAATGCCTTCAATATTAGCTAAGACATCTGATGATGAAGAATCTCTATTTGCTCCATGACCCAAGAGAAAGTAAAGGTTGATAAGCACCATAGGCACCCCTGAACTTACTATCCCATTCTTCAAGTACTCCTCTGCCACTGGCATATCTCCACAAATAAACCATTTTGCTTCCTCCAGAAATGCGTTGCACAAATCTTCCCACTGCAACAATAAATAAATCAAGTGGAATTCATTAGATTAAACTCATATACATTGACACTGTATTTTTTTTTACATTATTAGCATAATTTAACTTGTTGTAGCATGTCAGTTATTTGCCTTGATAGGCAGCTGTACTCATGTATTATCTTTTAGCTGCCTTGATAGTACAAAAAACCACTGTAAACTTTCAAAACAATTAGTTCAGTACTACAAGTGTCGAAAACCTTACAGCTTTTCTCAAGTGGTTGATAGGGTTCCGTCCATGCTCTTTATACACTACACAACCAATATTTTCTGTGGTTTCATATAAAGTCATGAAGCACATCCTCATGTAGTTCGGTAGTTTCTCAGTAGCAGAGATGTCCCATCTAACGGAGAAAACAGGAAAAATGAAATCGCAAATCTAATTTTTGTTTTAACTATATGAAGGAAAGATAGTTTTGAGATGTATATACGTACCTATTGACAGCTTCAGTGAATAGAGTGAGTTCGTGGAGTGTACCATAAACATCAAAAATATCATCGACTAAATACACAAGAGAGATTGGTTTTATTAGCTCCATTCGTTCCTTTGACATTGTTGAATCCGATATAGTTCCAATGGACCACATGTACCATTTACGTGGTTGGCTTCGAGCAAGCTTCAACTCTTTTGTCAGAGAAAGTTCCTTCCACCATCTAATATTTACACACATATGCAGGCATCACTATATGTTGTATGAATAGTTTTGTACTAGAAAAAAACCTATAGCTAGTTCAAGAAATGAAAGAACATTAAACTTACTTGAGAACTTGATGTATTTCTTCGTTGTAAATGGATTGCATTTTCTCAATTTCGATTAATGCAAGATTTTTTAGTGTAGCTTCCCATTCATCTCCCACTTGAAAATTTTCAAGAGAGCCCCTTGTTGAATACCTTGGCATGTTTATGTGGATTGGATGTTGCAATGTTTGACGAACCATTTTGGTTTGATTATCATCTAAATGCACCATATTTCTTGTTAGACATTCACCACTAAATTGAGCAGCCTCATCTAGTATGCCTTCTCCTTTAATACTGAGATGAGTGGCTTCATGCAAGGCCATCAATCCCGTTAAATCTTGGCTTAATTCCTCTTTGAAACTTCCATTCTCTCCTTTGAACTTGTTAAACACCTCTGTCACATGGTCAAATAACGAGTCAACTTTTTGACACTGATGATGTATATATCTTTTACTCCATTAGATTATGTTGACGTACAACATGTAATTTTGTTTGTTTATATAACTTAATAAGTCCAAATGACAATGCTCAAAGGTTTTTGAGAAGATTTTCCAAAAGTAATTAGTGCGATGGCAAGAGGTTGTAACATAATTAATCACCTGTATTGACATTGTAACCTTGTTGTCTTAATAGTCGAAAACGAATTGAAACCTCATAGAGATCAGAATGACTGAAGTAAGGAGTAGTTTCCAGAAATTGTTGGTCAAGAATCAGTTGAATTTTCTGGTTGAAAAAGTGGTCGAGACCAAGCTGTTGAATGGTATCAATGACCACCAAAGCTTGTAATTCATTTTCTTCTTTGACAACCTTGTCTATATATTTCTTAACTTGCTCCACCTGCTTTGCATTTTTCAACTGGAATTCCTCCTGTCAAACAGAATTCCATGCAGTCAAAAGAATAGTTTAATGTACGTGCTAATATAAATAATTTCCACACTATCTGATAGAAAAATAATAGAATGAAAACGAAATCAAGAAAAAAGATTTGAGGCGTGATATCGATTTTCTGAGGAGTCATTTGTATATATATATATACAGGTTGGGAAAAGATTCAGATAATTCTTCTCAGGATACAATAAGGCTACATTATCCTTGCAGATTTTTCTTAGCACTTTGTAGGAAACTCTTGTTAATTTCACAAGCAGATGCATCTGTTTATATATTCAAAATTAAATTCAAATACAACTATTTATGTTAAACCTGATACGACAACTTAAAAATAGTAATAATCGATTATAACCAACCAAATTACACTAATAGTATATCAACTTTTTAATATTATCAGTGGATGTAATTTAAACTCATCAAGAGATATATACAATATTGCATACCATATTGTTAAGAACATTTGGATTGTTGAAAGCAGTGGACATTGCAGAATGTTAAATGTTTTATGGGAAATTATAAGTAGTACTCCCTAGTTTATTTGTTGAAATAAAGTAACCTCTGGCATTCTCTAATTTATAGGAAGCTGGAATTATTAAAAAAAATATTTAATAAATGTGCGGCCGAACCCTTTGAACTCAAAATTATTAGTACCTAAACATGACGTACACGATTTCTGGAACTACAACCTAAATATATCATGTGAGTTTTAACAGATTTATGGTCATGTACTGACTTTTAAGTATGAAGAGACTTACGTAGGTTTCTTTTTTTGCTCATATATATTTTTTTCCACCACTAGAATTCATAATACTCTTCAAGAAATGGATGCTAGAGTTCATAAGAAATCTGGCATCATATACAAGCTTTAATTTCTACCAGCTTCAGTGGAATTGAATTGTTGATGATGCACGAGGTTACCACTATTTTGTCATCATTTAGTGGGTTTATTTGTTGCACTTTCATTTTGTAACAAGGAATCTAGCTGACTTGAGGCTCGGCTCAGCTCGGCTAGCATTTAAATTTGATTTGGTTACTGTTAAAGTTTAACTCCTCAACTCAGTTATTATAACAAATATTCATTTTTAATTTGAGCTCTTAAAATTATGATCAAACAAGCTATTAAATTTTGATAGTCTATATAAGCTATTGACGCCTTAATATAAGTCATCTTGATTTGAGTTATAAACAATTCTAAAAGTATTTTGTGCTTTAATTATTTTGCTTCTTTTAAAAACGCATATTTTTCTCTTAAAAAGTGTGTGAGTTACTGTTAGAAATAACTAATCAAGATGTCCCTTTTTAAGCTATTGTGTCGGTGTGATTCATAATCTCGCGAATATTAGCATATATTTAAGTTATATGTACTAATTAATCACACGATCATTACAAATTTATCTGATTATAGCAAGTTATTTACTTCCTCCTATCTTACTCAAATGACTTTCTACCCTTCTAAAAATAGTCCAAATTTCGTGTCATTTTTTTTAAAAAAAATATATGTTATTTTTGTCCTAACTTATTCTTGCTATAATATATACTGTGGGAACAACTTTCTAACAGGCCTTTCAACTATTCTTTATATATCTTGGAAGAAAGAGAAAAAGCAATATATAGTTAAATGACTATATTAATTAATGTAATAAATTAAATTGTTTAATAGGTGAGCCACACTATAGAAAGTCTTTTAAATTTTTTTGGAGGGAATATCATTATTAATATATAGGTTATCAATGTGAAAATGAATGCTTATTAATAAAATTACCTAGAACTAATTTTTAAATATAAATATTTTCAGGCATATTATTTTGGGCAAATGATTTTTGCCACAATGGCCCAAATATGATAGTAGTATTATCTATCCACGCTATAAACAAATTCTTCTAAAACATTTTTATCTTTCCCTTTCAAATTTAAACTTTTTTCATCAATTTATTTCTTAGTTATTTTTTAATACATGAAAAACTTTTCTAGGAGATGAGGAATGGACAAACTTCTATAACTCACCCCTATTAAATATGTCTGATGATGAAAAAATGAAAAATGTTAGTAAAAATTTTTGCAAGCAAAAAGAATGCATGGAGCCTTTCCCAGTTAAATGGAGTCACGTAAAATTGCACACTTTTTGGTGAAAGTCGTTAATTTGTGGACAAATTCTAATGGAAGGACTCAAGTTGACAATTTTTAATACTTTAAGGGTGTTTTTTGCTCACATGGATTATTTAAGGATGTAGTGGAAGTTTGGGATATAATTTGAATGATTGTGGAAGTCGTTTCTCCATTCTTTTGTTACATCTCATCTTTGTGTCATATCTACGAACAAGGTTGTAAAATTTTTCCAATATTTACGTGACCTCTAATTAAGTAATTTTATTAATTATTATATTTAAATAAATTCAAACTATATATTTGTATAATTTTTTAAATATAATTTGAAAATATTTCAATAACAACAGCCAAAACTCAAAATACTTCTATATGGTAGACATCAACATATTATAGAAATCATATAGTTCATATGTGTCAACTCTAGTTAACAACAAATCCAAGAGAGTTACGTATTAATGTTGTAGTCTTGCTCCCCTATATTACGCTGGTTAATAATTCGTGAATCATTATTTGCAGTTTTCAAATCTTAGCAATATATTATAAATAAATTTGTTTGATTTAGCAATTATTTCAAATGAATCCCCCAGAAACTAAAAATCAATTTTAAAGGTAGTACTTGTTTAAACCTTACACAATCATCACTGAAGGACAAGTCGGGGATGAGAGAAAAGTTTCAAACCCGTTATCTGCCCAGCTCCGCTTAATTTTTAAAAATAATTGTTTCAACCCGTCCGCCCTGCCCCGCCCCCGCATAGGCTCAAACTCGCCTAGTCGCGCATAGGCTTAAACACGTCCCGGCCCACACCCCCACCCCATTGCCATCCCTAGTGGTGGAGAAGGGCTTCGTAAAAACGATCCTTTATATAAATAGCCCAAGTAATACCCCTTTTATTCTTAATTAATATCTCAAAAATGAAATGGCGGGAGTAATACTTTTTAATTTGTCATGATAAATTCTGAGGATTTCCCTCCATTAATTCACATTTTCATCATGGACATATATGAGAATTCTATTGATTTAATACATTCAGAAGTATTTTTTAAAAAACAATCACGTAAAGGTTGTCGAAAATTATATAGAAAAAGGAAATACGTAGAGTGGAAGGGAAGAGTGCATATGCTCGCATTATTTTTGATGTGAATAAATTAAAACTAACTTAAGTGACAACCAAATGGTAGTGTCGATTATTTGTGTTATACTTGAGGAAAATAGATACTCCTATTTTCATGGAGCTATTCAATGATGTGAGTCTCCATCTATGTCGCAAAATATTGACTTGATATGCTCTTCTAGGACAGGAAGGCAATGATTCTCATCATAATTGTACATCATAGGAACCATTCTAGCCACGTTGAGACAAGCCTTTTGAAAGGACAATGGAATTGTACTTGGTGAGAGGCATTGTTTATTGACATCTTTCCATGTGTTTAAAACCATGTCCAGAACACGTTGCCTTGCATCTTCATTAGTTAACCCTTGTTCTTCTTTCATCAAGTACGCTACATACGATCCATCCCACCCTTCTTGCTCCTCATCCTAACAAAATTCAAGTTACATGGAGGGATCAGGTAGGTGAAAGTGAAAAACAATCTTTTCAAATTGAAAACCACTACGTACTGTACTGTCTTTTTACCTTAGCATCTCCGAGGTCATCCAAAAGGCGAAGCATTTGGGCAATTGAAGAAATAATGGCTTCAATATTATTAGCTAAGACATCTGGTGATGAAGAATCTCTATTTGCTCCATGACCCAAGAGAAAGTAAAGGTTGATAAGCACCATAGGCACCCCTGAACTTACTATCCCATTCTTCAAATACTCCTCTGCCCCTGGCACATCTCCACTAATAAACCATTTTGCTTCCTCCAGAAATGCATTGCACAAATCTGCCCACTGCCACAATAAATAAATCAAGTGGAATTCGTTAGATTTAACTTATATACATTGACACTGTAATTTTTTTACGTAATTTAACTTGTTTTAGCATGCCAGTTATTTGCCTTGATCATGTATTATTTTTTAGCTGCCTGGATAGTGCAAAAAATCAGTGTGAACTTTCAACACAATTAGTAGTTCAGTACTACAAGTGTCAAAAACCTTACAGCTTTTCTCAAGTGGTCGATAGGGTTCCATCCATAATCTTTATACACTACACAACCAATATTTTCTGTGGTATCATATAAAGTCATGAAGCACATCCTCATGTACTCCGGTAGTTTCTCAGCAGCAGAGATTTCCCACCTAAAGGAGAAAAAAAGGAAAATAAAAATCGCAAATCTAATTTTTGTTTTAACTATATGAAGGAAAGATAGTTTTGAGATGTATGTATGTACCTATTGACAGCTTCAGTGAATAGAGTTAGTTCGTGGAGTGTACCATAAACATCAAAAATATCATCGACTAAATAGACAAGAGAGATTGGTTTTATTAGCTCCATTCTTTCCTTTGACATTCTTGAACCTGGCAAAGTTCCCATTGACCACATGTACCATTTACGCGGTTGGTTTCTAGCAAGCTTCAACTCTTTTGTCAGAGAAAGTTCCTTCCACCACCTAATATTTACACACGCACACATATACAGGCATCACTATATGTTGTATGAATAGTTTTGTACTAAAATGATCCTATAGCTAGTTCAAGATCAAATGAAAAAGAGAAAAAGAACATTAAACTTACTCGACAACTTGACGTGTTTCTTCCCTGTAAATGTATTGCATTTTCTCGAATTCAATCAATGCTAGATTTTTGAGTATAGCTTCCCATTCATCTCCCACTTGAAAATTTTCAAGAGAGCCCCTTGTTGAATACCTTGGCATGTTTTTGTGGATTGGATATTGCAATGTTTGACGAACCATTTTGGATTGATTATCATCTAAATGCACCATATTTCTTGTTAGACACTCAACACTAAATTGAGCAGCCTCATTTAGTATGCTTTCTCCTTTGATACTGAGATGAGTGGCTTCATGCAAGGCCATCAATCCCTTTAGATTTTGGCTTAATTCCTCTTTGAAACTTCCAGTCTCTCCTTTGAACTTGTTAAACACCTCTGTCACATGGTCAAATAACGAGTCAATGTTTTCACAGTGATGATGTATATATTTTTCACACCATTAGATTAAGTTGACGTACAAAATGTACATTTTTTGTGTATCAAACATATGATAACTAAAAAAATATGCAACGTAACTAACATACTTAACTTAGAAAGTATAGTAATTACCTGCTCGACTTAACCTACTGATGTAAATTCTTTTACACTATCAATACACATAACTTAAATACTATACACATATGTCACATGGTGTATTACATGTTTAAATAACGAGTTATCTTTTTATACACTGACAAATAGGGTGAAAATAATAAGTACTATTTACAAAATCGATCAAGTCACTTATAAGGTAGGTAATACAAGTAATTTCTAACTGTAAATATTAATTGGTTTAGTGTATATAACTTAATTCCAAATGACAATACTCAAAAGTAATTAGTGCATGCATGGCAAGAGGTACGTAGTAACATGATAATTACTCACCTGCATTGACGTTGTAACCTTGTTGTCTTAATAGTCGAAAACGAAGTGAAACCTCATAGAGATCAGAATGACTGAAGTAAGGAGTAGTTTCCAGAAATTGTTGGTCAAGAATCAGTTGAATTTGCTGGTTGAAAAAGTGGTCGAGACCAAGCTGTTGAATGGTATCAATGACCACCAAAGCTTGTAATTCATTTTCTTCTTTGACAACCTTGTCTATATGTTTCTTAACTTGCTCCACCAACTGGCATTCCTCCTGTCAGATAGTTAATATTCAATCAATCAAAACGAAAACAAGAAAACATTTGATGCGTGAAATCGATTATATAACTAACCAAATTATACTATATTAGTATAATTATCGGTGGATATAACTTAAACTCATCAGGAGAAATATACAACACTTCATAACATTGCCAGGAATACTCAATTTTGATCTAATATTGCATACCTTATTGTTAAGAACATTTGGATTGTTGAAAGCAGTAGACATTGCAGAATGTTAAATGTTTTATGGGAAATTATAAGTAGTTCTCCCTAGTTTATTTGCTGATATAAAGTAACGTCTGTCATTCTCTAATTTATAGGAAGCTGGAAGTTCTTTTTTTACAAATATTTAATAGCTGTGTGGCCGAAACTTTTGAACACAAAATTATAGTACGTACACATGACGATTGACAACGTACACAATTTTTAGTCTCTCAGTTATCGCATTATTCCACTTTTTGTCCTTGTGATATTCGATTAATTAGCACTTTTGACCTTCAATTTAATAATGCGTGTTATTTTAATCCGATGACTATAACAAATCTAATCAAATTAAACAGAATGATAACTTCAAACGCAATGGATGAAACGTAATTCACTTTTAGAACACAATTTCATAATAGAGAAAATACATAAAAAAAACTCCATAAATAGCACTTTAACTTTCAATAATAAAAAAAAACTTATTTTAGCATTTTAATTTAATGGATAATTAAATACGCCCTTAACAACTTTCAAGTGAGTTAAATACAACCCTAAATACTGACTTGACAAAAGAAGAATAAAAAATATAATAAAGGCACTTATTCATTTTTAAAAAATAAAAATGATCCCACAGATATATGTTTTATATGATTAAAAAAAAAAAAAAAAAAAAAAAAGAAAACCCCTGCCCCCCCCGTTTCATCTTCTTCCCCCCCCCCTTTTTTTCTTCTTTGACCCCCCCCCCCCCCCCTCCTGGCCTCCTCCCCACCCCCTGGGCCCTCCGCTCCTGGCCCTTTCCCCTCCATAGTTGCTCCAAATTTTTCAACTCCGAAAATAATTTCACCAGAATCTCGTCGGAGAATTTATTCCGAGTAAGAAAGAGTCTTTGTGACAATTCATCAATTTTTAACCATTGATTTATCCACCATTATTGAACAAAATGGAGCTTTTTTTGTTCATTCAACTCACGTATCTCAATCAACTTTTGTGATTTTTGAACAGCTTCAGTGGGAGCCTAAATATGTACAGAATTAGGGTATGCAGAAGTAGTGTTTTTTCCCGACAATCATATATTGCAAAAAATATAATTTCTTAAATGTTCAAAATGTCCTTACTAACAATTATTATTTCATTTAATTTGATTAAATATGTTAGTTATCAGATCAAAATAGCACGTATTATTTAATTAAAGGTTAAAAATATTATCAAATATCATAATGATCAAAACTGAAATAACACGATAATTCAAGAAATAAAAGATCATTTTCTCACGTCCTGAATATATATATACCATGTGAGCTTTGAAACAGATTTAATGGTCAATACTGACGTTTAAATTCGAAGAGACGTACGTAGATTTTTTTGGCTTATATATTTTTCTTTTCGACCGCCAGTATCATACTCTTCGAGAAATGGATGCTAGAGTTCATTGGAATTGAATTGTTGATGATGCAGGAGGTTATCCATAGTAACTTGTTTACTTCCTCTTATCTTTTTCCAATAACTAATTTGCCTTTTGAAAATAGTCCAAATTACGTGTCATTATCAAATATAGAAAAAGTTACTGTATTTTTCCACCAACTTATTCTTGCTACTAGATCAGTCAATTTGGGGATACTTGTGCTTTCAAAATTCTATACTTACTGAAATAAATTTGTGGGTTCTCAATAAAATAAATTAATGTTTTTTTAAAAAAAAAACAGATGTATCCATAGGGGGTTCAAACTCCAATTCAGCAGTTCCAAGGAATTTTAGGGTTTCCTTTCATGTCATTGAGTCAATCACTCAATTGTTTATTGGTTCTCATCTGCAAATACTTATATTTTTAATATATTTTTTCATATAATTATAGAATCTACGGTAGCGAGTGGGGTGTCCGAGAACCTCCACCCAATACTGTGGATCCGCCCCTGGTTTGAGGCGTGTTTAGTTGATCAAAAGCAAAGTCGTCATCAGGTTTTGAATCTTTTAGCGCATGTGCCACACCATATATTACATGTCAAAAGTAGAGAAAATATATTTCTGTCATCTCTTAAAATTTTGTCCACTAAAAACTTTCACCTTTGAAACATCGGGGAGGTATATGGCAAAGTTGTGCATGCGAAGACATAAAAGGAACAATGCCATGAGATGTTTGTGCAGTAATGGTGGTATTGTCAGTAACAGTAGCAGATTGATCCTTAGGTGATCCATGATAACAAAAGAAATACTCTTAAGATTGTTGAAAAATATGAAAAATCACAAAAATTCACGTTGCTTAAGGAGTGTTTACAACAGTGTCCTTAAGGATATTTCACCCGATGTAGATATATGAAACCCCAAGGACTCAACAAACTCTTCTAGTATAAAATTACGTGACAAAATTTAAAGGTCATATTAATAACAAATACTTTTTTCACTATTCTTTGTTAAATTCTGTCACGTAATTTTATACTAGAAGAGTTTGTTGAATTCTTGGGGTTCACATCTATATCGGGTGAAATATTCGTGGTTATTAATTGCTCATGCTTTTGTCATCAATAATCTTGTTTATGTTTTTTTAAGACCACAATAATGTTCAATTGAACTTCTCATATATTTTAGGTAAAATTTTAATAATTTACAAAGTCTTAGCTATTTAGAATTCTATACAGTTTAAATAAGGATAGATGTAATAAACAAATATTTACTTGTTCTAAAAATATATATATACTTGATTTTAATGTGATAAATTTTTTCCAATGTAAACGCTATTTTTTATCGTCCAAAATATTGAAACATTCTTTCATCTTCATAAATTCGTCCGTATTTTTTTAGTTGGAATTGATTGATTTTTCTATTTTTTTCAATTTGAGAAAAATAATATTAAATATTAAAATTTCTTAATTTTTATAAATAAATAAATATTTAATAATTATAATTTTCAATTAATTTCAAACTCTAAATATTAGGATGATAATTATTTGAGAAAATTAGTAAAAGATGATTTTATCTATTGCAGAATTTTTTAGTGAAGAGCAAAAAGTTCAAATCACATTTATAAAGTCCTTTACATTTTTAATATAAATATTTTCATGCATATTATTTTGGTCACAATAATTTTGATCACAATGGTCCAAATAAAATTTTAAAAAAATAAAATAATGGTCCAAATATGATAGCATTATCTATTCACATTATAAACAGATTTTTTTTTTGATATTTTTACTCTTTTCTCTCAAATTTAAAATTTTCTCATCAATTTATTCATTAATTTTTTTTAATATATGAAATTTTTTCCCAATACACAGAGAATAGACAAACTTTCCTATCTCACATTTATTAAATAAGTATGATGACGGAAGAATGGAAAATGTTAAAATGAATGCATGAATATAGTATATTGGAATGCATGGAGCCTTTCCTAGTTAATTGGAGTCACGAGAATTTTACGTTTTTTCAATGATAGTCGTTAATTTGTGGACATATTCTAATGGGAGGACTCAAGTTGCTAGTTTTTAGTACTTTAAGGATGTCTTTTGCTCACATGGATCATTTAAGAATATAATGTAAGTTTGGAATATAGTTTGAAGATGTTTTTGTCCAAAAACTCACATTTAAAATGATGGTGGAAGTCGTTTGTCCATTCTTTTGTTACATCTCATCTTTGTCCAAAAACTCATATTTAGAATGATGGTGAAAGTCGTTTGTCCATTCTTTTGTTACATCTCATCTTTATATCATACTTCATATTACAAATAAGATTGTAAATTTTTCTAATATTAATATGATCTCTAATTAAGTAATTTTATGAATTATTATATTTAAATAAATTTAAATTATATATTTTAATAAAGACAATTAAAATTCAAAAATATTTTACACATGGTAGCATCGATACATTATAGAAATCATAAAAATTACATAAAGCATATTTGTAACCCTAGTTAACAATAATCCAAGAGAACCACACATTAATGTGTAGTCTTGTGCCCTTATCTTATATACGCCGATATATTAATAATTTGTGAGTCATTACTTATATTTGTTATTACTATGACTTTTAATTAAGTAATTTTATTAAATATTATGCTTAAATAAATTTAAAATAAATATTTAAATAACTTTCTAAATATAATGTAAAAATATTTTAATAACGACAATCAAAACTCAAAACACTTTAGGCATGACATCGACACATTATACAAATCATAAAAATTATAGTCATATGTGTAGACCTTAATTAAAAGCAACCAAATAAAATTACACATTAATGTTGTATTAGTTGCTCTTTATTATATTTTCCAATAGCTTTCACAACGTATGTAATATCTGTTTCAATTCATGTGGCACCGTTTGACTTTCAGAAATTTAAGAAAGAATTGAAGACTTTAAAAGTATGTGGTCTAAAACAAATTTTATATATTTGTGTGGCTATAAATAATTTCATTGAAGATAAAAAGAGAAATTTTAAAATTAAGTTATTTCTGATTATGGAAAAGTATTTTTTTTTTTTGAAATAGACTTAAAAAAATAGAAATATATAACATAAATTGGAATAGAGAAAATATTATTTTAGGTATTATATTTGAACGGATCATATATTTGAAAGTCATTGGAACTGTTGCTATTTATTTTCAAACTAAATATTACAACGAACTTAACTTTCAGAAATACGATGAGGAATTAATATTATACACTGAGAGATAAAAATAATTAAAAGTGTTCTTGACTTAGAGAATGGTAAAGACTTAACTTTTTTTGAAGGGAAAAAGTTATTATAGTTTTTTTACATTTGTGATCATATTTGTCCCATATATTATTGCTATAATGGTCCAAATATAATAATATTGCCTATTCACACTTTAAACAAGTTGTGGCCAATGATTTAAATATGATAGTGTTGTCTATTCACATTATAAACATATTTCTTTTTTGACATTTTTACCCTCCCTCATAAATTTATTTTTCAATACATGGAGAACTTTTCTAACTCACCCCTATTAAATATATGAAGATTAGACAAACTTTTCTAACTCACCCCTATTAAATACGTCTGATGATGAAAAAATAGATGAAACGAATTAAAAATAATCTTGACTTTTAGAGTTTAGGAATAGTAAGAACATAATTTTGTTTTGGAGAAAAAAAATTGTTATAATCTTTTTATATCCATGATTATATATGAGCCACATAATTATGATCATTTAGTAGCGTTCAATATTTTCTACACTATCAAATATCAATACATAAAATTTAAACTTTATTAGTATATTTTGATGTTTCAACATTAACTTGGTATCAAAGTCTCTTGCTCAAATGTCCTTTACTTTTTTATTTCCATATCTTCCTTTAGCTTTTTTATTTTCATATCTTCTATCTCTTTAGGTTTTGTAATTACTTTTCTACATCTTTGATTTTCGTAGTTATGTTTGTGTCCCTTTACTTCTTTTTTTTTATTTTTTCATTCTTGTCCTTTGATTTTTAATCTTTTCACTTTTCCTCCTTTAATTTTCATATTTCTATTAGTACTTTCCAATTTTTATTTGCATTTTGACCCCTCCACTTACTCATATCTACAATTTTACCCTTTAAATATCTCTTGTTTCCTTACCAACATAGGCATAATATTTTAATATATTTGTAAGTTATATGTACAAATTAATCACACGATCATTACAAATTTATCTGATTATAGCAAGTTATTTACTTCCTCCTATCTTATTCAAATGACTTTCTACCCTTCTAAAAATAGTCCAAATTACGTGTCATTTTCAAAAAAAAAAAAAAAGGAAGTTGTAATTTTTGTCCTAACTTATTGTTGCTATAATATATACTGTGGGAACAACTTTCTAAAAGGCCTTTCAACTATTCTTTATATATCTTGGAAGAAAGAGAAAAAGCAATATATAGTTAAATGACTATATTAATTAATGTAACAAATTAAATTGTTTAACAGCTGAGACACACTATAGAAAGTCATTTAAATTTTTTTGGAGGGAATATCATTATTAATAGGTTATCAATGAGAAAATGAATGCTTATTAATAAAATTACCTAGAACTAATTTTTAAATATAAATATTATTTTCAGGCATATTATTTTGGTCACAATGATTTTTGCCACAATGGCCCAAATATGATAGTATTATCTATCCACGCTATAAACAAATTCTTCTAAAACATTTTTATCTTTCCCTTTCAAATTTAAACTTTTCTCATCAATTTATTTCTTAGTTAACTTTTAATACATGAAAAACTTTTCCAGTAGATGGGGAATGGACAAACTTCTCTAACTCACCCCTATTAAATATGTCTGATGATGAAAAATGTTAGTAAAAATTTTTGCAAGCAAAAAGAATGCATGGAGCCTTTCCCAGTTAAATGGAGTCACGTGAATTGCACACTTTTTGGTGAAAGTCGTTAATTTGTGGACAAATTCTAATGGAAGGACTCAAGTTGACAATTTTTAATACTTTAAGGGTGTTTTTTGCTCACATGGATTATTTAAGGATTTAGTGGAAGTTTGGGATATAAGTTTGAATGATTGTGGAAGTCGTTTCTCCATTCTTTTGTGAGAAAATACATAAAATCCTCTCTAAACTTGTTGGCTCAACTTACTTTAGCACTCTAATTTTATGGGTAATTATTTATCCCTTTATTCTTGTCGATAGTGTAAAATATCCCCGTAAGAGATGACATGACAGAGAAAGTGAACTCACCTTCCTAAAAATGTATGAGAAGAGGAAAAATAAAGTTTAAACTAATAAAATCATACACATGTCTTCTTTTAATTGGTCAACATATAACTAATATTCTTAATATCTTTTCTTGATATATTAATACATATTTTTAATTATGTCATTTTTAATATTTAAAGACAAATAAAATTTGTTTTTTTTAAAATTTTTCTTCTCTTTATTTTGTTGTCTTCTCCTGCGTATCTTCTCCATTGGAACCCAAAACCTCCCTATTTTATCCAAAAACCTCCCCCATTTTTTATTTACATTTCATCGCCATTTTAGAGGAATGAAGTTTTAAGAAAGAAAGAAAAATATCATTAGAGTTTGGCACTAGTGTATCACCATTTTTATGGCTAGAAATTTTCCGATACGACCACCAAAAGATAGAATTGCTCATTCTCTCGTCAGATTTGTTCACTCTGTTTAGATCTTTATAAGGATAATTTGAGAACCCATTTCAAATAGAGTCAATTTTTTTTAATTTTTCACCCCCCCTATAAGATCAATAACAGACCCAGGTTGAAAATGGAGGCGTCTCATCAAGCCGAAGAGTCACAAATTGAATTCAGTAAAAATGAGCGCAACGATATTGAGATTCTTTCTCTGGATAATCTTTTGATGTAAACATAAATGGGTTAATGTTTTGTCGTGATGAGAAAAAAACTCAGATTTATGAAAATGGCAGAAATAGATTTGTAAATCGAACAGAGTAGGTTGCAGTGAATTGGGTGGGGGTGCGGGGTTTCGAAGAAGAAAGGGGGTGGGGCAGGGTGTTTTTCTTTTTCTTTTTCTTTTAAATTATTTTTTATTATATAATATATATATATTAGTGGGG
Organism: Jaltomata sinuosa; assembly: GCA_003996215.1. NCBI lineage: Eukaryota > Viridiplantae > Streptophyta > Magnoliopsida > Solanales > Solanaceae > Jaltomata > Jaltomata sinuosa. The sequence goes on from QJPP01001372.1 coordinate 62,581, forward strand.
TCATTTTTAAAAAAATAATAATTTTTGACATGACTCTAATGTGGCAATGATGTGGCATTGATGTGACGTGTGTAATGCCCTTTTCATTGTGAGACTGATATTATAATATTAGGATAATATTTAATTCAATTGAAAGTTGTTTAGCGAAATTTAAATGCTCGTAAAGTTAAAGTGCTAAAGTAAGTTTGATTGTCAAGTTTAAGATTTTCTTTTTATGTATTTGTGTCATATCTACAAACAAGGTTGTAAAAAATTTCCGATATTTACATGACCTCTAATTAAGTAATTTTATTAATTATTATATTTTAAAAAATCTAAATTATATATTTGTATAATTTTTTAAATATAATTTGAAAATATTTCAATAACAACAATCAAAACTCAAAATACGTCAATATGGTAGACATCAACGTATTATAGAAATCATAAAATTCATATAGTTCATATGTGTCAATTCTAGTTAACAACAAATTCAAGAGAGTCACGCATTAACGTTGTAGTCTTGCGCCGTTATGTTACGCCAGTTAATAATTTGCGAATTATTATTTATAGGGTTTTTATGAAAAATGTATAATTGTTAAAAGTTTTTTCGAAAAAAATAACCGCATGTATATGCTATGTATATACAATTTATATGAAATGTATATGCATGTATACTGCCAAAAAAAAAATCAAAAAAATAGTCGCATATATACCGAATGTATACTGCATGTATACCGCATGTATACAGATGGTCATTTCGGATAAGAATTTTGGTCAAATGATCATTTTAGGTAATAAATTATAAGTGGGCTATTTTTTGTGTAAGAAATTTAACACAATGACCATTTTGTCTAATTTTTTCTTATTTATATTTGTTATTAATATGACCTCTTTAAGTAATTTTATTAATTATTATATTTAAATTAATTTAAACTATATATTCAACAACAACAACAACAACAACATACCCAGTGTATTCCCACATCGTGGGGTCTGGGAGGGGGGTAGAGTGTACGCAGACCATACCACTACCTCAGAGTGAGGTAGAGAGGCTGTTTCCGATAGACCCCCGGCTCAAGACAAAATAGTCTAAAAATAGGCTACAAAGGGCATATCAATGATACAGGATAAAAAAACAAGATAAAATTACAAGCGACGGTAGGAAGTAATACGCAGTAACAAACAACAGACAGACATAACAGAGCATTGCCACACAATACTACCACGAGGAATCCAAGAACAAGAAACTATAAGCGTACCACTACGGTTACTAGTCGGTACAATAAGGAAAAAAAACACTCCTATCTACTAGCCTACCCCCCTTCTATCTACTACTCTTCTACCCTAATCCGCGTCATCCACACCTTCCTATCTAGGGTCATGTCCTCGGTAAGCTGCAACTGCGCCATGTCCTGTCGAATCACCTCTCCCTAATATTTTTTCGGTCTACCTCGTCCTCTCCTGTAACCATCCATGGCCAACCTCTCACACCTCCGCACTGGAGCATCCGTGCCTCTCCTCCTCACATGGCCGAACCATCTCAACCTCGCTTCCCGCATCTTATCTTCCACCGACGCCATACCCACCTTATCTCGGATATCCTCATTCCTAATCCTATCTCTCCTAGTATACCCGCACATCCATCGCAACATCCTCATCTTCGCCACCTTCATCTTTTGAATATGGGCGTTCTTCACTGGCCAACACTCCACTCCATACATCAAAGCTGGTCGGACCACCACTCTGTAGAATTTGCCTTTAAGTTTAGTAGGCACCTTCTTATCGCACAAGACTCCAGATGCGAGCCTCCATTTCATCCACCCAACACCAATCCGATGGGTGACATCCTCATCAATCTCTCCACTTCCTTGGATAACAGACCCAAGATACTTGAAACTCCCTTTCTTTTGGATGACCTGTGTATCCAGCTTCACTTCTACGTCATCATCCTGAGTCGCCTCACTGAACTTGCACTCCATATATTCAGTCTTGGTCCTGCTCAACCTAACCCCCTTCGACTCGAGGGTCTGTCTCCAAACCTCCAACTTAGCATTAACTCCTCCGCGAGTCTCGTCCACCAAAACTACATCATCCGCAAATAACATGCACCATGGCACCTCACCTTGTATTTGCCGCGTCAATACATTCATTACCAAGGCAAATAGAAATGGGCTAAGGGTCGATCCCTGGTGCAACCCCATCAACACGGGAAAGTGCTCCGAATCTCCTCCCACAGTTCTAACGCGAGTCTTAGCCCCCTTATACATGTCCTTAATCGATCTGGTGTACGCCACGGGTACACCTCGAGCCTCCAAGCACCTCCAAAGGACCTCCCTAGGGACTTTATCATACACCTTTTCTAGATCGATGAACACCATGTGCAAGTCCTTCTTCCTTTCCCTGTACTGCTCCACCAGTCTTCTAAGGAGATGAATAGCTTCTGTAGTCGAGCGTCCTGGCATAAAGCCGAACTGGTTCTCTGAAATAGGCACGATCTGTCTCAACCTCAACTCCACTACCCTCTCCCAGACCTTCATAGTGTGGCTTAGCAATTTGATACCCCTATAGTTGTTGCAACTCTGAATATCACCCTTGTTCTTGTACAAAGGAATCATCGTGCTCCATCTCCAAGCTTCAGGCATCTTTGCCGTTCTAAAAATACCATCAAACAACTCGGTTAGCCACTTCACACCTGTCTCACCCGAGCTTTTCCAAAAATCCACGGGAATCTCATCTGGCCCCGTCGCCTTACCCCTTCGCATCTTACTAATCGCAACCTTAACCTCTTCAGCCTTTATACGGCTACAATAATCATAGTCCCGACGCCTCTCTGAGTGTGCCAAATCTCCCAACTCAAAGCTTTTGTCCCCCTCTTCATTTAAGAGTCCATGGAAGTAAGACTGCCACCTCCTCCTAATGAGTACCTCGTCTACTAGTGTTTTGCCATTTTCATCCTTGATGCACTTCACTAGGTCAAGGTCCTGGGTCCTCCTCTCTCTAGCCTTTGCTAACCTGTATAGCTTCTTATCCCCACCTTTATCCTCTAAAGCCGCGTATAAGCTTTCAAAGGCTGCCGTTTTAGCTGCCGTTACCGCTAACTTAGCCTCCTTCCTAGCTATCTTATACGCCTCCCTATTCCTATGCCTCTCCTCCTCATCCTTACTCTCTACCAACTTCGCATATGACCCCTTTTTTGCCTCTATCTTTCCTTTTACTTCTCCGTTCCACCACCAGTCCCCTCGATGCTTGCCAGAACGCCCTCTCGAGACGCCCAACACCTCTCTAGCCGTCTCCCTTATGCAACTAGCGGTCGTATCCCACATTTTATCCACATCCCCACTACTCCCCCAAGCCCCTCTAGTCAACAACTTTTCCCCTATTTCCCGTGCACTAGCCATAGTCAGGCTACCCCATTTAATCCTAGGCCGGTCATCCACAATCCTCTTCTTTTTCTCCTTCGTGATCTCTAAATCCATCACTAAGAGTCTATGTTGGGTCGACAGGTTCTCACTTAGGATAACCTTACAGTCTTTACAGAGACCTTTATCACCTGTCCTAAGGAGCAAAAAGTCTATCTGAGTCTTGGCCACCGAACTACGGAAGGTAACCAAGTGCTCCTCCTTCTTCGGGAAACTAGAGTTAGCTACTCTCAACCCAAAGGCTCTAGCGAAATCTAAGAGTGCGGCACCCCCTTCATTCCTATCCCCGAAACCAAATCCTCCATGCACATCGTCATAACCCCTCGAAGATGCCCCGATGTGCCCATTGAAATCTCCTCCAATGAAGAGCTTCTCATATCAGGCAAACCTCGCACTACCTCGTCCAAAACCTCCCAAAAGCGTTTCTTCTCCTCCTCATCTAAGCCCGTTTGTGGTGCGTACGCACTAATAATGTTCAAAGTAGACCCTCCAAGGACTAGCTTAATTGTCATCAACCTATCGTTGACCCTCCTAACCTCCACCACTTGCTCTCTCAACTCCTCATCCACTAGGATACCTACCCCATTCCTATTCCTCACCCCTCCTGAGTACCACAACTTATACCCGTCTACCTCTCGCGCCTTAGTGCCCACCCATTTAGTCTCCTGGACACACGCTATGCTAATCCTCCTCTTCCTTAGGACCTTCACTAGCTCTATGGACTTTCCGGATAAAGTCCCTATGTTCCAAGACCCTATTCTCAACCTAGATGCTCCCTTAACCCCCTTACCTCTCCTTCCCCTCGCCCCCGGCCCCGGCCCCACTCCCGGCCCCGCCCCCAAACCCGAGTGCGACCGATGACATGACCCTACTCGACCATCATTCACCAAAGCCACTAAAACGTGTGCTATAATCAAGGATAAACCAACTCCACCCACTACTCTATACTAAACAACTATATGACAAGAAAAGCAAAATAAGGTACAAGAGACCGTTACTAAAATTCCTAAACACGATATAGAGCCAATAATTTGCTTTCCGAATACACTACACGTCAAAATCAATATAAAATTTAAAAATTCTAACAAAACTAGACAACGAGTGTTAAGCAATGGCAGAAATGTCAACCTAGATAGGCTATCAAGAATGCGATAAAAAACTGAGAACGGAAATAAAGGCTAGGGATAGAAGTCACCGGGGTCAAGCTGTGAGGAGAGAAGGACGGCCTGCTTGCTAAAGTGGTTGGATTCCGGCAAGGTGGGGTGTCGAAAATGGTCGCCGGAAACTTCTTGTTCGCCGGAATCTTGGTGGTCGTCGGAAGCTCAGTGGATGCCGAAAATTGAGCCGGATCTGATGTTGCTAAGGACCTGCAAAGAGAAGATATACAAGAAACACAAAGAAAATAGAGAGAGCAAGATCAAGAACCGGATCTATATTCAAATAGTTTTTTAAATATAATCGAAAATACTTCAATAACGATAGACAAAACTCAAAACACTTAAAATATAGTAGACATCGACACATTAGTGAAATCATAAAAGTCATATAGTTCATAAGTGTCGACTCTAGTTAACAGCAATTCAAGAGAATCACACATTAATGTTGTTGTCTTACACCTCTATATTACACCAATTTGATAACTTGCGAATTATAACTTATATTTGCCAATAATATAACCTCTAATTAAGTAATTTTATTAATTATTATGCTTAAATAAATTTAATCTACATATTTAAATAATTTTTAAAATATAATTTAAAAATATTTCAATAACAATAATTAAAATTCAAAATACTTTTGATATGGTAGACATCTCATTATAGAAATTATAAAAATTATATAGTTCATATTTGGCAAGTGGCAACCCTAGTTAACAAGAACTCAAGAGAGTCATGCATTAATATTGTATCAGTTATTTTTTTATTTATATTTTTCATAACTTTCACAAACATGTACCCTTTGTTTCAATTAATGTGTACCTTTTGACTTGTTATAAATTTAAGAAAGAAATGAAGGCTTTAATAATTAGTGGTCTAAAATAAATTTTATATATTTGTGTGGTTATAAGTTATTTCATTAAAGATAAAAGAGAAATTTTAAAATTAATTTATTTTCAATTATAGAAAAAAGTGATATTTTTTAAAAGACCAAAAAAATGTGTCATATAAATGGACATAAAGAAAGTATTGCTTTAGGTATTATATTTGAGCAAAATTTTATATTTGCAAATCATTAGAACTATTATTTGTTTCAAACTAAAAATTACAATTAATTTAGTTACAACTAATTTAACTTTCAGAAATACGAGGAATATATACACTTTGAGATAAAAAGAATTAAAAGTAGGATAAGTAATCTTGACTTTAGAGAATAGTAAAGACTTAACTTTGTTTTGGAGGAAAAAGGTTGTTGTAGTCTTTTATATTTGTGGTCATATAGTTATGGCCATAATGGCCCGAATATGATAGTATTGCCTATTCACACAATATGTTTATTTATTTTTTGACATTTTTATCATTCCCTCATCAATTTATTTATTAGTTATTTTTCAATACATGAAGAACTTTTCGAATACATGAAAAATGAACAAACTTTTCTAACTCACCTGTATTAAATATGTTTGACGATGGAAGAATGAATAAAAAAATTAAAAGTAATCTTGACTTTTAGAGATTAGAAAATAATAAACACTTAGCTTTGTTTTGAAGGAAAAAAGTTATTATTATAGTCTTTTTATATTTATGGTCATATTTGGGCCACATAATTGTAGACATTTAGCAACGTTCAATTTTTTCTATAATGTCAATATGTAGAATTTAAATTCTGTCAATACATTTTGAGGTTTCAATAGGCACTAGGTATGACAATATCATGAGAGCTTCCAGATGAGCTCTGAATGGTTAGCATACAGTAACATTAGTAACTACCAATTGTTTAGTTATAGAACAATGGGCATCCTTGAACTTATAGATACATTCTTCAAAATATCTAGCAATTTCCAGAGAGAGGTAGACTTCTTTGCTTCCTCTAGTTAATGTGCATTGCATAAAATTGTCTGCTGCGATAATCACCAGTTATTAATACTTCGTTAAAACTCATATTAAGCAGAAATAAGCAAGCTTTTTGTTGCATCACGACTCATTGTTCCAAAATAGATCATTAAAGTACAATAGGTCAAATGCACCCAAGGGTGTGGCCCAGTGCGTTGAGAATTCTGAGGTCTCATGTTCAAATCTCATCAGCGGCAAAACACTAGTTGATTTCTTCTCATCTATCCTAGTTCTGGTGGACCTGAGTTAGCGTTGGTGAACAAAATTATCTGGTACCTGTTACTGGTGGGGGTGGCAAGTATCTCGTGGAACTAGTCGAGGTGCACGCAAGTCGACTCTGACACCACGGTTATAAAAAAAATACAATAGGTCAAACCTGCAGGTAGGTTGACGGGTTGGTCATACTATTTTCAACAATATGATAAATCTCATTGTAGATCGTCTAAAATCGTCATCATTAATGTCAATGCGATAATTATAAACTTATGATCTTTTCATTTATATTCTTTTCTTAATACATGCCAGTGGGGGATAGGGATGGCAATGAGGCGGGTTGGGGCGGGTGTGGGACGAGTTGAGGTTTAATTACCCGCGAAATTTTAACCTGCCCCGCATAATATTTTTCTCTATTTTTAACCCGCCCCGCCCTGCCCCGCGAAGCCCCGTCCCGTCCTGCCCCGCTCAAGTCATTCACGTGGCAGCTAATATTAGATGTTCTCAGTTTTCATTAATATTGAACTGCTAGCTTCTTTTATATTTTCATATTGCAGTTCCTGTACATGTAGATTATTTTAGAATTATATGTGAAAACAAAGGTTCAAAGACAATGATAAAATATACTGACGTATTAATTATATGTAATGATATTGCAGTTTTCAAATCTTAGCAATATATTATAAATAAATTTGTTTGATTTAGCAATTATTTCAAATGAATCCCCCAGAAACTAAAAATCAATTTTAAAGGTAGTACTTGTTTAAACCTTACACAATCATCACTGAAGGACAAGTCGGGGATGAGAGAAAAGTTTCAAACCCGTTATCTGCCCAGCTCCGCTTAATTTTTAAAAATAATTGTTTCAACCCGTCCGCCCTGCCCCGCCCCCGCATAGGCTCAAACTCGCCTAGTCGCGCATAGGCTTAAACACGTCCCGGCCCACACCCCCACCCCATTGCCATCCCTAGTGGTGGAGAAGGGCTTCGTAAAAACGATCCTTTATATAAATAGCCCAAGTAATACCCCTTTTATTCTTAATTAATATCTCAAAAATGAAATGGCGGGAGTAATACTTTTTAATTTGTCATGATAAATTCTGAGGATTTCCCTCCATTAATTCACATTTTCATCATGGACATATATGAGAATTCTATTGATTTAATACATTCAGAAGTATTTTTTAAAAAACAATCACGTAAAGGTTGTCGAAAATTATATAGAAAAAGGAAATACGTAGAGTGGAAGGGAAGAGTGCATATGCTCGCATTATTTTTGATGTGAATAAATTAAAACTAACTTAAGTGACAACCAAATGGTAGTGTCGATTATTTGTGTTATACTTGAGGAAAATAGATACTCCTATTTTCATGGAGCTATTCAATGATGTGAGTCTCCATCTATGTCGCAAAATATTGACTTGATATGCTCTTCTAGGACAGGAAGGCAATGATTCTCATCATAATTGTACATCATAGGAACCATTCTAGCCACGTTGAGACAAGCCTTTTGAAAGGACAATGGAATTGTACTTGGTGAGAGGCATTGTTTATTGACATCTTTCCATGTGTTTAAAACCATGTCCAGAACACGTTGCCTTGCATCTTCATTAGTTAACCCTTGTTCTTCTTTCATCAAGTACGCTACATACGATCCATCCCACCCTTCTTGCTCCTCATCCTAACAAAATTCAAGTTACATGGAGGGATCAGGTAGGTGAAAGTGAAAAACAATCTTTTCAAATTGAAAACCACTACGTACTGTACTGTCTTTTTACCTTAGCATCTCCGAGGTCATCCAAAAGGCGAAGCATTTGGGCAATTGAAGAAATAATGGCTTCAATATTATTAGCTAAGACATCTGGTGATGAAGAATCTCTATTTGCTCCATGACCCAAGAGAAAGTAAAGGTTGATAAGCACCATAGGCACCCCTGAACTTACTATCCCATTCTTCAAATACTCCTCTGCCCCTGGCACATCTCCACTAATAAACCATTTTGCTTCCTCCAGAAATGCATTGCACAAATCTGCCCACTGCCACAATAAATAAATCAAGTGGAATTCGTTAGATTTAACTTATATACATTGACACTGTAATTTTTTTACGTAATTTAACTTGTTTTAGCATGCCAGTTATTTGCCTTGATCATGTATTATTTTTTAGCTGCCTGGATAGTGCAAAAAATCAGTGTGAACTTTCAACACAATTAGTAGTTCAGTACTACAAGTGTCAAAAACCTTACAGCTTTTCTCAAGTGGTCGATAGGGTTCCATCCATAATCTTTATACACTACACAACCAATATTTTCTGTGGTATCATATAAAGTCATGAAGCACATCCTCATGTACTCCGGTAGTTTCTCAGCAGCAGAGATTTCCCACCTAAAGGAGAAAAAAAGGAAAATAAAAATCGCAAATCTAATTTTTGTTTTAACTATATGAAGGAAAGATAGTTTTGAGATGTATGTATGTACCTATTGACAGCTTCAGTGAATAGAGTTAGTTCGTGGAGTGTACCATAAACATCAAAAATATCATCGACTAAATAGACAAGAGAGATTGGTTTTATTAGCTCCATTCTTTCCTTTGACATTCTTGAACCTGGCAAAGTTCCCATTGACCACATGTACCATTTACGCGGTTGGTTTCTAGCAAGCTTCAACTCTTTTGTCAGAGAAAGTTCCTTCCACCACCTAATATTTACACACGCACACATATACAGGCATCACTATATGTTGTATGAATAGTTTTGTACTAAAATGATCCTATAGCTAGTTCAAGATCAAATGAAAAAGAGAAAAAGAACATTAAACTTACTCGACAACTTGACGTGTTTCTTCCCTGTAAATGTATTGCATTTTCTCGAATTCAATCAATGCTAGATTTTTGAGTATAGCTTCCCATTCATCTCCCACTTGAAAATTTTCAAGAGAGCCCCTTGTTGAATACCTTGGCATGTTTTTGTGGATTGGATATTGCAATGTTTGACGAACCATTTTGGATTGATTATCATCTAAATGCACCATATTTCTTGTTAGACACTCAACACTAAATTGAGCAGCCTCATTTAGTATGCTTTCTCCTTTGATACTGAGATGAGTGGCTTCATGCAAGGCCATCAATCCCTTTAGATTTTGGCTTAATTCCTCTTTGAAACTTCCAGTCTCTCCTTTGAACTTGTTAAACACCTCTGTCACATGGTCAAATAACGAGTCAATGTTTTCACAGTGATGATGTATATATTTTTCACACCATTAGATTAAGTTGACGTACAAAATGTACATTTTTTGTGTATCAAACATATGATAACTAAAAAAATATGCAACGTAACTAACATACTTAACTTAGAAAGTATAGTAATTACCTGCTCGACTTAACCTACTGATGTAAATTCTTTTACACTATCAATACACATAACTTAAATACTATACACATATGTCACATGGTGTATTACATGTTTAAATAACGAGTTATCTTTTTATACACTGACAAATAGGGTGAAAATAATAAGTACTATTTACAAAATCGATCAAGTCACTTATAAGGTAGGTAATACAAGTAATTTCTAACTGTAAATATTAATTGGTTTAGTGTATATAACTTAATTCCAAATGACAATACTCAAAAGTAATTAGTGCATGCATGGCAAGAGGTACGTAGTAACATGATAATTACTCACCTGCATTGACGTTGTAACCTTGTTGTCTTAATAGTCGAAAACGAAGTGAAACCTCATAGAGATCAGAATGACTGAAGTAAGGAGTAGTTTCCAGAAATTGTTGGTCAAGAATCAGTTGAATTTGCTGGTTGAAAAAGTGGTCGAGACCAAGCTGTTGAATGGTATCAATGACCACCAAAGCTTGTAATTCATTTTCTTCTTTGACAACCTTGTCTATATGTTTCTTAACTTGCTCCACCAACTGGCATTCCTCCTGTCAGATAGTTAATATTCAATCAATCAAAACGAAAACAAGAAAACATTTGATGCGTGAAATCGATTATATAACTAACCAAATTATACTATATTAGTATAATTATCGGTGGATATAACTTAAACTCATCAGGAGAAATATACAACACTTCATAACATTGCCAGGAATACTCAATTTTGATCTAATATTGCATACCTTATTGTTAAGAACATTTGGATTGTTGAAAGCAGTAGACATTGCAGAATGTTAAATGTTTTATGGGAAATTATAAGTAGTTCTCCCTAGTTTATTTGCTGATATAAAGTAACGTCTGTCATTCTCTAATTTATAGGAAGCTGGAAGTTCTTTTTTTACAAATATTTAATAGCTGTGTGGCCGAAACTTTTGAACACAAAATTATAGTACGTACACATGACGATTGACAACGTACACAATTTTTAGTCTCTCAGTTATCGCATTATTCCACTTTTTGTCCTTGTGATATTCGATTAATTAGCACTTTTGACCTTCAATTTAATAATGCGTGTTATTTTAATCCGATGACTATAACAAATCTAATCAAATTAAACAGAATGATAACTTCAAACGCAATGGATGAAACGTAATTCACTTTTAGAACACAATTTCATAATAGAGAAAATACATAAAAAAAACTCCATAAATAGCACTTTAACTTTCAATAATAAAAAAAAACTTATTTTAGCATTTTAATTTAATGGATAATTAAATACGCCCTTAACAACTTTCAAGTGAGTTAAATACAACCCTAAATACTGACTTGACAAAAGAAGAATAAAAAATATAATAAAGGCACTTATTCATTTTTAAAAAATAAAAATGATCCCACAGATATATGTTTTATATGATTAAAAAAATAAAAATAAAAAAAGAAAAACCCTGACCCACCCGTTTCATCTTCTTCACCCACCCCATTTTTTCTTCTTTGAACCCCCCCCCCCCCCCCTCCTGGCCTCCTCCCCACCCCCTGGGCCCTCCGCTCCTGGCCCTTTCCCCTCCATAGTTGCTCCAAATTTTTCAACTCCGAAAATAATTTCACCAGAATCTCGTCGGAGAATTTATTCCGAGTAAGAAAGAGTCTTTGTGACAATTCATCAATTTTTAACCATTGATTTATCCACCATTATTGAACAAAATGGAGCTTTTTTTGTTCATTCAACTCACGTATCTCAATCAACTTTTGTGATTTTTGAACAGCTTCAGTGGGAGCCTAAATATGTACAGAATTAGGGTATGCAGAAGTAGTGTTTTTTCCCGACAATCATATATTGCAAAAAATATAATTTCTTAAATGTTCAAAATGTCCTTACTAACAATTATTATTTCATTTAATTTGATTAAATATGTTAGTTATCAGATCAAAATAGCACGTATTATTTAATTAAAGGTTAAAAATATTATCAAATATCATAATGATCAAAACTGAAATAACACGATAATTCAAGAAATAAAAGATCATTTTCTCACGTCCTGAATATATATATACCATGTGAGCTTTGAAACAGATTTAATGGTCAATACTGACGTTTAAATTCGAAGAGACGTACGTAGATTTTTTTGGCTTATATATTTTTCTTTTCGACCGCCAGTATCATACTCTTCGAGAAATGGATGCTAGAGTTCATTGGAATTGAATTGTTGATGATGCAGGAGGTTATCCATAGTAACTTGTTTACTTCCTCTTATCTTTTTCCAATAACTAATTTGCCTTTTGAAAATAGTCCAAATTACGTGTCATTATCAAATATAGAAAAAGTTACTGTATTTTTCCACCAACTTATTCTTGCTACTAGATCAGTCAATTTGGGGATACTTGTGCTTTCAAAATTCTATACTTATTGAAAAATGTTGGAAAGTATTAAAAATTACGGAAATTCTCGTAGTTTGAGGCGGAAGCGAATCCAAAATTTTAAATTTGTGGGTTCTCAATAAAATAAATTAATGTTTTTTTTAAAAAAAAACAAATGTATCCATAGGGGGTTCAAACTCCAATTCAGCAGTTCCAAGGAATTTTAGGGTTTCCTTTCATGTCATTAAGTCAACCACTCAATTGTTTATGGGTTCTCATCTGTAAAATACTTATATTTTTAATCTTTTCACTTTTCCTCCTTTAATTTTCATATTTCTATTAGTACTTTTCAATTTTTATTTGCATTTTGACCCCTCCACTTACTCATATCTACAATTTTACCCCTTAAATATCTCTTGTTTACTTATCAACATAGGCATAATATTTTAATATATTTCATAATTTGAGGCAAAGAACCATATCGGTAGAAGAATATTACCATGAACATTTGATCAATTACACTATTACAGTAATGAATTAATGCACCATTCGGATTGAACAGAATCAAATTAACTCTGATTGATTCTTTTTATTTTAGACAATATTAAACCCTTTATATTATAGTATATATATGTAAAACTTTAACTGAGGGTGATCTCACTAATGAAACTTCAAATTTGTGCAAAACTTGTAAGATAAAATGGACCAATTTTCTTTTCTTTGTTTTTTTTGAAAAAAAAGAGGAAATAATTATTACACAAAATAAGCTAGAGTAGAAAATTTTGGATGATTTAAGTGCATTTTGTCCATACTAGGATGTTATGACTAGACTCAATCTGAAAGTTCTCATTTCTGTACTTTTTTAAAACCAGAAAATTGATTAAACATTTAATTTGATGACAGTGCATTAAAGAAAATTTTAATAATTAGACCACTATATAAGAACCTACTACAAGATTTTGAAGGTTCTGATATAATTGTTGAATGGAAATATACTTTCGTTTAATCATAGTAAAAAGATAATGCCAATACCTAAGGGATCGAGTTACTTCAATGATTATGCAATTATAAAACCTTTTTTTCTTTTTTCTTTTTAGTGATTTTGTTACTTTCTCCCTCTCAAATTATTTATCATGTTTTTCTTCATCAAATATTTACTTTATTTATTTGTCATCGTATCTCCCCATAGTTGAGGTATTTGTAGAGTTTAAGGACAATTATTACTAAGATTAAAATAAAAAAAGGAGAGAGAGAAATTAGTCTTGTTTAAATTATTAAGATGAAATGATGAGATAAGTATTTTCAAAATCACTACAAATTATTAGAGACGAAGGAGTAATTAATGAATGCACCAATCACTGATGATGGAAGTAGTGATCCTTTGCGTATTCCAAAAGAAAGAGAGATATGGTAAAGTGATAACATTTCGGATCTATTCATGTATCTTTCTTGGATTAGTTAATTAATTAATTAGTTTGGAGTATTGTAAAATGTAAATCAACCTGGCTTAATTACTCGTGCTTTGAGTCCTCATGTGCAACTTTAGTAGTACGGCGAGTTTATATCTTAATTAATTACACACAGAAACAAAAGGTTCAATGAACTCTCTTAATTGCATGCTTAACCTCGTATTATACCTTATCTGGGATGACGTGTCGCATCCCCATTTTTTTGGAAGTCTCAAGTGCTGCCACGTACCTGTTATCTTACTACTTCCTGACCATTACTCATCACTTTTTTTTTATTACACGCCCCTTAAAAAAAAGTAGAAGGTAATTTAACAAAAAAATATCTTTATTTATTGCTCTTGTCAATTTAATATATTTTTTTTATTATATTAATATCTCTTCATATTTATAATTAATTATATTTTAATTTTTTAAAATAATAATTATTGTGCACCATTTACCTTTAATAAGAATAACAAATAAAATGATACTGAAGGAGTATAGGATATCTTAGCAATTTTACGGTAGAAATTGTTGCAACAATAAGTTTACTTTGTCGATTTCAAAATAAGTGACGTTTTTTCCTTTTCTTTTTAATGAAATTATCTGAATCAATTCTTATATCTAATCTGCTCAAGTCAAATTTAATTTAGCAAATGTATTTCCTAAAAAAGAAGTTGGTAATTTTGCAAATGTATTTCCTAAGAAGACTTAGACGCTCTATTAACTAAATTGTTGATGTAATGCTCACCCCTTAAAAAAACTCTTTTAGAACATATTTTGAACATTACTTTTCACTTCTACCTTTTTCATTATTCTCATACTATTTTTAAAAGTAGAGTTAGTCATTACTCAACATGGCTTGGGATTTAATTATGATAATGTAAAGTAATAGTTTAAAGTGATTTCAATGTAAAATCATAAATACTAATTTGTAAAGAGTGTAAGTATCTAGAAAATGTAAAGTACTCTTTCTTTAAAAGAAGGACAAAAATGAAAAAAAAATCTAATAATTGTCTTGATCTTTGAACAATTCACTTATTTTGAACGATAAAAAAATCTCCAACAATTTAATTAATATGAACCGGAGAGGGTAATATTGTGCTCAAGTACCAATTAATTCTCTTTGTCGGTTGACTTAATATATAGCATTAATTAACAAAATCCTACTACGTTCTACTCGACACCATATCAACTTTCGACTATCTTCCAAGATTCTCAACTCATTGTAAATATCAATAAGAATAAAATATACGTTCACTTTTATTTGTTCATTTATATTAAAAATAACATTTTATTTTCACTTATCCATTTTAACATAGCAAGAAAAAAAAGTTCTTATACTTTTAATATTAATTACTCATTCTCTAAATCTCGAAAATGCAAAATCGATTATGAACAGGTACTTAAAAGTGAAACAGAGGGAGAAATAATAGGAGTAGCTACTAGCTAGTAATATTATTCTTGGAATGGCATGGTATTTGTCTATTTGACATGAGAAAATATAGTTGAAATTAATTAGTTAATAGAGTGAACATCACAAATAATTTAAAATTTTGAATAGTCAAAGGAGTTTGAATTTTCAGAAGTTATGAATCTTAGGTAGAATAATAATATTGTTAGAATGATGTACGTACTGATGTCAAATATTTTTAGAATTCAAAATAGAAAAAGTATCATTAATGGATAATGGAGGGATTATGTATAGCACTTAGAGTTAAATCAATACAGAAAGTACAGAAATTTTTTGTATACGCACCGGGAGTTTATATCAACGTTTATGATTAATGATGTTATCTTTTATCACTTAACAAAAGTTGCAGGGGTGGATGTAGAGTTATAATAAGTATTGGTTCATCCGAATCAATTAGCTTCTCGCTCAGACAGTATATGTGTGTTAAAATTTTTTATTAAATAAGTACAAATAATTAATTTTGAATCCCGTAAACCAAATAAGTTGTGATAAAATTCCAAATTTGAACCTCGTAAGTTCAAATCCTGGAACCATCTTTGAAGTGATCATATATAGTCTAATTTTATTGTACACTCTCATAATTATATTCCTTGAGTTAGTGTAAACATCAGATGCAGTTAATTATTTTTCGAAAGTAGGATTTGAAGGAGAGAACTCTTCTACTTTACTTGTTCTATAAAAGGTGAATATGTGGCTCACTTTTCCTATTGTAAACATACATGCTTGAAGGTTGCCTATTAACAATGGATATTAGGAGGTCAGGAAACTACAAACCTAGCATTTGGGAGGATGGATTTGTCCAATCACGACCTAATTTGTACACTGTAAGTTCAAACAAAATTCAAAATAACGATATTTTCTCCTTTGTTCTTGATCTTTTACTTTATTTTTGTATATCTTTTGGAAGGAAAAAATTAGTGACAAACTTCTATACCATGCAGGAAGAGAAATATTGTGAACGAGCTGAAAAACTAAAGGAACAAGTGAGGAGGATGTTGGAGAAAACAGTGAGAAACTCATTGGAACAACTTGAGCTTATTGACATTTTGCAAAGACTTGGCATATACTATCACTTTGAGCAAGAAATTGATAGAGTATTGAAGCAAATATACGTTAATTATAATAAAAGAAATCAACATAATGGGCTGAAGAATGAGGAGTTGTATGCTACAGCTTTAGAATTTCGACTGCTTAGACAACAAGGCTATCATGCTCCTCAAGGTACTTGAGATTTTCCTTTCTTCTTTTTTTCATTGTGGGCTTGTGGAAAGTCGTTTTCAGTCTCGGGTGGTAAGTATCCCTCCATCATTAGTCTCAGGTCAAAGGCCTAGAAATGTAATCGTCTTTGGTAGGAAGCATTTTACTCCCAAAGTTAGACTTTTGGACACGAGTTCAGATTAGTCAGGCCACAAAGCTGATACCAGACACCGATGGGGAAAAATAGTTCAAGACTAGAATGCTTTAAGGATTTAACTTATGTACACCGATATATAAAGATTACATGTGTATGTCGTAGCAGGCTACGTCCCTTATGTATCAAGTTGCTAATCGATATCCCATTACTATTATCTTATAGGTGACCTGATAGTTAGATCTATGCTTTAATGTTTATCCTTGTAATGTAGTTACCTTCTTTTTTTTTTGCAGAGATATTTTGCAGTTTCATGAGTGAGGATGGAAATTTCAAAACAACCCTTGTTGAGGACACTAAAGGGCTGTTGAGTATGTATGAAGCTTCCTATCTTTCTATGGAAGGTGAAAACATTATGGAAATGGCTCGAGATTTTGCCACTCATTATCTCAGGGAAAGCCTTAAGAAGAAGAAGGATCAGAATCTTGGTGAGCAAGTAAGCCATGCTTTAGAAATGCCTCTTCATTGGAGGATGGAGAGATTAGAAGCAAGATGGTTTATAGAAGTTTATCACAAAGAAGAGAACATGAATCCTCTTCTACTTGAACTTGCAAAGTTGGACTACAACATGGTACAAGCTACATACTTGAAGGAACTAAAGCAAATGTCAAGGTGAGGGGTGATTTCTATATGACATTTGAAAGTGAAAACACTATAGAATACACTTTAATACTATTTGGTACGGTGGAAGTCATTTTTTTATGAAAAATATTTTCAGATATTTGGTTGGTGAGTGAAAAATACTTTCTAAAAAGAATATATATAACCAAGATTATTAATATAGTTTTAGTAAATCGGGGAGTGCTATGATGAAGTATGAAGTTAAGATAGTTGTAAGTAAAAATGACTACGCTCATATAGTATGGAAAGTCAGTTTCCCCTTTTTCATGGGAGACATTTTCAGGTAACTGATGCCAGAAAATGACTTTCTCATAAAAAACAATTTTCCTAAAAGATATTAGATGACTATGATTTTGATTATAATATCCTTTCAGCACTGAGAAGTGTACTTGAGGATATGTTCTATTAATCTGGTTAAATTGCAGGTGGGACAAGAACATTAAACTTGTTAAGAAGATGAGCTTTGTGAGGGACAGATTGGTGGAGGGTTTCTTCTGGGCTGTTGGTTTCACTCCTAATCCTCAGTTTGGATACTGCAGAAAGCTTTCAACAAAGCTTTCTGTTCTCCTCACAACAATTGATGACATCTATGATGTTTATGGTACCTTGGATGAACTTGAGCTCTTTACTGATATTGTTGACAGGTTTGTCCACATGCTTTAGACCTTTTCCTCTCTCCCAAATTTTATACTATCATGTCACCTAAAAGATAACTACAAGTAACCGTCCATATAAAGTGAAATCAGTAAACTGGAAAATAACTGTGTAAATAAGTGAAATCTTTTCCTTTTTCTTTTATTTGGATGGTGATGGGGTGGGGTGGAATAGAATCTCGAATTCGTTATTTATGAGAGGGGCATATACTTATTGTGGTTACATGTTCTGAAGATGGGACATCAATGCAATAGAGCAACTACCTAAATACATGAAAATCTGCTTCCTGGCTCTCTTCAACTCCATGAATGAACTGGCTTATGATATTCTCAAAGAACAAGGGTCCAGCATAATTTCACATATAAGGAAGCAGGTACTAATTTTTTCCTTCCATCTAATTTTATCTCGAATTTCCCACCTCCTCTTTTTATTTCTCATATAATTGCATATTGACATGTTCTGGACCAAATATTTCAGTGGGCTAACCTTTGTAAAGCTTACTTACTGGAAGTGAAGTGGTATCAGAGAGGATATACTCCAGGCTTGAATGAGTTCCTGAGAAATGCATGGATAACGAACACCGGTCCTGTACTAATAATGCATGCTTATTTTTGCATCACAAACCCCATAAAGGAGGAGGAATTGGAATGCTTAAAGCATTATCCTGCCATCATTTACTCGCCTTCGCTAATTCTTCGACTTGTAAATGACTTGGCAACTTCACCTGTAAGTTATGCTTATGAAAGAAACATATGTGCCTGATCTCTATAACTACAAGTCAAAAGGTGTTTCATTTTTTTTTACCTTTGTTCAGGATGAAATCAAGAAAGGAGATTATCTTAAATCTATCCAATGTTACATGCATGAGTATAAGAGTTCTGAAGAAAATGCTCGAAACTACATAAAGAAATTAATTGATCAGACCTGGAAGAAGATGAATAGAGACATACTAAGGGACCGATCCTTCTCTCAGGATTTTAGAAGAACTTCAATGAATCTTGCTAGGATTGCTCAATGTATGTACCAGCATGGAGATGGATTTGGTATTCCAGATCGTGAGACAAAGGATAGGATACTCTCCTTGTTCTTTGAACCCATTCCTCTTTCCTGAAATACCAGCTTCATTATGCCTGTTTATACATGAAGCTCAATGTAAAAGAAATAAAATATATAAGAATATCTGTTTCCATATCCTGAAACTTGTATGATGTCCTGCAGTAAATAAGGATTTGGAAGAGCCATGGTATTGCAAGAAATAGTTACCGACATTGTCACGAATTTCCAACATTACATAACAATGAAAGATGAAAAAACATATAAGAACAATCAAGTAGAATACAAGGATCCCCAGACAATTCTAAATTGGGGATAAAGTATTGTAATCTCATTCTCAAGAAAATAGTTAAGAAAGAAAAATTATACATGTCAAAATAAAAAACACATCATCAGGGCAAGCAAATGGTTTTTTATAATGTTTCCGCTGTTCTGATCATTAACTCGTTGAGCTCATCAATTGGAATTACTTAACCAGCATACATGAGGCAAGTACCTAGTCCGTTATCCCAACTCCTGTCTTGCTTATCGTTGGTTTATACCATGTGAGATACCTGTCCAGACACAACCACTATACCAGCTTCATTGTTATGAAGCTAAAGCGTTCAACTTCTTCTCAAACATCTTAGCCCGTCGAAGGGCGTCCAAGGCCTCTGCCTGCTTTCCAGAACGTTTCAAGTTTAACGCCTTTAATTTCTCTGCCTTTACCCGCTCTTCCAAATGCTTTCTCTCATTGGAAGTTTCGTCAGATACACGTGCTTCAGATAGTTTTGGCTCTGGTCTTTCAAGGATTTGAGAGGCAATAGTGCCAGTTTTATCAGTATTGCCAGTTATAGGTTTTTTTGTTTCCTGCCTTTCAGGGCCACGGGATACAGTAGCGGTATCTGCAATTCCAATTGCTTTTAAAGCAGAGAAAAGCTGAGGATCAAGAAAATCCTCAACACTGACATCCTCTGCTGATTCAGCTGTGGGGTCTGAAGACTTCATTGTATCTTGCAAAGACACTTCTTCCAACTGGCTCTCAATAGCTTTTGCCAATTCAAATTCAGCATCGGCTTCTTCAGTCCTACCTTCCCTTCGCAACTTAAGTGCTTGTCGTTTGTGGCTGAGGGACTCCTGCTGCAATTTAAACCGTTCACGTCCAGACAATGGCTTTGGACCGGAGCTTGGACTTACTTCTTTCTGTCCCACTTGAGATATATTAGGAACTTTGTTTGGACTAAGTTCCTTTTGTCCAACATGCGAGGTATTAGGACCTGCCGAGACTGTGGAACTACTAGTACCCAGAGTCTTATCCTCCTCAAGGCGCTTCTCTAAAAGTTTTGCCTGTCGAAGTTCCTCCTTGGCTTCTGCCACTTTCCCTTCGCGCTTCAAGGCAACTGCTTTCCTCTTGTGAGCCAGTATATCTTGACGAAGGGAATTTTCATCAAGCTGAGCATTAGCTTCCTGGTCAGTTTTTGACTCAGGGATGCATGGTTTCTCATCCGATTGAGTG
This sequence comes from Jaltomata sinuosa, assembly GCA_003996215.1. Lineage (NCBI taxonomy): Eukaryota > Viridiplantae > Streptophyta > Magnoliopsida > Solanales > Solanaceae > Jaltomata > Jaltomata sinuosa. Next base: position 83,141 of record QJPP01001372.1, read on the forward strand.
ACCTCTTCTGGTTTCTCCGGAGTACGAGTAACTTTGCTTTCCATGTCCTCAATTGGAGTCTTTCGTGAATCAGATGGAGGAAACTGTGGGTTCTCAAGGGGAGAATCAATAGCTTTACGTTCTTTCTGCTCATTTGACTCAGTTGGAACTCTGTTAGACATAGATTCTTCAATTTCAGCCAATTGCTCTTCTAACATTTTAGCCGCTTTCATCACTTCCTCTGCCTCCTCAACCTCTCCTTGGCGTCTCAATGTGAGAGCCTTTCGTTTCAAGCCCAGAAGTTCCCTCTGGATTTCCCCTTTACTTTTTTTAGATGCGCGAGCTTGGATGTTACTCGTAGTTTCTTTAGTTAGGGGCTCGCTAGGATGAGAAACATTATTTTTACCTTGAAATGATGCAGATGGAACATTAGCTTTTTCATCATCCTGCCAACCCAAATTATTAAGCAGTGAAAGATAAGTTGGGTCATGCAGGTCTTGATCTGTAACCTCTGCCTCTTCATCTCCAGCATCAATATCTGCAAAACTTTCATCCAGTTTATTCCCAGAAATGGGCTGCACAAATTTTGGTGGATTATCAATATCTTCAAGTTGCTTCTCAAGAATCTTGCCTTTTTCCAATTCTTCTTCAGCCTCATCTAACCTTCCTTCCCTTCTTAAAGCAAGAGCCTTCTTTTTAATACCAAGAAGCTCTCTCTGGATCACTGACTTACTCTTTGGTGCTACTTTGTGCTCTTTATCCTTCCTTTCAATGTGCTTTCTAACATCCTCTTCACCATTATTTAGTTGTTCCCCAAGCTCTCTCTCCAGTGTTTTTGCCTTCTTTAGCAGTTCCATTGCCTCCTTAGTATTACCAGCCCTTTTCTGGCTAAGAGCTTCTCTTTTCAGTGACTGAATGTCACTTAATAACACTTCCCTATCAACAGGCTGGAATTGCTTTTCTGAAAGCTCAGATTCAGCAGCATCTTCAGTCCAGCCCATTGACTTCAAGGCAGCTGCTATTTCTGGGTCATACATGTCATCATCAGTTACTTCAAACTTACCATCTGTACCAATATCATCAGCATTTCCGAGAAGGTTGTCAAAATCGTAACTAGAATCCGGTTTATATTCAGTAGATAAATCCTCAAATTTATCAGCATCCAGGCCACTTATTAAAGAAGAAAGCTCATCATCAGAATCTTCATCATCACCCAACAGTTCCTGCTCTTCTATTTGCTTTTCAAGAATTTTAGCCTTCTTCAATTCTTCTTTGGCTTCAGCAAGTTTCCCTTCCCGCTTCAGCTGGAGTGCTTTTTTCTTATGAGCAATGACCAGTGATTTGTCAGTTCCATGAATTTTCTTTCCAGGGTTGGTCTTTCCAGAAACTTCTCCAAGAAGCGCAGAAAGTTCACCCTCAATGCTCATGGTTGCTGGCCTTTTGTCAGCAGTACGAAGATCCATATCTGACCATCCCAGTTCTCTGAGTTCAGAAGCAAGATCATCCTTCTCTTCGGTAATTTGAGGAGAGAGCTTATTTTTCCTACCAGACGCTTTGCCATCATCAGTATCTTTCTGGATCTCAGTGACATTACTGGAAGACAATGCTCTTTTGCGATTTTTTCTGAGAGAAATCTCCAAAGCAGCAGCCTGCCTTTCAAGTTCTTTGCCCCTCTTAAAAGCCCTTAGAGCTTCTTCAGGTTTACCTGCAGCTTTTAGAGTTCGGTGATTCTGTTTTTCTTCCATGGCTTGCTGACGTAATTCTTCAGGAGTAGTGGGACCCATCTCAGCCTGCTGCTCCGTCTGATTCCTGCTTCCATCTCCAGCCTCATCTTTACCACAGAAATCTAGAACATTTGAACCTGATGCAGTGCTTGCTGACTGTTGATCATGGGAAAGAACATCTGAGGTCCTTTCTTTACCCAGAAGCTGATTTAAAACATCATCCTCATTCTTTGATGGAAGTCTTGAGGCCCCTATGAGAGACAACATTTGTATTTTAAAACGAGAAGTAGATCATTTCTTTCTATTAGCACAGTAACAATGACTCTGAGTATATCCAGTTATTTGTTTGGTACCTCTTGATGATTTATTTTTGTGACCGTATCGCATTTCAAAACGTGCAGCCTCTTCTAATCTTTTGCATGGTTCACATATACGCACCGGTGAATCACCTTGTCCGCGTAGCACCATTCTTTGCTGGGTACAGCTATTGCAAAAAATCCCCCCACACCTTCGGCAATGATGCTGAAATTCCATAGGTGTGAATCACAACATAAGTGAAAGAAAACCAAACACCTACGGTATTCATATTTCCATTCAAACAAGCAGCAAGGAGACAGGAGAGGGGAGAATACAACCATATCTATAGCCTTGGTAGTAAGGACATAAAAGATGATATTGATATTGCAACAATACTAATGCAAAAAAATAAGTTATTAAAAGAACAACACTAAGGCAGAAAAGAAAAGTCGCAAGCAGCACCTAAATAATCATATCTAGAAACTTCAACATGCCATGTCTTAGAAAAAAGGAATAATTTTCGGCAAGCCAGAAAAGCATGTCTGTTAACTACTCCCTTCAACTACTACCTAATGCATTGCAACCTATACTCACAGGCCACAGTCACAGATGAAGAATGCATAAAGACGGCTACTGAAGGGGTTGGTTTTTAGGCAGCAACATGCAAGAAGTTCAAATGCTTCACAGCAAAAAGCTAGATTCCTAGGCAGCGATCCACAAACACTTGTCTGGAAGCAGCAAGACAATTTACAGGTCAACAAAATTTCCAGGCCACAAGTGTGAATTATGTTTGGAGAGCGATTAAACCTTGAGCTGAACCACTACTGAATATAGATTGAGAAGATAATCATAACTCAGATATTCGTAAGAAGAAGGAAATTGGGGAGAACTCATTTGATATCTGGCTATAATGGCCATAATTTGCTTTCCAATCATATCAGAAAGGAGAAGGTTCATTGTTCTCCCAAGAAACAACACCTGCTGATGTTGATCTGTCAGCAAAAACAAAAAAAGAAACAATGCAGAAATGGAATTTTAACTCCAGCTTTTCAAACAGGATTGATAGATGCCTCGATTCAATTGCAGCTCTATTTGACAAATGGTTTGGGAGTACGAATAGCACACAGAAATGTCTATATTAGTGGATTACTAGCAATGAGAAACTTATAAACACTTTAAACCCAACTACTAAAAGTAATGAACACTTAAAACCAATGACTACTGTGGAGATAACTAAATATATAGTAGTATCTTTGTGGTCAAGAAATTCACTAGAGAAGCAAATGAAGAACCTCTTGTTCTCCAATAACTATAATAGCGAATAAGAGCACAAGTGAATGAAAATTGTACATTTTGCAGATAATGAGGGAAGATATTGGAGGGCGAGAGGCAAGAGAGAGGAGGGAGGAAAGAACCATGGGTTCCCATCTTAAGACCAGGAATTAAAGAAGATTGATTGCAACTATTCTTGTCCAAACACTATTCCAATTTATGTAACAATGAAATAGAAATGCATAAACCGTTTTAAACCAGGATGAAATAGATTGATTTTCTGATGAACTTATTGCCTTTATGGCACACCAATTCAGCTCTAGAAAATTGGCTTTTCTACTGAAGGAGGACTAGCATGAAATAGCACCCACTAATATGGCAAGTCAGATGATTCCTCTATATGTAGAATACAACAGAGTTCTCTACAAGATGCGTCACTAGGCACTTGAGTCAATAAGGACATGCATTACCTAGATGAGGAGGTGGAGAAAGTTTAATATCATCAGCTAATTGAGCTGGTCTAAAGGATATGTAGAAATCTATAAGGATATCTCAGCTATAGTTAGAGTACAACAAAATATGAATGAAATTGCAGAAAGAGATTCTAACTCCCTTGAAATAGGAGAAGAATGAGATATGGGGTTTGACTTATTCTTTCTCTTGGCTGACTTTACTACCTCTGTAGGTCTCAGATATTTTTTCGAGCTTATTTTCATGTATAATGCATCCTGAACAGATGCCGTTATCTCTCTCTTTTCTCTCAATAAGCAAGTTTATGGCAAAAGTACTTCAATTGCCACACCATTCAGAGATAAATTCGGGAGGATCAACTATTTACTTCGAATTCAACATAAGATCATTCCGTCGAGAATAATGTTTACAAGAGTTCTTCAACAATATGAAACACCTCGCAACGTACTGGAGTAAGGTACAAAATTAGAGACATTCTGCAGTATGACTGAATCTCGGAGAGATAAGCATTTCCATTGGGTCATTAGACCAGTAAGAAGACATGATCAAAAATTGCTGCTGGGTAAATCAACTGTTAAGATTGCACATGTTACTCCCACTAGTAAGAACATGTGACGCCTAAGTGAAACACTAATGGCAATCAGAACTATTATGTCAGATGGTGATGTGAAGTCTAGGAGCTGATTGTAGCATATCTCAAAAGCATGCCAAACTCAAAATTAAAGTTCCTCTCATGTATTTTGCAGTTTTGGATTTAGAGCTTGGTGACCCTTTAAGATGCCTGATAGGAATGGATAAACTGTAATCAAATGGACTCTATCGGAAACAGCCTCTTTACTTCATCTGAGGTAAAGGTATGGTCGGCGTACATTCTACCCTCCCCAGACCCCACTTTGTGGGAATACACTGGGTATGTTGTATGTTGTTGAAATGGACTCTACGTTAAAGTTAGCCCGTAGAGTACAATCAGGTCTCCTTTGTAGGTAATAATGCTTATCAACATAACTCTCCCAGTACTTGCAGTCTCGGACTTATCTTATGAATCAACACATGCATCCAAGAAATCCACGACCAAAGTTTTTGAAAGAAACATCAAATGATGGATGATAACTACCTAGTTCTACACATCATATTGAATGATAACCAGTTGCACTTGATGACAAAGATTTCAAACAGAATACACATCTACGAATCGAGTGTGGCTTTACCTGCCAACAGAATTTTAAAGCAACAGAAAAGGGCTGATGATATTAAAGGATTATTGTATATTAATGGACCCAATAGAGTATAATAATAGACCAACAATGCTATAACATAAAGGTGAGATTTTTGCTATAACTCCGCTATAGAGTACTACTTGACAACATATTCCAATCAATTCAATGGGAAAATAAAAGGGAATAACAAACAAATTCAATCAAAAACTTATATAATTTAGGATCTAAGATGTGATTATTCAAGAATCAAACCCCATAATGATCAAAAACTGAAAAACTAGCGAATTTGCCTAATGGGTATCGAGAAAAATCATATTTTTCACAAAGGGTGTCAACAAAAAGTAGAGAAAGTAGAAGAAATAAAACCTTGCGATTGATGAAAGTGAACTGAGAAGAACATCCTTGGCAATGAGAAGCATCAACTACCCAATTACTCCCTCTCAGTGATGGTTTTGAAGGTAATCCGATCTTCTCCAACATTTTCTTCAATCTCTTCCAAATAAAGAAAAAAACTCAAATAGGAAGAAAATCATCAGATGCTTCGCTGACTCCCTTTTTCTAGAGTTTCAGCCAAGGACGCCGAGTGCAGCTCACGGAACGACGACGTCTAAGTGATGTTTCGCCGAAAGTAACAAAAACAAAAAAAAATCAAAATACGCGAGGCAAAAATAAAACCTTTTAGTACTTATTTATTACTCCTTTCGCCTCAATTTATGTGCGGTACTTGTTGAAATTTTAACATTCAACCAAGTTTTTCTTTGATTGAATTTATTTACATGTCTTTTAAATATTTTAAGTTATTAATTATTGTGATTTATAATATTTTTTAAATAATTTTCAAATATATATAAGAAATTAAACATTTTATGCCCAAATTCACTGTCAAAATTTAACGATTTGAATCAAGAAATTTCAATTATGCCACGTAAATTAAAATAGATGTAATAATTGTTTTAATACCTATACAATATTGTGATCCTTCACTGCTCCGTGAAATTCTAGGAACTACATTTTTATTTTTTTAACCCTCTTAGTAAAAAATTTAAATTCGCCACTGCTTCCAACACATTACGATCTTATGTTATCTCAATTTTTATAATATTTTTGAGAATAAGCCCAATTTTTTTTATATAGAAAACAGCCTATGACAATATGGTTGCACATAATTATCAGTAATGGTGTGTGTGAAAAACTCATCTGAAATCTAAACGGAATTGGCACACAAAAACTTGGACCAAACTTCTCGTGATCACTCTATTTTGGGCACTGTTACATCTGATCCAATTTCATTGAAAGGGCCTTGGCCCAGTCATTTGCAAAACCCAAACTTACTACTACAAGGTTAGTAAGTATGAGTGTGTCTATATTAGTAGGTAGGAATACATTATTTTGTTACCCTTATTAGTAATTGTAGAACTATCTTCATAGTGTCTTGTTCTTCGATTTTCATTACTATCTATTGTTTTGTGTAGTTGTTATAGTATTATTTTGTTATAGTACTATTCTGCTATTATCTGTTGATTTTGTTAATCTATTGTCTCTTTACTTCCATTATGTCTTTTTCTAGACTATTTCTGTTTAGAGTCGGGGGTCTATCGAAAACAACATATATCTCACCTCTGAGATAGAGCCCATAGAGGTAAGATTTGTGCACACTCTACCTTCCACAAACCCCACTTTGTATTGTAGAAAAAAATACATAATATTGCAGAAATTTGGTTAGACAAATTCTACAAGGATTGCATAAGAATACGATGCAAAAATTATAATAATTTTTTTTTTTTTTTTTTTTTTTTTGCAAAAATTATGATATTTCTTTTTTAAAAATAAATAAATTTGACCCAGGGTTGGGCCGATTTTATTATCAGCAAAACGAAGCAAAGATTATAATACGGTCTCTAATAATCACTAAATTATTATATTTGTCATAAGAATTAAGATGTTTGGATTATTGTATTAAAATTTATGTATGTTCATGTGTATAATTTAAACATAGTCTGGTTTTAATAGGATAAAGACAGTTTCAAATATTAATAGTGCCCTTGGCCTACAGTAAATCACTCAATTACTCTATCTACTCTAGTTAAAGTTTCATATAATTAAAGTTTTTAATACCATTGGCAATCTTTTATTTTATCAACTACACAACAGTTGAAATTAAAAAAATGGTTTATTTTAATATATATGGATAAATAATAAGTAAAAAATAATGGGATAATTTCAAAAAAAAAAATTTAGTAAATATACATTGCAATTTCGTGGCAAAAAATGTACATTACATTTTATAGTCCAAATCTGAATTTGGCCATAAGTGTAAAGTAACTTTTTTTTGTATAACAATGTATATATTTGTATATTATTGTATATTGTTGTATATACAATACAGTCTTTTTATTTTAGTGATTTGTTTCTTCCTCTCCAATTTATACATACTTATATAATGTAGATACATTGTATAATTATGTATATATAATGTTTAAACAATGTATCTATATTGTATAAGTGTGTATAATATGGAGAGGAAAAAGAAAATCACTGAAATAAAAAGACTGTATTGTATATACAATAATATATAATACAGTATACAAACACATACAACAAAACGTACTTCATCTTCTTCCACGAATTCAAGCACCAAATTCATCCAAAAAATACTTCAAAACAACACCAAATCATCCAAAATTTTACATTTATGCTCCTCAATACATAATCAATCTTTTGCAATCATACCCACTCGAAGTAAAACTTATTTACGAAAATTTAATTTTCAAATTTTGAAGCTTGGAGCTTCAATAATGGCTGAACATCCCAAAAATTCATGTTATAGCTGTGAAATTGTAATGTAAATTTACTATATGCTTGGTGTACGAATTTTATAGACCCATATTCCCTTATATGTTCATTAGTTGTAGCAATATGAACAACTATGAAGATTGGATTGTGTGTGTAAGAGAGAGTTATAATTTGGCTAAGGATGTAAAGTAACTTTTTTATTCTATAGACATTGGGCCATTTTTTGTAATAGCTTAAAAAGTTGATCATATTTTGCAATGTAAGGCTGTCACATGCACTTTTATGTAATTTTTCCAAAAATAAATCCTGGAATCTTTTTTTTTGCTTTTGGTTTTGCTCTCCTTTTTAAGAGAGGAAGAGGAGGGGATGTCAATCTGCTCCTATTATAAACGGGAGTTGAAATAACTCATAGATCTTTTTTTCTTAAAACCGAAAAAAATTGTAAATAGCATTATTTGCATCCATAGATATGAAAAATAGCGAAATTTTGCTTAATTATACTCAAAATATAACAGCATTTTTGGTTTCAAAATATAGTAGAATGCACTTTATACGTGGCATACTAACAGGGAAATACACTGTATTCGCACGCATAAATATATACGCGTGTATACAATATATTTGTAGTTGAATACACTGTGTTCGGAAGCGTAACAATAGTGAAATACGTGTATTTGAGCGCTTACTAAGTGTATCAGCGCGTAAACAATACATTACTAAAAACAAAAGTTTTTCCCACCGCGAATCAGTGAGAAATTTGTGCTATAGAACATGATTTTTTCACTGATTTCTCACTAAATATAAGGCCTTAATTTGTTGTGCCACTTACGTTTTCCTTAATTTAACCCAACAACTTTATAGTTGATGATTCCAAATGGCTTTTCACTTTGTTGACTCATAAATGCACACTGAGTCCAATAGGCTGGGAAGCGCGCCTGAAGAGAATCACGATTATCAAAGATGTTTGTCGTTGGAAACTTCCTAAGCCAAAACAAAGATGCATTCTTTGATTAATTTCAAGGATGTTTGGTCATCCTAGGGTTTGATTTTTGAAGTTCCCTTCTCATTTAATAGCCTCCCTTCTCCAACAAGACATGTCCTATTGAAAATGTAACCACTTCTTTCTTTTTTTAAAAAAAATCTCAAAGATCGAAACCCTTTTGGGTATCAATTATCACCTTCTATTTCATGTTTGTATTTGCTTCTTTAACATAGCAACTTGTTTTGTTTGCCTCAGCTGCAGCTTCTTGACTCGACGAAGCTCTTAGTTCCAACAATGTCACACTTCAATGTTTTAGATTTTTTGTTGCCTAATCATGACTTTTTACTTGGCCTATCTTAGATTCGTTTTAGGTAAGTCTTTTTTATATGCAGAAACCCAGGATGACATGGTTTCAGTTTGAGAAACTTTTATAAGTATACAAATGTTAAGTATAATATATTTAGGGGTCGTTTTGTACGTAGGATAAGGATAATAACCCTGGGATAAAATTTGAAATTAATTTTATCCTATATCCCATGTTTGGCGTGAGGTATTAGCTAATCGTAGGACTATTTTATCCCACCGGCCACCATTGTACTAAAGTGGTGGGATTACTATATCCCACACACATAGAAGGTGGGATAAAATAGTCCCATGAGATATCCATGTTTATCCCATATTCTTTGTACCAAACGACTCCTTAAGGTTATAAGTTTCAAAAAGTTTTATAGTTGTGCAAATGCTATGACATATACACATATCAGAAGTCTTTATTTTGTTCTTAAATTTTGTGTTGATTCAAACTAAGTCACATAATGCAACACACGAGCAACTAATAAAATAAATCTTTGGCCATAGCTTACTACCAGCCTTTCTCCAATCTTCATCTTGATAATGAATTATAAATACAATATTGTGGAGATGATGATGAGTTCTTGTGACAATTTTTTCATTAAGTTGTTCATGTGAAGAACCTTGTCAAACAAGTTTTTAAACATGTTTTGATAATGAAACAAAATCTATTTTTGGTAAAACTATATTTATGGATATACTCTATAAAAGGAAGCATCCTAGTCAAAGAAGGAGAGGAAAATCGTGTGAAGGAAGAAGGAAAGAAGGCGAGCAAAAACAGTGTCCAAGTCCAACAAGGAGAAGATCTTCAAGTCGGCCACCAACTCCTACAAGGAAAGAATTGTGTTTTCCTTTCAAGAAGAGGAGAGAGCTTGAGACCTCTATAAAAGCATTGGAGCTATGAAGAATTCAATCACCTATTGCACGAAGCTGAGAAGGAGTATTCTCAAACAATAGAGATCTCAAGCAAGCTATTCAATCGAAGACACAAAGAGAGAATTGTTTCTAGTTCAATCCTGTGTGATGGTTAGAACAAATAGTGTGTGTTGTGAGGCTTGTAACTAGAAGTGGGTTTGGCTTCTAGAGAGAGTTGTGAGAAGTTGCAACAAGAAGTGAGTTTGGCTTCTTGTAGAGAGTTTGTGAGAATTGTAACAAGAAGTGGGTTTGGTTTCTTAGAGAGAGAGAGTGAGTTGAAACAATAAGAGTTTATTGTTTGAGTTAGGTACTAGAGTTAGTTCCTTTGATTATTGAGTTGTAATCATAAAACTTAAAGAGTTAGTAGAAGTGAGTTCGTGGTTTTTTCTCCTGGAGTTAGGGAGTTTTCCACGTAAAAATTGTGTGTCAATTTACTTACTGCTTTAAGTGAAACTGTGCTAAGGACCTGGTCCCTGAGTTAAGTAGAGGGTACCAACTTTATTCAATTGGTATCAAAGCAGGATCTTTTCGTTAAAGGTTAACACCTGAAAAGGATCCAATGGCTGCCCCTCCAACTGCTAAGGAAGGCTCTTCACAAACTAGACCACCACTGTTCAATGGTAAGTACTATGGCTGGTGGAAGAATAGAATGATGGATCATCTAATTGAAAGTGTTGACTTATGGAATGTTGTTCTGGATGGCCCTACTATCCCCATGAAGGCAGCTGAGGAATGAAAGAAACTTGTTTCCAAGGACAGAAGAGAGTGGAATGTTGCTGATAAATTAGCCATTCAAAACAATGCTAAAGCAAAAAAGATCTTGTCTGTGCCCTCTGAAGGTCTTGAAGAATATGTGTGGAAAATAGATGAGGGTTGCATGTTAACTAAGAAATTCTCTCAGGGGAAGAAGAAGAAGGGTGTAAGGAAAGTGTTCAAAGGGGAAATATCTCCTATTCACAAGCTGTTGTTCGAGATTGTGAATAAAGAGATATTGCCTAGAGGAGGAAGGAGGCATGAAGCTAGCTTCAGGGATATGGGGATTATGAATACCCTGGACATAGACGAAAAGGTAAACCTACCAGCACTAATGATCAAACACATGGGTAGGGTAACTTCTCCCAGGACTGGTCCTAATGGTTTAGCCTATGGATTCCTGCTGACAGAGGTGTTCAGAAGCTTTGAAGTTCCTCTAGGAAAGGGTACAGGTGTTACCAAGAATGACATGATCACTCTCTCCACTTTGGAAGAATGTGACTGTGTGCCTACACAAGCTCCCAAGAAGAAGAAGAGTTCTAGTCCCATAACTCAATCATTGCAGGACCTAGACACTGCACATGAGGAGATTACTCTGCTACGAAAAGAGAATGTTGCTTTGAAGGAAAGTCTGGCAGCCTCTTAGGGACAAGTGGACTCTCTAAGGACTGAGATGATGCTACAGCAAACAAAATACCTTGATAACATCAAGTCTCTTATGACCCTCATTCCCAAGCCTGCCCCCTGATCCTCCTTAGTTGCCCTCACCCCTTTCCCTCTGCTACATTTCTTCCTATGATTGGCTCTTACTTACAGACAATTATTTTTGTAACTAATTTTGATATGTTTTGTTTTGGAGCCAATGAATGGCTTAATGTGTGCTTATCTTGATATTCATTCTTTTGTACTTCCCTATCTCTTGCATCTTGGTAGAAAAACTGTGTTTTTTAATGATGTCAAAAGGGGGAAGAAATATGTTGAAAATATGTTGGATGTGCTATGTTGTTGTTGCCACTATGTACTCCTTGTTATCTTGCATGACATAGTAGAAGAAGTAGAAGAGTGCACCTGAGTGTCGCTATGTCCAAAATGTGTTTCCACTGTGTTTCCACTAGTCTATATTTTTTTTTTCAAAAATAGGATAGAGTTTGTCATCATCAAAAAGGAGAAAATTGAAGAACCTTGTCAAACAAGTTTTCAAACATGTTTTGATAATGAGACAAAACCTATTTTTGGTAAAAATATATTTATGGAAACACTCTATAAAAGGAAGCATCCTAGTCAAAGAAGGAGAGGAAAATCGTGTGAAGGAAGAAGGAAAGAAGGCGAGCAAAAACAGTGTCCAAGTCCAACAAGGAGAAGATCTTCAAGTCGGCCACCAACTCCTACAAGGAAAGGATTGTGTTTTCCTTTCAAGAAGAGGAGAGAACTTGAGACCTCTATAAAAGCATTGGAGCTATGAAGAATTCAATCACCTATTGCACGAAGCTGAGAAGGAGTATTCTCAAGCAATAGAGATCTCAAGCAAGCTATTCAATCGAAGACACAAAGAGAGAATTGTTTCTAGTTTAATCCTGTGTGATGGTTAGAACAAATAGTGTGTGTTGTGAGGCTTGTAACCAGAAGTGGGCTTGGCTTCTAGAGAGAGTTGTGAGAAGTTGCAACAAGAAGTGGGTTTGGCTTCTTGTAGAGAGTTTGTCAGAATTGTAACAAGAAGTGGGTTTGGCTTCTTGGAGAGAGAGAGAGAGTGAGTTGAAACAATAAGAGTTTATTATTTGAGTTAGGTACTAGAGTTAGTTCCTTTGATTATTGAGTTGTAATCATAAATTTGAAGAGTTAGTAGAAGTGAGTTCGTAGTTTTTTTTCCTGGAGTTAGGGAGTTTTCCACGTAAAAATTGTGTGTCAATTTACTTACTGCTTTAAGTGGAACTGTGCTAAGGACCTGAGATAATGCTACAACAAACAAAATACCTTGATAACATCCAGTCTCTTATGACCCTCATTCCCAAGCCCGCCCCCTGATCCTCCTTAGTTGTTCTCACCCCTTTCCCTCTGCTACATTTCTTCCTATGATTGGCTCTTACTTACAAACAATTATTTTTGTAACTAATTTTGATATGTTTTGTTTTGGAGTCAATAAATGGCTTAATATGTGTTTATCTTGATATTCATGCTTTTGTGCTTCTCTATCTCTTGCATCTTGATAGAAAAACTGTGCTTTTTAATGATGTCAAAAGGGGAAAGAAATATGTTGGATGTGCTATGTTGCTGTTACCACTATGTACTCCTTGCTATCTTGCATGACACAGTAGAAGAAGTAGAAGAGTGCACCTGAGTGTCTCTATGTCCAAAATGTGTTTCCATTGTGTTTCCACTTACTGCTTTAAGTAGAACTGTGCTAAGAACCTGGTCCCTGAGTTAAGTAGAGGGCACCAACTTTCTTCATAATGGTGAAGAAACTTCATGCAAATTCGAGAACAAACACACGTTTTTTCAAAGAAAATTATGCCCCAGCCCAGACTATAAAAATGGAACTTTCCATACACCTAGAAACTGTAACACAGTAATATAACAATATTGAAAAAGCATTGTGTTAGCGAGCCCCAAAAAATTAATGGTGCTTGTAACAAGCCGCATTAGTCGCTGGGAGATTCTATATTAGAAAAGTCTTGGGCTCACTACTCTCTGTAATTATTCTTTAGAAACATCCATTAAATATATTAATCAACTTCTCTTGCTCCAACATTAGACAAACACAAAAGACAAAAATCTTATACTTAGTTAACTGTTTTTCTTTTTATTTTTTTTTCTTCAGCTGTTAGTTACTCCGATCTCTATATTAGTAGGGGTCTAACTGTCAAAAAGAAGCTTCATGAAAGCTCGATAAAAACACTTTTCTTCTGTTTTTTTTCTCTCTCGAAATGTTTGGATATTAGTACAGAGTACTGACTACGAGTTTAGCACTCTCTCCGTCCCAATTTATGTGTTTTTTCGTTTTATGTCAGTTAAAAAAGAATGTCATACTATTTTTACTTATTAGAAACAGTTTACTACTATTAAACTTTCTATTTTACCGTTAATAAGATGATTAATACTTAATAGCCTCTATGACTTGTTTTAAATTACAAGTTTCAAATGTATTTCTTTCATTTCATGTTTAGTCAAACAACTTCATAAATTGGGACGGAAGGAGTAGTTAAGAAAGTTTGGTTGTTTTATTCTTTTCACCTGGAAGATAAAATGAAAATGAAAAGCACCTTGCTGAAGCCTGAATAAAGTCAAAAAGTTGGCATGTTAAAGATTTTGATTTTCCTAGCTGATTGCATTAACTCTTAAAAAGACTAATATTTACATTGTCACTGCTTGTGATTCGAAGACTACATTGATTCACATGATCACCAAGTATTTAAGAAAAGTTTGAAGTCCTTGTGACTGAATATCTGAGCCTGTTCTGCAGTGTGACTTGTGCTGTGACTAATGCACTAGCTGGAAAGCTTTCATTTTGAGCTAGGTCCTTCAGAATTTCTTCCGATAGCTTGTCGTAGCTCAGCACTGAACATATCTTTATCTTTTCTTCTTCAGATAGACCATAATGTACCTGTTACAGAATCAAGAGTTTAAGTTCTATGCATTAATAATGTAGTAATATTTACACAAACAGATCACTTAAAAGGAATTTGTAGGTAGCTCGATATAATACATATTGATTAGTAACCTATAGAAAATGGTTAAGTAACCTGCGACTGGTAGTGTAAAAATTCTTTACATGTATATAACTTGAATCTTTAAATGAAACATTAGTTCATTTCAACTTATATTTCCCAAGCTAAGTGTGATAGGACTAAGGTTTATACAACAAAACAATAACAAATGAGAATTGATTTGAGTACATAAATCCAGTTGGAGATTGAAAACATTATTAGTGAACGCAATGAACAGATTGCCTTTCGAAGAAAAAAGTTTTGTTTACCTTGAGGTATATATCCATGGCAAGATAAATTGTGTCATATGATTCTCTTGCAATGTCTGGCATTGCCATGGCCAATGCCAAAAACTTGGAAGGTTTAAGACAAGGATCAGGGGCCACTTCCATGATATAAAGATCTATCAACTCAGCAACTTTCTTCAGTTGATATATCATAAAAATTTCGCGGCTACTGGAGAGGAATATGTCCAGCAACCTCAGAATTAGATTGATATTGTAAGCAGTTTTTTCACCAGCTCGAGAAGGAACAAGCAAATCATCCAGTTTAGCTCTATCTAGCTGGGAACCAATTAAATTTTCCAACTTTTGTATTGAACATTTGCTCATTTTCAAGGTAAAAGATGCCTGAAGAATATCAAATAGACCTCTGATAGACATGAAGCTCCCATCAAGAGAATAAAGGTATTTGATTACTGTCTCAATGATTCTGAATTTCTGAGCTAATGAAGCACCTGGACACTTCAGTCTTTTGTAATAAAACAGGAATGAAGAGATCACATGATGATCCAATTTCTTACAAATCATTGTGTCTATAATCTTCTTGAACATATTAAGTTTCAAGAATCCAAGTTCTGCAAACCACCAGGTTGCTTGAGAAGTGTAAATTCCCCTGCTTTCTGTACTAATGTCCCCTGAAAACTGCATGGACGAATTGTCGGTAGAAGATGCACATGGGCTAGAAATGTTATGAAATTCTAGCCTTCCTACCACACAATCCAACAACTCTTGTAGTGAAGATGAAGATGGCATGAAAAAAATCATTTCTTGACAATTTTCCAGGCCAATTATCAGCTCAGACCATGTCATGTAATGAATCTTCCGAAGAAAAGAAGCCGTTTGCTCGACCAAATTTGGTTTCCCCTGCATTTCTTGATTCATTTCAAGGTAATTGGCAGCACAATGCAGTTGAAACATGTTAAAAGGAGTTATCTTTATCCTACCTCCATCATAGCAAAACCTAACAATGAGTTCAAAACACTCAGCTCCTCCTGGAAACTTGTCGAAAATTAATTTCAGCCTTCTTGTTTTCCCTGCCAACTTACTGAATAGTTTTCTTAATCTCCCCGAGAAAGGTGCAAGAATAGTCTGCAGAAGATAAAAAGGCATAATATAAGATGTTAACAGTCAAGATTTTAAAAAGGCTGCATTTTAGTCCCTAAAAGTATACACTCAATACAAGAACTTGGATTTGATAAAACTCAATGACAATAGGAAAGAGGACATCGTAGCAAAAAGTATGTACCTTGTCCACCAAGAATGTTTCTTGGCCATTGACATCAACCTCAAGAAGACAGAAAGTTTGCATAGTCAAAAAGGATGGTTCCAAGAGCTAAAAGACAGGGAAATGAATGTTAAAAGAAACCATCAACTGTGGGATGTCTAAGCTTCTAGAATGATATTGAGAAGGTACAAACAAAATGGTGAGAGATGGAAGATAAAAGAAGGTCCAATGCTGATTTCTATTTCGAGTTTTAAAACCATGTAATTTATTGAGCAGGTTTCTCGACATTTGTGAACTTTGCTATGTCAATGGCAGGGCAGCATAAAAAATTATAGGAATTAGAAGCATCCAAAAATGATATTATTACTATTTGGAAAGTTAGAAAAGAATTTTTCTTTAATTACGATTTTTTCAAAATCTTTGAAAATAACACTGGAAATTTTTTATTTGCAACACTTTTTATGAAATTGCTAAAATGTCTAGATTTAAATCAGATGTCCAAATTCAAAAGAGAAGAAAAAAATTAGATGTGTTAACTTTACGCATAGTGAATTAGTCCCTAAGGAACTTCTGAAAGGGAGGCTGTTAGATGGGTACACGAAATGATGAAGTTGATTTGACTATAGAACCATGTTTGAATGATCAGGCCAAGGACTACCCATTTTCTCCACATTTTTCTTTTCTTAATATGAACCTTGAGTTATCAAAACCGTTCGTACTCCCAATATTGTCATTGTTTTTACAGGAGTAGTTGATGATTTTTCTACTTTTTGCCGTCAATTTTGGATATTGGGATAAGCTGACTTTGAGATAATTAATTTCCTTTATTGCAAACTAGATCCCACTATAAGGTAACTTGTTTGACTACAGAACTTGCTTCACTTGCAGGGGAAGTACTGCAAATTCCAAACATTATAAGTGTTGGTGCATGTTGTTCATACAGGTAGCTAGTGTGAAACTTTTCATTTTGAAAAAAGGAGTTTGATTAGCAAATGTTAGTCTGATCCCTGAGAATCAAGAAATTTTTGGCAGCAAACATTTTTCCTTTTGATACGTCCTTGCGGTGCGAATCCGAATTAATTGAGCTAGTGAGATGGAGGATTATACCAAAAAAATTAACAACTGCAAAATATAAGGGGTCATTTGGTTGAGTGTATTAGAGAAAATAATGCATTAGCTTTGTGTATTGCTAGTATTTTGTTTGGTACACTTTTTCAGCCTATGTATAACTAATGCTTGCATTACTAATACACTCTATTGTGTATTGAGGTATTAGTAATACAATGAGCTTTAATGCATGCATTAGCATGGCTAAAGACACAATTGTCCCTCAAAATCTTTTCCACGTCCTTTCCACCATATTTGTGGAGGGTATTTTTATAAAGAAATATTTTGTTAAAAAAATAATTCAATGCATGTTATTTTTAATACACCAAACCTAATCAAATATTGCATAAGAAAATTCTCAAAATAACTAATGCAAGCATGACTAATATCAGCATTACTAATACAATCATTACTAATACACCATATTCTGCATTATTCTTACACACCCTACCAAGCGATTCTATTGTAATATCTATCTTGTGTGACTACATACAAAAGGACCCCCAAGAAAATGGAAAAGGAAAAAAGAGTCAAGAAAGCACACGGATGATAAAGGCAAATTTTAAGGGGTGAAAAGCATGCAAATTTTAAGGGGTGAAAAGCATGCACACTTTTTAAAGCAGAAAAATTACAACAAAAGGTAGAAACTTTTGATCATTAATAGATTTTACAAGATCTAAATCTCGTTGCAATTTGCAATAACATATCCCATTTTTTAAGTATTAAATGCTAAAGCCGTCGACGATGCCAATCAAAAATTAATTCAATAAGATCTCTGGATCAAACTTAATTGGTTAAACCAAAATTAATTTACTTACGACTCTTTTTGAATCTGACTTGCATCAGAGAAAATAAAAGATTCCAGGATTTTCCTTAACCTTTTGAGCTCAATTAGAAAAACAATAGGAGTAGATAGGGTAGATGAGCTAAATTAATATATACATTATTTAAAACCAAGGTCACATACTCGAAAAAACAACTTGCACCTAATTAGGTGTGGTTTAATTGTCATTCAAGCGGAAAACTCGTGAAGATTAGGGTTCACATTTCGATAAAAACAAAAAATAAAGTTAGAGTGATTTGTCTTGGTTATAGAGTTATTCAATATTTATGATGATGAAAGGTAACATATACTCAATAAATTAATCGAAGAGAAAGTATACTTTCATGGATTATTATACATATAAGGAAAAAAGCTAGATTATTGAGAAAGAGAAAGTATAGCTTCACGCATTTGACATGAAGTTAGATTTTGATAAATCTTATCATTAAATGCAATCCACGATATCTTTATTTTATCACCAATTATTCATCATCATTCATCCATATTATTAATTACTCCTAAAAGGTGGCCTTTCACTATCATCACACCTCACTTGCAGCCTCCCTAAAGTGACCAAATTGACCTTAATAGTTTTCTACTAAATTGTTATAAGCATTCAACATAGGACTAGAGAAATTGAACTTGTAAGAAGTATGAAGTTCTTAGCTGATTTTTTGTCCTGTTATACTGGTTCTGTTAGTCCCAAAATAGAGGCATGTTCTCTTGTTCAAGTGACATGCCTAGAGGAAAATACTACCAGGCCTCGAAAATTGGCTCGTAGAAATTCATCATCAAAGGGATTGTGGCAGCCATCTCTATACACCATCTCCGAAAATGATACCATCAAAGTACAAGAAGGGATCAAAGCCACCACCAAGAAGATGAAGAACTATAGACCAAAAACTAGCTCTCAAGCTTGTGGTTATTACAATGATCTGAGGTAAGCTATTATTTTACGTTAACCTTGAAATCACAGATGGATTCATGAGTTCAGTTGAACCCGTTGTTTTCGACTCAAACTATGTGAAAAAAGAATTAAAACATACACACACATATTATAAGATCACAATTATTCAAAACTCTGCTATCGCAACCATCATATTATATTAAAAGTGGAAGCTCCAAATTGAAAAGTTGGATTACCATTTTACCCCTACACTAAATATATTATTAAAAAAAATGATTTAAATTTCTACAAATTATCTCAACCAGTTCATTTCGCAATTTCCACGTTGATGATGCATTGTTTACTTTAATGTATTCCTATTAAATGCTAAATAATGGATATGATAATCAATTACTTGGCACACTTTTCAGCTCCTATATTTAAACAATATAAAAAATTATTATATATTAAGTTCCAAATCAAAATATCCTTTAACATCATTTAAAAAATATATAAATTGTTCCTTTAATTGGTAAATGAATGTATTAATCATACGCTAACAGCCATTTGCTAACCTTTTCGCTGGTAAAATTTAAGGCTTACTTTGAAAAGTTAAATGTATATTATTTCATTTAATTAATATATGAAAGGAAAGCTAAAGAGACACCAGCAAAGGAAAAAAACTATATAAAGGCAACAAAGAATTTCATTTCCCTCAAGTCTTGTTCTAATCATCTTTATAGCCTCTATACTAGACCTTCCGTCAGATTATCACATATTCTCAAAGGATCATTAGTTGTTTAGCGGCAGAAGATGCACATGTATATTTGCTTTGTTATTCTTGCTGGAGCTTAAGATGTCCAGTATAATATTATTTTAATTCAATGCTTTTTATATAACACTGTTGATAAAAGTTTACACATTTTATTAGTCTAGCATATAATATTTTAATTCCCTCATTCAAATAATGTATTTTTACTTTGGTCAATCCTTTCACTGGTTTTTGAAAGATATCAACCCCCGCTTCTTTCTCTCGCGCATTGATTCTGCATCACATGATGAGCACATGCAAAATTTTCCTCTTTTATCGGCGCCAAATAGATCGGCTATTAGATTGAGTCGATATAGCCTACCGACGCATAAAGGTTCTGATTCGAGAAAAAGCCCAATTCGGATGAGGTAAGAAGATCTTGATCGAAAGCTCCACTGTTCTAAACAGTGAGAAAGAATGAAACTAAATCAAATTGGTCGAGATATCTTCATCTGTTAAGTTGGAAGACTAAACCAAGACAAGTGAGCTAATGATATATCTTTCATCCGAAGATGAAAACAAAATCTGAAATACAATGACATCTCTTTTTTTACTTTATTGTTCTTTTAGTCAATTTTATAATTAAGGATGTAATGATTTTTCTTGGAAGGTATTTGTTATTTTCTTAAAGTTTAATTAATAAGATCTCTAATTATTAGTACTTTCTATTATGAAAAGGATGAAGTTTTTTTAGCAAATATCAAAAGATATTAAGAAAAATAATAGGATTCTATAGGTAATCTATCTTCAAGGTATTTAAAGATAAATAAGAACAATAATGAGTTTAGGTGCATATTAGAAAGTGATTGCTTGAATTTCTGTCAGTTTTGTTTGATTGAAAATTACATTTATCATTTGTTAGCAACAATATATCAATCTACATATATAGTTTAACGGGTCTACACAAACTTACATGGGACACACGTTCAACGCACATGCCCAGGACTAGTTTGATATATATGTGACATTAATTTTGCCTTGTTGTAGGGTACAAGCTCAGTTTCAGACAAGTATTATGGCACTATCGGCAGTAACCTTCGTGTTTTAATTTCATTTTCTAGTTACTCTATTCAGGTCTTCCTGAGAAGTTCGTGTGCTTGTGTGGAACCACATTAGTGTCATGATCGATGATATATCTCAATGAATGAAATGTATTTAATTGTCCTTCAGTTTATGATAGAAGCTATATTATTACTATTATTATTGTAATTATCTGATATAAAACCAGAGGAGCAAGTACATAACCAAAGTTCCAACATAATGCAAAGATCAGCCATTGATGAGGATATTTAGTTGAAAGCCAACAAAATCATGAGTTGATGTCAATCAAATGCTCCCTAATGCATGTACAGTGTGCATTTGTTTTGCACAAGAACCTAAAGGCAAAGTTATACAGTAGCTTATTTTATAGTTCAAAACCAAATTCAGCCAAGGGGCATCGTGTGAAAAAAGTGATTTGAGTGATTATGATACTGCAAGACACATTAGCAGAAGCTCAATCCATAGAGCGATTATGTTTCTAAACTAGACCATCAATCGGATAACAGACGGCATTTGCCATGAAATGTCAAACACCTCCAAAGTATTATACATCATTAGTTTATGCCATCAGGCTTCAATCAGAAATTCATTCTGAGCAACAAATCATCTATAAAGGGAACAAACATCATCCCCGATGATTATTATCAAACTAAAAAGATATAAAAGAAAAAACAAAAAAAAGGACCGGATTTCTGAAGGTTGAAGGTGTTAGATCTAAAGGGTGAAGAATCAGGTTCTAGATTTTCAGCAGCAAGATCATAATTTTTTGTTGCTAGCCTGTAGCACGGATAACAATCACTACCCCCATCTTGGTGTTCCTGCTGCAAACAAAACTCTGTTGCAGCCCATTATGCAATTACCAATGATAAGACATTTTTCATTTGCTAATCTCCGGAGCTCAGTACCCATTAATCTGAGGCCTCTGCTGAGGACCTGTCAATCGAGAAAAAGGGATTTGACCTCGATTAGGAAGGCTTTTCTGACCAGAAAAACGATCAGTTGTTGCTGGATCAGAGACCGATTTTGAGAAGGCTGCAGCCAGCTCGACTGCAGAGGCTGCTTTTCCATATCGCACACCAGGAGCATCAGCAGAAGCAGGTCTTGGGGGTTCAACAGGCTTGCGCCACGTTTCTGGTGAGGGCGGCCTCTCCTGTGCCTGTTGCTGCGGCTGATGGTGGTGATGGTGCCTTTCAGTCTCCTTGTTGTTCCTCCAGTTCTCGCTTCTCCAATTCCTCCTCTGCCCATCTCCTTTCTCGACATCTATCCTGTGATCTCGCCTATCTGCGTTCTTTGCCACCCTATGGTCAATGGGAATACTCTCTGCTTTCTCATTATGCCTGGTCGCATGCATACCTGTCTCAGCTTTGCCAGCATGTTGTTTGCTCCTTCAGACAATTACCACATAGTTTGTTAAACGAGGAAACTTCTGTGTCATAGAAAGAGATTGCAAAATCAACTCATTTACTACCTTGGATGAGGTTGATGAAGGTCATGATTATGCGTAACATCATCAATCCCACGATTCTGCAGAACCTGGTGGCAACCACCCATAATTGAACAGTAGGGTTAACAGAAAAGAGAACCTCAAACATTAGGGAACGAGAAATTGAAAGAGGACAGTACAATCTTAATTTTTTTAGAGGTGATTCATCAAGCAAGTGCAAAAGATATTGACGTGCAAAATGAACAAATTATGTTTCTTAGAAGAAGAAACAATAATCTTTGGCAAATATTACTTTCTTCTGCATACACAAGATTAATAACTTACCGTTTCACGTGGACGAGCACCACCAAATAATGGTTTCCTGTGCCAACAAATCATAAGCACAAAACAGTGTCAGCTTTACCTAGAACAGATGTCCTCCTCGATCACATCATAAAGCAAGGCCAGTAGATACTAGATATTGCCAAGGGAGGGAAAGAAGAGGGGAAGATAAAATAGAGGCATAGTGACACAGACAGGCACTTTATTAAGCTAGATAATAATCAAGAAAGACTAACTGCTGATTCACAGCATAAAGCAGATGATAACATTTATAAACCACAAGCTGGAGACACAAGCTGCCAATTTTCCTTCAAATTTGAGAAGCTTAAAGAACACAATGTCTTGAGTATATTACTTCAAGTCATGGTAAAGCAGATCATAATCCTATGAATATCTATCTACTTCAATATATTATGAGAAAGGAAAGAGATGTGCATGCTACTGATAGATACATGCGTGGTCTTGGACAATTCATTCATTTACCAAGTGAATCAATTTTTTAAATGGCAACTTCATCACAAAGTGATCCAATAATCAAGAATTATTCAGGAAGAATAATGCCTGCAATTATGCTTCACTAAGGAAGTATTCTAGCCAAAGAAATAAAGGAAATATCTAGCATTTTACTTGATCAAACATGAGTAATCCATGGTATTCCCTCCGTCCCTCTTTACTTGTACAGTATACTAAAAATAGATGTCCAACAATACTTGTCCAGTTTGGAAAACCAATGGATAATTTACCATTTCGTGTCCATTTTACCCTTGCTATTAAATATTATTCATTACCCAAAGCATTAAATTTATAATATTCAAAGAGTGATATAGTAAAATTACGCCCATTATTTATTATTTCTTAAGGTGTGTGCCGAGCCAATAGTGGACAAGTAAAAATGGACAGAGGGAGTACATCATAAAGCAGACTTAGTTTGCATATCAGTAAAATCTGCTCTGAAAAGACGGAGATTACAAAGAAGATAGAGCAGATGACCAAATATTAGTAGTGAGATCTCACAGAGAGCTTCTAATTTGCTAAGGAATGATGCCCCGAATATCATCGTTATTTTGTTATTAGAGCTAAGGTATTTCTTAGATCCGTGAATCAACTACCAGTTCCCTACTCGTCCCCAACAAGAAAAAGAAACAGAAAACAAAAAGCAGCCAGTTTGCTATCTAAAACAGAAAGCCATACTAAGTTATGGAAAAAGAAATTGAAAAAAGAGCTTCCCATTGTACCATAATAACAACAACAACAACAACAACATACCCAGTGTATTCCCACAGCGTGGGGTCTGGGGAGGGTAGAGTGTACGCAGTCCATACCACTACCTCAGACATTGTACCATAATAAGAACTTTAATAATCAGAAGGAATTAATTTCTTGTGTCTCAGCTCTCGTCATCTCCCCAAACCTAGTCCACCAACTCCCAAAGGCATTAGAACAGTTATGCTCATTTATATCATAGTTAAGACAAACCTTCTAATGCACTAATCGTGGAAGAGATGCAGCAGGAACAAAAAACGGAAGTCACAGAGGATTTGCACAGGCAAATCAATTGGTAATACAATACTACTATGCCTCAACACCAAGCTAGTTTGGATCGCTGCCAGAATTCTCACTGACCATATCGCTCCATTTAGATTCATATAAATCCAATAATTTGAAGATTTGGGTTCTCATACACTAGAAGTTCTTTATATTTTCTAATAGCATACAAATTTCTAACAAGACTAAAAAACACCAAGAGAACTTAACCGAAATCACAACCAATTGATATCACCTATATGGACCTTTTAGCTCTTCCCATGAGAACTTGCTCACATTGCCAGTACTAAGCGCAAATAAAGCAGGGTTGCAACAGGCGTAAAACTAATCAATTTCTGATAAACCCTCACAATACAGAATCTCTTGGTAAGTTGGTATTGCAGCAGGGAGAAAATGCTTGACATATCTTTTTTGACTTCATTCCTCGAACAGAACTATATTCTAACACTAATAACCATCTCCACTAAAAGTTCCTGATAAGCACACTTTATCTTTTCACAATACTTCCAAGTTAACAAAGATAGCCCTGGGCCATGGAATTGAAGCAATTAACAGATGCAGGGGGAGATCAGATATATTAGGTATACCTTTTATTTTCAGTGTTTCCCTCCGATTGTTCAAGAAGCTGTGACCGAGGCTTCAAGTTCAATTTTGGGCGTTCAATGACCTGATTGCTTCTTTCAGGTTCAACAAACCCAGTCTTGATGGGATCTACGCTGGGATATGCATCGGCCGATTTCTCAATACGAACAGGATTACTAGGATGCTGGTTGACCTACAGTAAAGAGAACCAAATGAGATTCTAGTACATAGATAAACCTCCACAGCGAGCAATGTCACGAACCTGCTTATAATCTATGGACTGCTCCAGATTCTCCAATGGTTTGGATCTTGGTAGCAACTTTAACTTGGGCCGCTCGGATGGTTCAGAAGATGCAGGTGACTGCATATCATATCCATCAGAGCTAACAACGTTATGGTGCCGTTGAAACCCAGTAACATTAGCAGAACTTTTTCTCTCATTTGCCTCCATAAATAAAGGGGACCTGGCCCTCTCCCGTGCTGGTAACTCCTTGTTAAACCCATGAACCCCGTCTGTAAGAGCAAGATTTCTTTCAGCATGAACTGCTAGCACCTGATCACTATATTGGGGTCCTCCCACGACATCTGGCATGTTGTAGACATTATCACTGACTGTAGCACTTCCATGGTAATAGAATTCTTTCTCTGTGTCTTGATGTTTAACGACCTCAACATCCATTTGAGAATGAATCTGCTGCTTTGAATGCCACCTGCCAGATGTGACCTTCTCAAGGGCACTGGCATGAGCCAACTTCGACTCAGCATCAGGAGCAGACCATGGAGCTGAAACTGATTCCTTTGCACTTGCCACCTCCTTCCTTAGGCCCCATGCATTTGGGTATGACCCAGCAACAACTTGAGCACTACTTGCAGACACATTCAGAGAACTCGCGCTCCTGCCACTACCACCAACAGAACTTTTAGTACTCATTCCCATACCAGTCGTTTCATTGAACCAAGCCCCATGTGTACCGCTTGCTGCACCTCTAAGATTTTGAGGAGGAGCTGATACTTGCCCGCTACCTACCATCCCAATGACAGAGTATTCTGTCTTAGGCTCGACACGGCTTGGCAATGCACGGATACTCTCATCACTAACAGTTCGACGAGGTGCAGATGATCCATCCAATGGCTTCCTTTCATCCTCATCAAAATTACGGCCTATAGGTGCATTATGACTAATGAAAGGAGTCTTCTCGTCAAAGTTTCTGGTTGCACCAGCTGATCCCGGACGTAAACGATGCTCTGGCCTTCCCATGGGATTTCCCCATGATGCTTGGCGATCAAAACCACCACGATCTGATGGTCTAACCATTCTACCAACCAGAAGGAAAACATTCAAATATCAGCATTAGGAATTTTCTACCCAAAAGAGTGAATAATACAAATAAATACACAACTTTCAGTAACTGCATTCAGGTTTGTTTTTCATATGGTTACACAATAGTATTGAAATCAAACAAGTCCAAATGGCGTGGGAATGGAATAGCAGATCCATATAGCAGCCCAACTAGTTTGAAATTGAGACATCATTGATTGACAGATTGATTCAACGTATTACAATAGCATGCACCTTCAATGATTTAATTATGTTTACAACGTTCCAAAAACTTTCCAAAAGGTGAGCAAGTCACTAAATTTACATGTGTCGAGGGAACAACCTTTTGGACGCTTCCCAGAAGAAGAATTGCGCGCAAGTCATTTGTTATAGCAACTTGTGCAAACACTTAACACAATCCAGTAATAGGTACTTCAAGATTTTATGCCCCAATTTAACTATCCAAAACTTCAAGATTCCCAAAATCAATAGGGATCTCCTATACCCAGATCTACAAATCCAATCTGAATTAATTGCAAATTATCAACAGTAAAAGAAATAATCATATGTACTGAAACGCCAGATCACAGATACTGTGAGATAAACTTTTCGTGAGAAATTTACAAACCCCAGCAAAATTCTGACCTCCAATCAGCTAAAAGCCACAAATACAGTTGAACAGGAAAAATACAGCAATTTTTTTCCATAATAATCATGAGAAAGATCACAACTTGGATTAACCAAACATCAAGAATAGGCAACAAGAAGAATCTCCAACTAGTCAATTGACACAATAATCGAAACCCATTACATAAATCTCAATAAAAAATCCATATGGTGAGACAAAGATGGGGGTTAAAAAGGGAAACTCACACGCCAGGGGCAGAGGGTAGAGGAAGATCTGAAGGAATAGAACCACCATGGAAGTCTTTGAGAGTCATGGTTGCTTTCTTCTTTGCCATTCCTTAAACCGCTATATATCAATATACAAATCACAAATCTCTTGTTTCTCTGTCAAGAAGGATGAGTTTTTCTTTATCTCTGAGTGAGCAGAAAGAGAGAGAGAAAGGGAGAAAGGAGAGAGGAGGAATGTGGATTCGGGTTTAGCTTGTAAAGAGGGTCACACGGGACCAAATCTAGCCAGACCTCAAAGTGTTGTTTACTTTCTTTTTCCCTTTTGTGTCTTTGTGTTCATTGCATCTAACACCTGTCGTCTTCTACTGTTGTTATTGTAATCTCAAATACTACTATTATATATGCCCTATAAAAGGAAAAAATGCAAATTATCCCAAAAATGTTTTGACATTGTTCCTTTTTCAAACTATTCATCTAATTTAATATTTTCGTATAAGTTAAATAAATATCTTGTTATGTGTTCAATCAAACATTCATATATAATGAGAATTGCATGTTCGAAATCCAAGGTAAGACCGTATATAATACATCTTTGTGGTCTGATTATTCTCTGAATACATAGCGAGAGTTTTAATGTATCGAACTACCCTTTGTTATATAATGAGACTGAAAGAATGTTACCAATTACAAACTCTTAAATTAAAAGTAGTCAAGAAATGATTCCAAATTGTAATCAAAGAATAATTGTTTTGATTACACACGGGGGCAGAGCTAGATAGGCCGATGGGTACATCCGAACCTTCTTTGGTGGAAAAACACACTATTTACATATGGTTAAGATTAGTAGATGTTAAATTCCCTTTGACTTTTTCGTGTGTTTACTTCTTCATATCTTGAATTTCTTAGTGAAAATTTTAGCTCCGATTGCCCCGGAAATTGAATCAAAGAGTATTCGAAATTTGGAAGATGTAATTGTAGACTACCATTTGTTGGTTAAGGTATCAGAAGAGCAATTCTGATATAAAATTAGGAGAAAAACACAAATAACCGTTCATTGAGACTAATAAACCCAATAAAGCCTTAAATTTGTGTTAACAATAAATAGCTCTAACCTGTTTTGATAAAATTAAAGACCACAAAAATTAGGGTTTTGCAAAAATTAAAGATCATCGCAAAATAGGGGCATTTGGGTGAAAGACCCCTTTGATTTGTGTTTTGCAAATTACTGGGGCAAGGCCCAAACAACAAAACTGGATCTGTAACCGTGCCCAAAATGGAGTCTGGGAAAACTTGGTCCAGGATCTCTGCCGATTCCTTTAGTTAGGGACAATTTCATATATATATATATATGTATATATATATATATATATATATATATATATATATATATATATATATATATAAAATAAAGTAATTAGTTTGCAATAAATATAGTCATAATTTTTTACATAAAAAAATAGTTCAAAAGTCACTAAGAAAGTGCGGGTTTTAGCCACGTGTGAAACCATGGCTAAATAGTAGAAAACCGTGGGTAATAGTTACATTTTTGGTAGTGACTATCACTACTATATACACGGCTTCTCAACATATTTCTCGTATTCAAAAATAAAAATAACGCGATGTAGCAAATTTCTACCTAATTTTTTCATATAGGTGACAAAAAAAAATTCAACAAAAATAGCCGCATGTATATTTAATGTATACTTAATGTATTGATATTGTATCGCATGTATATTTATTGTATACATAATATATATGTAATGTATTGATATTGTATAAATAGTTATATAACATATATATAATGTATATATAATGTATCGATATTATATAAATTGTGTATAAATATGTATATATGATATATAATTTGGTTTAATTTTTTCTTTTACTTTTTCCTTGTTTTAAAGTATCATTTAGTTGAAGGGGTGTTATAACTAGGGCAACGGTAACTATCACGGATACATGATCAGAATATCATAGCCTCGTAGGTTCAAGTCGTGGAAATATATAACTTCTTGGTACAAAAGCAAACCAGTATATTGACAATGGGTTCATCTGATCCTGGTATTGTGACGTGGAATGTAGATATAAAATTTAGCGAATATTTGATCTAAAACTCATATTTATAAAAGTACTATGAGCTAGTACTAAGAATCTTATAGGCTTAAGTACTGAATCTGACAAATTTAATTTATGGATTTGCTTCTCTTTTTTTTTTGGTATACTAATGTACCCAATATTATCCATTTCTATCACAAACTTTATCGCGAGATCTTAATACATGAAACTTTCTATCTTTCTTGCTCACACATATAACAGATTATAGAAGGCTAGACAATAATTATCTCTAAGATTATATAATAGGCTCAACCAAGTTGATCAGGACCTGGTCTCGAGTTTCACCATCTTGAACCCCAAATCCATCTCCAGAATGGTACATGACATGTGCCATTCGCGCTTCATTTATTACATGCTTAACAATTTTTCGATGTGATGTAAAAAGGGTATTAAAATAGTAATTAATCTTCTTCCACGAATTCAAAATTATGCTTTCGATATGCTCTCGGGCAACATCCTCTGAGACATTTTCTTCTTGCATGTAACATATAATTGATGAAGCGACATCACCTCTCTCTAGTTCCGCCTACAATATAATACAAATAATATTACCAAAAAAAAAAGTATATATACACCAAGTGGCAAAAAAAATGAGGTAAAAGTTTGAGATCTTACCGTGGAGGTACCTTGGTCATTGCAAAGTCGAATTATAACCGAAGTGTGGTAAATAATTTCTTGGCAATTTTTGCATAAATGAAGGGTTTCATTTGTTGTTTTATTTGTGAGACCAAAAATGACATGAAAGGAAAGTAATTGGCCTGAGGATGAAATCCACCCATTATCAAGATACTCTTCAAGTGTTGGAATATGACCTTTGTGGTACCATGTTGCTTCCACCAGCAAGGATTTACAGAAGTTGACCCACTGAATTAATTGAAACATCACAAGAGTTTGGTCATGAAAAAAAAGAGATCATGTAAAACATGTTGAATGGGCACAGGTTAGAAAAAACAGAAAACAAAAAAAGTGAGTACAGGGAAATTTCGACTTTTCAATTATAGCTTAGTTGTTGGCATGCAAATTGGCTATTTTAGGAATTGATCTTGTGTTCTTTTCATTTCATCATTCCTTCCTTCTCAAAATAAATGTCGTTTAACCCCCCCCCCCCCCCCCCCCCCCCCCCCCCGAAAAAAAAAATTGTCCCAAATAATTATTATTTTAGAAATTCAAAACAATAATTAGTAATTGTTTTCAATTATATGCTTATATTAAATAATTATTACTTCTTCTTAATAGTGCTCAATCCTCAAAAAATATTTAATAAATAGAGACAATTTAATAAATGAGACCTTGTATTTATTGTTTTTCTTAGGAGGCCTGAAGAGAACTAAAATCTTAAGATTATGGGTTTGAGCCACCAAGGAAATATAACATAGTTAAATTTAAAATTTAAAAGTACTACTCCCTCCGTTCCATATTAGTTGGTTACTTTTCTTTTTACACACATGTTAAGAAATAATAAATAAGAAAGTAATTTTACTAATTCATCCCTTAAAAAACTTTTTGAAACTTTACAAACAAATGTGAACACTTTCAAAAAGAATTAATTGCAAGGGTAATATGTGAAAATTTTAATTAATGGTTTCTTGATTTAGTAAGATGACCAACTAATATGAGACAACTATTTTTAGTATAGTGGCCAACTAACATGTGACAGAGGGAATATTAATAAGATTAATTTAGAAAAATAAATACTTAATTAATGCAAATTGGACAAGTTAAAAGGAACATATGAAAGACAAGTTTAATACTAACCACTTGTTTCAGATGAGGTAATGCTGAAGGGCCACCGTTTTGTCGTTGAATTTCAACACATATCTCTTCCATCGTATTATGCAATGCTCTGAAACAGATTTGTATACACTCTGGTAGCCTTTCTACTTCTTTTACATCCCACCTAATTAAAAGTGCAAAACCTCGTTATCATGATTATTAGTTACTTAAATAAATTTAATAACATGTACTCCCTCAGTTTTAATTTGCTTATCTTACTTTTCTATGGCACGGGTGAATTGTTGCACGTCGGCTAATGAACCATAAATATCATAAACGTCATCTATTATTAGTATCAATTGAATCACTTTGGTGAGCCATTTTCTCAAGCTTCCATGTTGAGCCTCTGGCGCAATTCCTACAGCGAAAAAGAAGCTTTCTACTATCCTGTCCCTGGTAAAATCTAAATCTCCAACTATGCAAAGATTCCTCCACCATCTGTTACATTTACAAAACAAAAAATATTCGGTAAAATAATTGAGCTGAACTAAGGATACGACCGATAGAAAAAAAAAGATTTAATATACCTTATAACATCTTGTAGATCTTTTTGGTGGGTGGCTTGAATGATATTGAAGTTAAGTTTAGCTAATTTGAGCAACATTGAATTTGTGTTGTTGCTATTTTGAGCACTAATGTGTCTTCTAACATCGTACCATCTCACTCTCCAAGTCAAGGGTTTTTTGGTAAATTTGTCAACATCTGATAATTTTTTAAGGTTTTCGGTAGAAAACAATCTTATGTCGTTTAGTAAGTTTTCACCATCCATGCTCAGATGTGACCCTTCCAAAAGCTCCAATAATGTTTTCATATCTGAAGCTAATTTCACTTTCCCATCGAACAAGTCCTTTAACATATCTGTAGTACAACAAAGAGAAGTATAAGAGAATAAAAAGTGTAAAATGTATAGGAAAATGTCATTTTTCGTAATTAAACAAATTTGAAGAAGAGAAATAATGAAATTAAATTAAAACTTGCACGGTAAGAGTTGGATGGGTTGGGCTATGACCCAGTTTAGTCCATCTCAACCCAAGTAACATCTGGGCGCAGGTTAACTAATGACATGTCCATCTATTAATTCAGTCTATCTTGATATATGCCTAAATTTAGTTCAACCCGTCGAATTGACACTCGTAGTTTATATGATACCTTGTGAAGCATGATAGCCATGTTCCCTAAGAAGCTTGAAGCACAATGCAGTTGCATAGAGATCATCCTCCTCTTCCTTTGAGCTGCTGGAACTACTACTTTTCATGTAGAACATAATTGTATTTTCCAAAGCTTCCTTTGTTTCAACCTCAAAGTAACCACTCAGGCCAAGTTTGCCAATTCTGTCTATAAGCTCTAGCTGGGACACTGGACTAGCACTCTTTGAAAACTTGCAACTCACTTCCTCTTTTAGCTTCTCTGCTTCAACTTTGTACTTCTTTTCCTGCATATGACCAAATTAATAAGTATATCACTTTTTTCCTATTTTCACTAGGGAAGTCATTTTTTTTCATTAGTACGGGACTTATTTTTCTAGAGAAAAAACGTTATAATTTTTTGCTTGACCAAACAAACATGAGAAATTCTGGAAAATGTATCCATCCCTGCCAAACACACTCTAAGAGATAAAATTAGGTAATAAATGAGTAAGATTATGAATACTCACAGAATATTGACTTGTAAGAGAAAGTAGATGATCATATTTCCAAATGTTTGGTTTATAGGTAGAAATCCTTTCTAGAGGACTTTGTTTTTCTATAGTATGAAGTTTCTGTGTTTGCATGGTTGAAACAATGGACACAATGTTTCTGCAAGCCATGGTTTTAGATGATAGCTTATTGGGAGGTGTGGAAGATATATTTATATAAGAACAGTTGTGGAGATCATGACCAAGGGTTTTTTTGTAGTTTTACATGGTTACATGGTTATTATTAAGATTGCAGATCATTAATTAGAAAATTGTAGTTTTACATATTCCTATTCATTTATTGAATTATTTTCTATATAAAGTCCTCTCTTAGATCAGAAGTAGTTTGATGTTCTAATGTAAAATTGTTACTAATGTTTTTATTTAAAGGCGTTTGATAATAATTTAAAATGATCTCTGAGGACAAATACATTAACTACTGAAAAATTGATTAATGTCGTCATATATAAGCAAAAACAGAGAGAGAGAGAAAAGGAAAGAACAAAAATGGAATTGGACCCACTTAAAAATAAAAATGAAAATGTTGTAAACGATGCAAGATGAGAAAATTATTGTGTGGACTAGAAAGTAGAAATTATTATTCCCTCCGTTCCATTTTATGTGGCATACTTTGACTTGGCATGATGTTTAAGAAAAAAAAAAGACTTTTAAAACTTGATGTCCAAAATAATCCTTGAATATTTGTGTGATTGTAAATCATTTCATTAAGGGTAAAATAAGAATTTCAAAGTTAAAATTATTCTAATTATAGAAAAGTGACATTCCTTATGGGACGGATTAAAAAGGAAAGTGTGCCACATAAAATGGGACGGAGAGAGTACTTTATTTTTTTGGTATGAAAAATTACTACTACTATGTATGAGAGGCACGAATGACATGTCTGCTTCTAACTTGAAGGAAATTGGACCGGGTCACTCACGTGGATCAATCCAAATTTATATAAATAATAAATATATATATATATTTGTTATATATTTAATTTATTTTATATAATAAAAAGACACAATTGTTAGGATTCTTCTTGAAACAGTATGTCGCTTCTGTTAAATAAAAAGGAGCGTTCTCCTACGTTTCAAAAGACAACAAAAACAAAAAACAAGAACAGAAAAAACTTCCTCCTTCCTTCTCCAATTCTCTCGAGTTCTAGCGTGAAGATTCTTGTGAAGATTTTTTCTCCAGAAAGTGTTTGAACAACTCTGTAACAAGGTACGATTTTAGACTGTGACTTTATACTATGTATTCATCTTTGTATGTGATTACATGATTTGACTAATGAAATAAATTCAATAATCCTACAAACTATGTGTTTGAGCATATCCTTCGTAACCGAAAGACAATATAATCTTTTCGAGATTGATTGTCTGCTTTTTAAACATAATATACTTGATTGCTTTACAAATATATTTTTTTCAATATTGGACTAAAATAGTAGTCATTTATTTAAAGTTTTATGTGTGACAGTCCAACAGCTATAAATCAGCTTTTCCTAAGGCCCCATCCCTGTATTTTGCTGACAACTCACTTTCATTTTTGATGTGTTAACTCTTAAGCTTCATTATGGCTCCTACTTACTATTCAAACCTTTACTTTCTTTTCATTAACAGCAGTGTGCATGTTGGTTATATTGTTTTCCACTTTTCACTTTGGTAATTTTATAATTCAAATGTTTATTTTCGTTAAAAATATATAGTGTAACCACATATAAATATGTAATAACTCTATTATCTCTTTTAAGATAAAATAGAAGTTTGTAAAATTAACATAAACTTAAATTTAAATGTCTGTTTTGTTTATTCTCAAGAAGATACAATAGAATTTATACGTGAAATTTAAGGAATAAGAGAATTAAATCAATTCAGCCAAATAAATAATTTGTTTATATATTTGAAAATTACGTTAAAAGTACTATAAATCACAATTTAATTAACAACTTTAAATATTTTGTTATACATTTAGAAATTACGTCGAAAGTAATATAAATCACAATAATTAATAACTTAAAATATTTTTAGAAACATCTAAAAATTGGGTTAACTTTCAAAATTCTATCAGTGTCACATAAATTGTAACATAGGGAGTAACATGTATTATTTGAAATTAAGTAAAATGTACTATAAATAACAATAATTAATAATTTACGGTATCTAAAACCATATACATAAGAAATTTAATTGACTCTTCAAATTCTATCTGTGTCATATAAATTTGAATAGAAGAAGTAACATATATATTTTTTGGAAAATGACGTAAATTACTATAAATCACAATAATTAACAATTTGTTATACTTAAAAAACATATAAATTTTTTAGTTAACTCTCCAAATTTTATTTGTGTCACATAAATTGAGATGACGAAGTAACATATATTGGGTCCGACACAAGCTCCTATGTATTAAGATAGAAGAATAAAATTTCCCTTTTTTCTAGTCGGAAGATCAGGAACAAAGATTCGATTTTCAGATATAAAAGAGAGAAAAAAATGATAATGTTCTTTGTTTTGTTGAAGTGTTTAAGTTAACACTATCGACGAGTATATTCAAATTGATTTATTTTTTTGAAATGACTAAGTATGCGTATGAACATGAGAAATTAATAGCATTTGAAATTCAGTTGAAAAACTGTAATAGGAAATCAAAATTATATTTTAATATATACTTGATTTGAATAAATGTTGAAATTTTATGAGGAAAAAAGATTTTCACTTGAAAACTGATTAAAATCATCTTTTCTTTTTCAAAGTTAAAAGTTGAAACTCATCTTCAAATTTTCTTTTGAAAAAATCAGTCAGGTGTATAACCAACACCTTTTTTTTTTTTTTTTTTTTAAAAAAAAAAAAGTTTCAGCCGACAAATGGTTGGTAAGTGCTACTTACTGCCAATCCTTTTGTTTCTAAAAGTTGTGGTCCTTAATCTTGGAAAAAAGAAAAAGCAATTCAATTGTGAAACGTTATAAACGATGTTGGGAAACAAGGAAAAAAGTATAACATCAAATATTTATAAATAATAAATACATAAATTGGCTTGGCTAGCTAGTTTTACACACGTTGTTAAAACAAAAGATTTATTAATAGCAGAGTAAGGAACTATCTGGGTAATTTCTGAATCATAAAAGTCTCCATAGAGTTGTTGCAAAATAAAGTGGGGCGGGGAATGAAAGAGTATAAAGGTATTCCCATTCATTTGTTGATGGAGCTTTCCACAAGATTCAAGCTTATCTGCCATAAAATTTGCCTCCCGGTAGACACGATAGATTTCTGGTTCCTTCGGCTCTCTAATGAGGGACTTGAAGTGTAGCATGGATTAAAGAATTCTCAGGAAAATTTCTTTTGGAATTGGTTAAAAAGAAAAACAAAATAAACAAATTGAAACGGAAGTAAAGAGTATACGGTAATTTTTTAGAATTAAAGAGTTATCGAAAATGGAAAGAAATATTTTTTTAAAATTAATTAAAAGAGAAAAATAAAATAAACAAATTGAAATGGAAGTAAAGAGTATACAATATTTTTTTAGAATTAAAGAGTTGTCAAAAATAATTTTTTTTTTTTGAAATTAATTAAAAGAGAAAAATAAGACAAACAAATTGAAACGGAAGTAAAGAGTATACTATATATTCCGTATAGTGAAGTCAGTCAACCCCTATTTCGTGTTTAGTGTATTAAGATGATAAAGATTAAGACATATCTTGATCAGATGCACACATTTCAGCATTTATAGCAAATACGTTTTTGATCACTTTGAATATGCTTGGGAATATATGTGCTATAAAATGTCAGAAAGGACATGAAGGGCTAATGAACAAAGCAGAACAAAAATAACAGAACAGATTAAGGAAGAAATAATTTAAGAGGTACAAAATCAACAAGTCAAAAGAAGGTGGGTATGATAGATTGTATTAGGCTAATTACTCTTCCAAGGAAAAAGACTTTTGTCGAGAAAAAATATAGTTAATTCTCATATATGATCATTCGAGAATTAAGAAAATCTCATTAAAGTTACCGTTGAATATTTCTA
Source organism: Jaltomata sinuosa (assembly GCA_003996215.1). Classification (NCBI taxonomy): domain Eukaryota; kingdom Viridiplantae; phylum Streptophyta; class Magnoliopsida; order Solanales; family Solanaceae; genus Jaltomata; species Jaltomata sinuosa. Next base: position 119,430 of record QJPP01001372.1, read on the forward strand.
CTCTAACACATTAAAATCATTTAATGACAATAATAACCTTGGGCGTTAGAAAGTGTCTTCTAGGCTCTAGCGAGCATGACACACTCTAATGATCTTGAAATGAAGTCTTACTTGGTCAGTCAATGAGAATGTGACATGTGTTTCATTGCGAGTTATGTGACATAACACGGGTCACCAATTGAGTGAAAAGTATCATATTCATGGCCCGTACTATTTTTGTCTCAAAACTCGTTCAAATACATGGAATCTCATGGATGGACGTCTAGTTTTCAAATTTATTACACTAAACTTATAAACTTAATTTTAAAGTTATGGTGATGGAAAAATAACTCAACTACGTCTATAGACGATAGAAATAAGAAAAAAGATGTTTGGGAATTGCTAATATTGTCCCAAAAAACAGGTAAGCTGTTATTTTAACAATTCACCTTATGCCATTTTAATATTCTGTAAGGTGATTAATTACTGATGACTAGGACAATCCATTTAGAAAAATGGCAATTTAACACATGTAGTTAGCCCCATTAAATGATGATTAAAGACAGTCCATTTAGAAAATGGCAATTTAACACATGTAGGTAGCCCCATAATGTGATGTCTAAGACAGTCCATTTAGAAAATTTAGGCATTTTCTACACTTTATTGAGACTTGTGAGTTGGTAAAGGAGAGAAGGAAATCATAGTAATTCAATCCTTAAAAAAAAAACAGATCAGTCAGAATATTATCAAAAGAAATTAAAGAAGAGAATCAATCAGAATGGCTTTGGGAAAACAATACGTTTGGGATTGGGATTTGTCATCATTGGGTAATAATTGCTCTTTTCATCATGGCGGAATTTTCCATTTTTATTGTTCGGAGTATTTTTAAAATGATCAATTTGATCCTAAATCACATAAATAAAAAAAGATTGCTATTTCACCCTTTAAAATAAAAGGAGACGGGAGACCTCACACATGGCATATATAAAATTAAAATACAAAACAGAACTCTAGAATTGTGTGATGATCATTTAATTGAAAATTTTAAGTTATTATATGAAAATAATTTAATTCAACAAAATAAGACATGAGTGATAACACATAGGGAGCCCAACTTTCTATATATTTCATGCAAATTAACTCTATATTATAATATAGTTCTGTGTGTTTGCAAATCAATTTATACAACGAAAATAACATGGTAAGTAGTAATACATTACATTCTACTAGCTGTTGAGAGAAATAGTAGTTGAATGCTAAATTTCAAGATTTAGTACCAAACAAATTAAAGAAAAGGACTTGGTACATATCCACTATATTTAAACGTGTGTACTGCATATAGTACTGTTTAATTCTTCCCAATTGAGAGGAAAAGATTCAACCAAAGAAGATAAGATTTGTTTTCATGCCATGTTCATTATGTGCTTGACCAATAGTCCTAATGATATTGATGAATTGTGAATGCAATATTTGTTCCAAGTCTCCATCACCATGTCTTTGAAACGTGAATATTGTGTCTCGAAAGCAACACCCACTGGCTAATAATGTTTATACATTCGACAACTCCATCTCTGCTGAACCTTAACATTGTCTATCAGTCCAAGTTTTCACCGGCCACCTATATATCCCCAATTAAAAACAGCACCACATGTCAATAATTTTAATCTGTAATATATATTTCCTCTTTTTACATTAATTTCACCAAACAACGCGATATGTAAGATGTCAACAATTTTACCAACACATTGCAAGCAAATGTAGTCTAGAGAATATTTATACTAGCAGTATAAATGTCAACGTGTATAGTTCTACAAATTGTGAGTGGTTATAGGTAATATATTGACGGTATATTTTCTTATATTGTCAGTGATTTTAACACGTGATTGCAGGTTAATTACTATTTTTAATTATCTGATATCAAGTATTGATTATCAACACATCTACCTGTAACAAGTGACCTAATTGTGTATGTAAATAATATATATTTTTTCACTATCAATGCATACAAACTTAATTAAACTCTTATTTTGTCCTGTTATCAGTGTATAAAGGCTAAATCACTATGAGTGAATTGTTCTCTTTGATAAAAGGTCAATTACTATATTTACCAGATTATCCATTACTCTTATCAAGAGATTAATATGTAATTACCTTATTAATGACCAGATAATGTAAAATATCTTTGCACTACCATATAATACATAAAACTTAAAACTCTACATCAAATATCCACAAAATCTTTTTGATGGTCAGCTTGGACCATATTGAAGTTGAGTTTAGCTAGTTGATCAATAGAAGCTTCAAGTTTGACCACCTTTCTTCGTTTTCCTGTTTGGAAATATGCCTTTTCCAATGCAGTGTAATACTAATATTATTGGAACTTTTCAGATTGTTAGTGCAAAAATATTCTAGCCCCATTCAACATATTTTCATCCATAAAATTTTGAAGTAAGTATTTCTTAATTTTCTAGTCAATCAAGCATTATCACATAAAATGTGACTGATCAAAGAATCTTGTCAATTACAAACTTTTAAACTGAAAGTATAAAAAAAAGGTTTTCAAACTCTGACCAAAGAATAATATTTGAGTATTTGACTCCTAGTAGTAATAGTGTTATATAAAATTGGATAATAGAGTACTCAAAATTTGGAATTTGAAATTGTATACTATAATTTTTTTGGTGTTTAAGGTATTTAAAAAGTAATTTTGCTATAAAATTTGGTCCAATTATGAAATTTTGTGCTGATGTAGTGTCTGATTTTCAATATTAATCATTACTAATACAATTATACTTTTCTACCATGGCAATTTTATCTGAAAATTATATGGCTGTTATAGTGAGATGTTGCTATACATGTATAGGTCTTTAGATTTCATTTAACTATTATAAACAAAAGAATACAAATTTATTTTTTTATACTTTTTATATTATAAGCGAAAACAAAATACTTGTTCAATTTAAAATCTCAATGATTTTCATATTTCATTAATTATAATTTGAAAAGACAAACATCATTTTTTTCCTTTTAGATACTCGTATTTGAAATTTACTATGTGCATGGTGATTATTATAAATATTTTAAGTATGGTTTTTATAGATAATAGTTTTACAATGAGTGTACTATTATAATAAATGTCATTGCTTTTATAGGTAAAATATTGTTATAAAGAAGTAAAATCGATTATGAAAAAAATCAGGCCGTTATAATAAAATATCGTTATAACGAATGACTTTTGTATATAGAGAAATTTGACTATACTAATATTATTTTCATATATTTAATATGTGAAATGAATATTTGTATAATACCAATACTTGATTACGATCATCTAGAAACACAATGTTCATAACAATCTCTATATTATCATTTATTGTATAATAATTCAATTATATATCTCTATATTATTATTTATTGTATAATAATTCAATTACTATATATTTCATTATTCATCATACAGAAATTCTCTATTATTAGTGGCTATATAATTTGGGGTAAAATTTACCTAACCCCTTAACCTTAAATCGACAGTTTTTTTTTGTTAAATAGATAGAAGAAGCCATACTCAAATTCACGACAAGAAGCAAGTGGTAATCTTCTTACAACAGTAAGTAATAGGTAGCTAAGTTCATACAAGTTGGTCAAACATAGGCAAAACCACAAAGCTCATATATGCTTGTGCAAGTCCTAAAGTAGCACAAGCTACATTCATTAAAGTCTACCACCTAGAAGAAACACAGTCTATATCCATAAACAAAAGAGATGGCCTCAACCAGTCGACCCTCCAGTTTAATGCAACATTATTGCATTAATTTCATCACCATCCTCCATTTCCATCTCATCTGGAGTCTGCTCTCCTTGAAGACGACGACCGTCAAACAAGAATGTAATTGAATCAAAATCTATAAATTGTCGGTCACAATATGCTTTCATGAGCTTCTTATCTTCCTCCGCTCCTGCTTGCGACATTTTAATTTTTCTTTGTTCTCTCGCCTAAACCTTAAATCGACAGTTAAGAATGAGTTTAGGGCACTACATGTATTTTTAAAATGTCAAAAAATGACCCCAAAAATAGTTTGAGTTATGGAATCTGTTTTTTCAATAATATTTTTTTTTAAAATGTGCACTTTAATTTTGCCAAAATCATGTCTCAGTTAATTATCAAAAAAATTTAAAGTTTGAAATGTGCACTTCAATTTTTATCTAGTTTAAATTATCACAATTTATACTTTAGGAATTTTACATGGAATTTTGTACCGCCACAATTTAAACCCTATCATATTTCCATGGAGTTTGAACCGTGAATGTTTAAAACTCAATGATTTTTTTTTGAATTCCCTTCAAACTCCATTAATTTTTATTGGAGCTTAAAATATGCAGTTTAACTTCAGGATTTTCAAACCCCCAATAAAAAAGTTTAAATTTTTTTATATTTCAGAAAGTGGTATTTTTCTTCAAATTTTATATTTGCATTAAAAATAATTATGCTTCAATTTTATTTTAAAAGACGACGAAAATTTGAATACCAGCCTAACAAGTGGTTAGGCCATCAAATTTTGGAATTGTTTGAGGTCAAGAAAATTTCTCATGAATATCAAGAATTGTGCATGAAAAGTCTTTATTATTTTTTATAGAGAGATAAAATTAAATTTATATTTTATATCAAAAAATAAAATACATATACAATGTGTCAGTTAAAAAGTGTGCTAAAAAGTACATACGTTTCATCACCTTTATAAGTTTCTCCCTCACACACAGAGAGTTCACTTTTATTCCTCTATTTCTCCCTTATAGGGTTAGTTTGTTTCTTAAATTTCCTAGATTTTGCGTCATTCTAGTCTTCTTCCACCAACTTCATCCGACACATTGATTTAGTTATGTGTTCAACTTTTCTATATGCTTGCTTTGATTTCTTTAACTGTTTAACTGTGTTATCATATTAAATGCATCTCAATAAAATTAGTGGTCTAAAACTAAATTTTAATAAGAGGTCTTAAATATATACACATACATACAAAAATAATAATAATTTAGAGGTTTCTTTTTTGTTCTTACATACTACTTGTTTTTTGTGTCGTATTCATAAAAGACATAAAACATTTAGCTTCACATAGTAATGTTATTAATTTATAAAAGTAAGATCAGTTATAGTTAATAAGATGTTAGTAATTTATTTGTAATATGTTACCTTGGATGTTATTGTAAAAAAATTATTTATTAGTATGAAGATTTGAGTTGCTTAATTCAAAATTCTAAAATATTTTTGGTAAAAAGTAAATAGTTTTTCTTTCGTTCTTTTTTTTATTATATATAAATTTTATAGATTTTTTAACAATCTTCAATATTATTTTATGTGAAATTTTTTGGGGCCTCAAATTTTTTAGGGCATAAAGCAAACACTTTACTAGTTTCACCTTGAACCACCCTCACTGCTAGAAAACAGGCCTATGGCAACGCCTCAAAAACCATTGCATATATATAGGATGCAACGGTTGGCACAAAGCATTGCCATAGAGATATCTATCTTTCCTAGGAGCTCATCGAAAGATAGCGAAGTCAGATAGTTCTTTCTTGCTTTCCTTCTAGCTTTCTTTCTATTTCAAAGTGGTTCAGATCACTGCTTACTTACTTGACTTGCCCCCTTTTTTAAGCAAAGAGGAAGTCGTGCAAGCAAGCAAAGTGGAACGGCAATGACTCTATCTTTCTCCTCTGATTTCTATCGACCAAAGACTTATCATCTGACTGTACTCGTTGGGGCATTAAGCCTATGTTTGGAACCCTTGCTGCAAACTTCCCCTTCTTCTTTTGGTGTGATTGTTTTTCTATCAATATCCGGCGATCAAGAAGAGAATGCCGTAATGGAATAGGCGAGACCGAGATTAGATTGACTTCCCCTCATCCAGTTCCTAGTTTCAAAGCTACTGATGAATCTAGCTATGAGGGATTCCTCATCTCACAGATCAGGGTCGAAACGAAAGAAGACAGGATTTTGATACCTCAACTTAATTTGTTGATTGCTTCTTTGGTTGATTGATTCTTGTAGACAAGCATATGGACAGTGACACAGATCCATTTATGCTTTCATTTCCTACTAGTTTGGTTGCACTTGGGCTTAAAAGTGACTTTCCAATCTTAATCTTAAGGCTATTGGTATTGCTTCAACCGGGGACTAGCGTCGTGAATGCAATCGCTAAAGGCACTACTAGCCGGCTTTCTCAATCTTCAATATAACTTCAGAAATAGAATAAGTCCACTTGACGAGATTAAATCTAATTCTCTTTCTAACATTTTTGGAAATAAGCTTTCTTGCTGTGTGATTCTGCCGCCCACTCTACCAGCAGCCTATGTGTCGATCTATACCCAGTTGATCTACCGCTATTTTACTTTTCACTATCTGGATAGGTGCGCATTCTTATAGAGCGAGGAGTTGAGCACCACTTAGGCCTTCATTCATGATACTCTGCTAGGATCTGCAGCGCTTCAGTAGGCCCTAGGCACTGATGTAAGGTTAAAGTTTTAACCAATGTTTAATACTATCCATAAACATTGTACTCCCATAATAAGGCAAGAAAGCAAAAAATTTCAAAAAATTTAGTGATTTTTTTGTTCTAATTGTTCTATCGGTTGAATAATCAAAACAATACCTCATCGGCTTTTTTCACAGTCAAATTACCAATTTTGATTTCCTCACAGAGAAGTCACTCGCACGAAAACTTTTGAAATCCATAGGAGCGAAAGGCTAATAGCGCATAAGAAGAAGCTCAATTAGTGTGAGTTTAATTAGCGGCCAAATACATAAACAATACTCAAAGTTGTTTCAATTTTCAATTTGATTTTGATTTAATTGTTATTGTGTATCTAAGTTATATATAGTTGTTCTTCTTATGTCCCTTTTGATCCATTTTTCTTATTTTTTGAAGTTCTCATAATTGTGGCTTCGTCAGTAGTATAACTAAGATTGAGGGACACACAGATCATGCATGGTGGTTCTTTTCCGTGAAACAATTACCTAATAAACAAATGCAGTACGATATATTGATTATTCCAACTTTAGTTACAATTTGAGTAATTATAGATATTTTAAAGCTTTGGACCTCAAGAGAGTACAGTAGGATTCACATTGGATAATATCATTAATGAAGTTTGGATTGATTTTAATGTCAAACTGGTATTTTATCAGCTCTTATTAATTCTGGACTTGAAAGATTGGAACCATATGCTTTTGTCTTACATGTGCATTATCTAAAAATTTGCACTTGTTGTAATTGTTCCCTCTTGTTCTTAGCTCTTCTTAATTTTGTCTCTATTCACTTATTCCCTTTTTGTATAACTTGTAAAGGACACACTTAGAGTTTCTATTAATTTGTTAAATTGTCTATGGGTATGGAAAAACTTAGTATTCTGAAAGATGGGGTGCTGAGACTGCCTCCTGAATTCAGATTCCATCCTACTGATAAAGTGTGGTGCTCCATTACCTTAACATTTATTAACTCTCCAAGTTTGAAATATTAATGTGCAATTTGATTTTTATTGACTTTGAACTATCATAGTTCAAACATTAAGGGTCTGTTTAGTAATTACAATGACATATTTGTTTGTCACAATGTAATTACAGTGTAATCATATGTATTGTTTGATTGGACAAGTGTAATCACATGGTTATATTAAAAATTAATATTTAACAAATAAAGGCCTTATAAATGATATTAAATTAGGTATTTAGGATATATATTGTCTTTTGAAAATATATTAATTAATAAACATATGTTCTTAACTAATATTAAAAAAAAATTGATATATATTTTTTAAATTAGTATATTTTAATTAAATTAAATCATAAAAACTAAAAGTACGTGATTTTTAGGAACATCATGAAATGCATGTTTTACAATAAGATTAATATTATAAATATAATGTCATAAAATTATTAAAACATTTGACAAAAAGATAATCTATTAATTCTAGCTGAAAAATGAATGGCTTATAATGTGAAATTTCAGTCAATATTACTGAAATAAATAAATTGGAACCGAAATTATAACATAAGTTCAAAATTCAAAACAAAAAAAGTTAACATAATACTCTTATGTCAAATTTCAACATAATGTACATAAATATAATTCAAAAGAAAAGAAAAATGTAAGTCTATAACCTTATTCAACAATGAATTCTACTTTAATTCAAAAATTAAAATAGTAACACAATAATAAATAAATAAATAAATAAATAAATAATACGAATAATTGCATGGAATCACCAGAATTAAAGGGTCAAAATGTGAAGTAAGGAAATGAAATATAAATAAGGTAAAATAAAAAATATATTTTTAAAAATGTTAGAATAATAAAAATAAAAAAGAAATTAAAAATAGATTAAAACAAAAAGAAATTAAAAAAATAAAAGGAAGAAATTAAAAAATTAACCTTGTAATTACCAGCAATTCACAGTTTTCCCATGTGAATTGGAGAGTGTAATTGCCTCCTGCCAATTACACTCAATTACATGTTAACCAAGTAATTACATGGCCAACCAAACAGGTCAAACAATGTAATTACACTCAATTACACCAAATTTAATTTTCAGGGTGGCTTTCCAAACAGGCCCTAAACAATTTTACATGGAGTTCCGTAGCACCATAATTCAAACCCTAGCATATTTCCATGGATTTTGAACTGTCGAAGTTCAAAACTCTATGAAATTTTTTCTGAAGTCGACTTTAAACTCCATTAATTTTTTCTGAAGTATGAAATGTACAGTTTAAACTTCTGAAGTTTCAAACTCTAATAATTTTTTTTGGGATGAGGCTTGTTGACACCCAATTTTGGCTCTCCGTGCTTAAAATTAACGTCTTCAGGTTTCCTGATCGTTAAAGAGCACAAAATACATTTTTTTACACATTTTTCATGAAATATAATAATTTATTGATAATCATCCTTATTTTAGGAATTTTATCAATTTATTGATATATTTTATTTTCTCACAATTTATTAATAATTATCCTTTATTTGGTAAATATTAGGATTTTATCAATTTATTGTCATTATACAATTTTGACAATCGCAATATTTTTTACAGTCATCCGCACACGTACACAATACAAATACTACAATTTCAATCATTTAAAACACATTACATTTTATTTTTTCACATACCAATGCACACATTTTTGTACATTATTTATATTCTCTAATACATTCCGCAAGCACAAGAGGTCGGAGCAATTAATTCTAATACGCAGAGCAACGAACCAGTCAAGTCAGGGTCTTGTCATCTTTAATAAAGGTGACATTTGACATGACTGAATACGGCTATCGTCCTCTAGTTAATAATCTTGTGCATTGGTTAATAATTTGGGTCAAGTCAAGGTCTTGTCACCTTTAATAAAGGTGACATTTGACATAACTGATTAGGGGTATCGTCCATCGGTTAATAAACTTTATACATTGGTTAATAGGGTAAATAATCTATCGGATAATAACCAAAAAATAAAAAAAATTAGTCTTTTATTTTTTGGACAAAGGGGGGTTTTGTTTTATATTATAAAAGGGGGGAAGGGGGGCATTTTATTTTGGGGGGAAGACACCTAAAAAAAAATACACACACACGTTTTTTTTCTATACACACACACACCCCATCAGATTTTTCTCTTTTCCTCTCTCTAAAGCCCCTCTTCCTCTTATCTCTGGTTGCTCTCTCTCTCTCCCCGCTCTCCCCTTCCGTCGTTGCCTCGCCGGAGGTGGTGACCGGCGAGCAACCACTACCAAAGCTGCCACCACCACCACGATGTCCTTCCCCCCTCTGTTTTGCCACTGTGACGGGCCAAATCTGGCCGAAGTTATGCGTTTTTCGGCGTTGCTCCGGCAAGAGCCGTTGAGGCAACGCCACTTCCATCATTGGTTTGTCTTGTTGTCTCCACTAAATGAGGTTTTAATTTATTTTTTTTATGTTTCTATGTCACTTGTACAGATTTGGTCAGAGTTGTAATTTTTTTCCGAAAAAGCTCCATTTTTTCCGGCGACCTCCATGAACAACGACGACCTATACTTGCTCCGATTTTCGTGCTTATATATGTAATTTTTCAGATCTGAACATATTTTACATTTTGGCGATATTCTCGTGCTTGCCCGGAGTTTTAAAAAAACTCCGACAACCTCGCTTGCTCGTCCATGGCTGCTAACTATTTTGTTATTATTTGTTTGCTGAATAGTGACTCTTTCCGTGGAGCTTTGGCCGGTTGTGCCCATTTTCCACCCGGAAAATTTACTCCGGAGATGGGTTTTGTCCTCGGTACTGTTTTGGCCAATTTTTGGGCTGGTTGGACGATTTTGTCCTTGCTCTTTACTATTTTTGATATTACATTGATATTGAACAAATATTACACAAAAAGTGGCCAATGAAAAAACTCCCGTCGATTTTTGAGGCCTCCACAATATAAAAGACGGATACATACATACATATGTAGCGAAAGAGAAAAAAATAAATTTTGGGCGATGACGAAATCTTGTTATTACAAGACGAAATAAAAAGTTTTATGATCCGCATCTTGGCGAGGTGATCTCGGGTGGCCAACCGATGCTTCGCAGTCATGGCGTATCTAAAACTTAATACAACTACATATATGAGCCCATACTACAATAAAATTCTATTTTCTTATATTTACATACATATATGTATTTCTTGACTTATTTTGATAAATATTTATTTGTTATTAATATTTTTATTAAGTGTTTATACAGGTACGTGAGGATGCTTCCCGAAGACGATAATTAAAAGGAGTTTGAAGATCTCCCCAAAATTCATTGCTTTATTTATATCCTTGTAACTCTTGTAATTGTATAAAAACTAAAATATAGTGAAAACTTTACTTTTGGGGTGTCGGGTGGGAGTTCCCTTTATTTACTTATCTATTATTATGTACTTAGGCAAAACTTTAAGTCGTAAGTACTTTATAAACAAATTAATTTAACTTAGATACTTAAGTTAATTAATTCATATTCTTACGTTACGCAAACATTAGGACGTCTTTTCTTTCTTTTTTCCTTCTAATTAGTTTTACTTGAAATCCTTTTTACACATCCTTTTGTTAAAAACACTTTTAAAATTTACATTCTTTTCTCATTCTTAAACTTATTTTTTCTTGCAAAAACGAAACAATATTTACAAAATGAAAAATACAAGTCAATCAATATAAATCATTGTACAATCTTTTCGATATATTTTTTTTACATTATACATTCCTTACTCAATGTATTCATTCTTACATTTATTGCACTTAAATATATATTACTTATACATTTTTCATATACATATATATATATATTCTGTAAGTAGTATCTACTCTTTTTATATTAACATATTTACATACTTTTTATATTAACATATTTACATACTTTTTTATACCTTCTTTTACACTCTTTTATATACTTTCTTAAATATAAATTTTATACATACTAAATTTTCTCATACATATAAAAATACATTTTTTATACTCGTATGCACATATTTTAAAATTATTTTGTGCACTTGTATATACATATTTATTACTGTTCATAGTTATACTTTTTCAAAAAATATTTTTTACCTTCCCTCTCTTTAAAAAATTAAGTTTAGTCGAGGACCACATTTGTGGATTTCGAAGGATGCCTAACACCTTCCCTTCGGAATAACTTGAACCCTTACCTAGAATCTCAAATGATTTTTCGCAGATTAAAATGCGAGTCATACATGTCAATAATAAAAAATAGGTTTTCTTATTTTCTTTAAAATTGGGTGGCGACTCTGTACATAATAAAAATTTTTTAGAGTCCATAAGTTGTGCTTTATCTAACCTTGGTAAAAAATAGGGCATGACAAGGCTCCTCTCCATTTTTCATTTTATATGTCATAATTAAAAATTAAAGGATGAGATTTAATTACCTAAATCAAGGTCTTAACCATGATTAAGATAACAATTAATTCCTTTATTTTCTCTAAAAGAAAATTGACAATCCCACAATTCTAACTAAAAATTATCTCAGAAATTTATTTCAAAAGTTCACTCTTTTCCATTTTTATTACCGGCTCTTCTTTTTTGAACATTTTTTTTTTGTACATTTATGAGTTTTTTTTCCCTAGTTTTTTTTTTATATCCCATCAAACATAGAGAAATAGTCATCTAATAGCAAAAAATAGATGCTATAAAATTTAGAGTCCATAAGTTGTGCTTTATCTAACCTTGGTAAAAAATAGGGCATGACAAGGCTCCTCTCCATTTTTCATTTTATATGTCATAATTAAAAATTAAAGGATGAGATTTAATTACCTAAATCAAGGTCTTAACCATGATTAAGATAACAATTAATTCCTTTATTTTCTCTAAAAGAAAATTGACAATCCCACAATTCTAACTAAAAATTATCTCAGAAATTTATTTCAAAAGTTCACTCTTTTCCATTTTTATTACCGGCTCTTCTTTTTTGAACATTTTTTTTTTGTACATTTATGAGTTTTTTTTCCCTAGTTTTTTTTTTATATCCCATCAAACATAGAGAAATAGTCATCTAATAGCAAAAAATAGATGCTATAAAATTTAAAAAGAATATTTGTAAATTTTAAAATTTTAAAATATTTGCGTATGTGGTGTTAGTTTTTTTCTCTCTATAAATCAAAGTTTCAAAAAATTTAGAAATAACATAGCAGTAAAATTCTCCTAATAAAATAAACATGTTTTAGAAGAAAAAAAAAGAGCTAGCAGTAAATAAGGAAAGAGCATTTTTTTAGATATATTTATGGATGAAATAATTTTTAGCTAGAATTGTGGAATTGCCAATTTTCTTTTAGAGAAAATAAAGGAATTAATTATTATTTTAATCATGATTTAGGTAATTAAACTCATCATTTAATTTTTAATTATGACATGTGGCTTCCATCCATGTAGGAACTTGGAGAAATGGAGAGGAGCCTCATCCTTTTTTTGGAGTTTTTCATATTTTAGAAAGGTGTATTTTTGGTCAAATTTTATATTTGCATTGAAGAAAAAAATTACTTATTTTTCAATTTCATTTCAAAAGATGACTAAATACCGGTCTAACAAGTGGCTAGGCTATCAAATTTTTGGGAAAAAGACATGGTGTGATCATTAGAAAGAAAAAAAAGTTTAAAACAACTCATTTTTAGATAAATGACTCGAAATAGCTATTAAGCATGAAATAAGGACAAATTTAGCCAAATCCTACTTTCTCCTTTATTTCTTTCCGGATGTGTATTGAAATTGTATAATTATTGCATAGAATATGTATATGTAAAGATTTCTATGAAAATTGTATAATTGTTGTATCGAATATGTATCTGAATAATAATTGTAGTTAAAAGTTGTATAGAATGTGTATACAAATTGTATAATTGTTATATAAAATATGTATATGTATATATGATGTGTATAGAAACTGTATCATTATTGTATAAAATATGTATATGTATATGATGTGTATAAAAACTATATCAGATTATTGTATAAAAATATATCTACCTCGATTGTATATGTATAAAAAATGTATCATTATTCTATAAAATATATATGCTTCTTATATATTTCAACTGACCTAGCACAGTATCATTTAGATGTTTTAAGTGTAAAGTGACCTAACACATTATATATACACTTAAAACATCCAAATGATAATGTGCTAGGTCAGTTGAAATATATATATATATATATATATATATATATATATATATATATATATATATATATATATATATTTATTCATTTATATATTACCCACGAATTATATGTATAATATCTAGGATGATTTTTCTCTTTTGGTAATTGAAATACTTAGGCTATTTGCTTGGAAATATTTTAATCGAGACGCTATTTATGTCTTTCCCCCCAAATTTTTCCCTGTGTAAGTGAAAATGGAACCGAGGAAAACTACTGGGCTGAGGCCCTTACAATAAAATTGGGCATGTAACAGTGCCCAAAATGGAATCAGGGGTAGTTTGATCCAAGATGTGTGTGCCAATTTCTTTTAGGATTTAAGTTATATAATTGCCGTTTTAAAGATTTTTTTAATATAATTGTGTAATTCAATTTATTATAACATGTTATTACTTAAAATTTTAACTTATCCTGTCAATCTTTCTAAGGATAGCTACCTATTAATGCAACTGAGGTGTTCATTGAAAACGATAAATCACACCACAACGATAAATCGAATCAAATTAAAGAAAAAAAATCAACTAATGCTTTGGTATTGAAACTGTGGATCTGCCTCTACCTCTAGTAGGAAGTGCTTCCTTTTTAACGATTCTTTGTGGTGCAAATATGAATTAGTTGGACTAATTAATATTAATTAAAACCAACTGAACCACTTTGTCATGTTGAGGCTCAGAGGCAATTCCTATAGCGTAAAAAAGCTTTCTATTATCCGGTCTCTTGTAAAGCACAAACCGTCTCATTTCCATCTCTTTGAATTTTACATGTTATAGCTAAAGGCAAATTTAGAATTTTAAATTTGTGGATTCTCAATAAAATAAATCAATATGCCATTTAAAACTAAAAAGGGAAAAGTTTTTTTACTAAAAAGAAGAAGAAACAACTAGGCATTTTAGAGTGGGTTCCAATAAAATAAATTAATATGCCATTTAGAATTAAAAAGGGAAAAGATTTTTACTAATAATAAAAAGAAGAAAAAACTAGGCATTTTAGAACTAAAAACAGTAAGGGGAGCGAGATTCAATCCCGCTCATAGAGGCTGAAGGCGTTTTGGGGGCTTCCATTCACCAAAACATTTAAGTTGACATTAGTTTAGTTATGCGAAATTTTGTATGTGCAAAAAAAAAAAGCGATTTTTATGTAATAAACATAAACTTGAGTGATCACCCCTGAAATTTACCCAGAAAATTTATTAATGCCGTCATATATAAGTAAAGAGTTTAATAATAGTTTTTACATTATCAGGTTATATTTAACTATTATACCTAGCAACATATGTTATTTTTAAAAACTTAAATCTCACATTTTGACGATGCAAACCTTACCTATTGATGTCTTTTAGATGATCTAATGGCAGTATATAAAACTTAAATTCGTAAAGAGTGTAAGGAAAACAAAATTGGAGTCCTTAATTCGAGAATAAATTTAAAAACACAAAAAACTTGTAACGACGCAAGATGGGAAAGCTATTGTGTGGACGTTCAGTTCACCTATTCAAAACTCAACTACGTAATTAATTCGTCTGATCAAAGTTTTAACAAGTTTTTCTTGACTATCAATTAGTACATTCAACTTGAATTCCTTTTGGAAAGACTAGGTGCTAATGTACGAGAAAAAAACAAAATTCTCTTGGCCAATCCTTTTGTTTGTAAACGTTTTGGTCCCTAAATCAGACAAAAAAAAAGAAGAACAATTCAAATGTAAAAAGTTGTTGCCAAATTCTTGTGACTTGTCACCATGTGTTTCTTGCAAGTGCAAAAAGGTTGTCCTGACCATATATTTGATGGATAGCCTTTTTAAATTTGTTTTCTTTGTGTAACATATCATGTGACCATCGAATTCCCCGCAAATTAAGAACCACTTCCTAAGTCCAGGTGCTACGTACAATTGGATTAAGTAAACTTCAATAATTTTAGCTTAAATTTTATATTTGCGTTAAAAATTTACTTAATACATATAAATAAACGATTTATTGTAATGTAAGTCACCTTGACTTTATAGTGCAAAAAACTATGTGGAGTATAATGTATTGTCACTGAATGCAACTGAGAATTTTAATTTCTTTATTAGGCTAATTAGCCATGAAATCTACTTGATTTGGTGAGAGAACCTATCCTATTTTCAGCATTTCTTACATGTAAACCGTACCGTGAGATTATTGTTGGTATGACTATAAGTAAAATTATTAAATTTTTGGAGTCATAAATGACATTCAACGTTTTCTCAAAGTTAATTGAAGTAGTTCTTGAGATAGACCTTTTTATAAGCAATCAAAGAAACATTTTCTCAAAATTTCGTAAAAAATACGTGGCAAATAAGCAGTTTGTCTAAAGAATTATTTTTCTAATTATTCGGAATGTGTGATTTGCAAACTCATAATGTAATTTTTTTTTATTATATTGGACTGGACGATGTATATATATACCTTAAATTTGAAAAAAGAAATCTTGAATTGGCCAAATTGCAGTCCATGGGCCATTCACCATCTTAATTAGGTTAGTCATATATATTGGCAAAGAGAAAAGGTTTATGGGACAAATAATATCCCTTCTCAAATTTTTCCTCTATTGTTCTTCAACTAAAGCCAATAAACATTTTGATCACTTATTTCTTTTAAAAAAGAATACTAATCCGTTTAGATTTTAATCTCTTCTCTCTTAACAAGTATGTCTCATCCGTGATCACATAATATAAACGAAAAAAGGTCAAAAATACATTTAAACTATGCGAATTGAATAAAAAAGTTGTCTGTTAATAATTTGGTTAAAAAATGTCTATGCTGTAGTTCAGGGGCGGCTCTAACCCTTTACGAAAAAAGCGGCCGCCTTAGGCCCCCAAATTTGAGGGGCCTCATTTTTTCTTAGCAATAATAGATTATAGATTTTTTATAAAAAAAATATTAAATACAATTTATAGAAAAAATAGACTTTTTGAATAACACAAAAAAATTATTAGAAGAAGTTTGATATATCTAGAGTATTCTGTCTCGAGAAGGATTAAATACATTGAATATATATATTATTAATTGAAAATGGATTATTAAAAAATAATTAACAACTTTGCATCTCAAGAAATTTAAAAAGTAGATTTTATTAAGAAATTGTTTAATTTTTCTTAAAAATTTAGGGCCTCCGTTTGATTTTTGCCTTAGGCCACAAATATGCTTGAGCTGTCCTGATGCTGTAGTTTAGCCAAAAAATGTCCCTATTATTATTTAATTGGTAAAACCAACGCACGTTTCTGCATCATTTGTCAATTACATGGTTAAGTTTTTTATTTTATTTTTTCCTTGTTTTAATATCCTTTTAGTTGAAGGGGAGTTAGAATTAGAGCAACAATATGAATCGCCAATATATGATCAGGATGTCATTGCCGTATAGGTTCAAGTGGAAATATTTTTTTGCAGATATGGTTAGATGCTTGTAACAGGAATGGACGCAACATATTGGTAGCGGGTTAAGTTCATTTGAGCTCGTTATTTTCAGCGCAGTACATAAATAATTATATGTGAAGACCCAATAAGATTTTAATAAATATTTGACATGAGACCCATATTTTAAAAAGTATAATGAGCATATATAATGGTAAGAACGTTATAGGTTGAACCCATCTAAGTATAATTTTTGAATTTGATTATGATTGTATACAAAAAGACCCAATATTATCCGGTCCTATCCGACACCTCTTAACGAGATCCCTTAGTATAGGGAACTTTCTATCTTTCTTATTCATACATATAACAGATGCTAGAAGGTTAGCTAGAGAAAACGATTATCCCCGAGATTATGTAATAGGCTCAACCAAGTTGAGAAGGATCTGATCTCGAGTTTCACCATCTTGAACCCCAAATCTATCTCCAAATTGGTACATGACATGCGCCATTTGCGCTCCATTTATTACATGCTTAATAATTTTTTGATGTGATGTAGAGAGGATATTAAAATGGTAATTAATCTTTTTCCATGAATCCAAAATTATGTTTTCAATATACTCTCGGGCTACTTCTTCTGAGACATTTTCTGTTAAGAGTCTCACATCGAAAAAGGGATGGGCAATTGGTCTCCTTATATGGACTTGGGCAATCCTCCCCTATTAATTCAGTCTATTTTGATATATGCCTAAATTTAGTTCAACCCGTCAAATTGACACTCCTAGTTTATATGATACCTTGTGAAGCATGATAGCCATGTTCCCTAAGAAGCTTGAAGCACAATGCAGTAGCATACAGATCCTCCTCCTCCTCCTTTGAGCTGCTGGAACTACTACTTTTCATGTAGTACATAATTGTATTTTCCAAAGCTTCCTTTGTTTCAACCTCAAAGTAACCACTCAGGCCAAGTTTGCCAATTCTGTCTATAAGCTCTAGCTGGGACACTGGACTAGCACTCTTTGAAAACTTGCAACTCACTTCCTCTTTTAGCTTCTCTGCTTCAACTTTGTACTTCTTTTCCTGCATATGACCAAATTAATAAGTATATCACTTTTTTCCTATTTTCACTTTTCATTAGTACGGGACTTATTTTTCTAGAGAAAAAACATTATAAATTTTTGCTTGACCAAACAAACATGAGAAATTCTGGAAAATGTATCCATCCCTGCCAAACACACTCTAAGAGATAAAATTAGGTAATAAATGAGTAAGATTATGAATACTCATAGAATATTGACTTGTAAGAGAAAGTAGATGATCATATTTCCAAATGTTTGGTTTATAGGTAGAAATCCTTTCTAGAGGACTTTGTTTTTCTATAGTATGAAGTTTCTGTGTTTGCATGGTTGAAACAATGGACACAATGTTTCTGCAAGCCATGGTTTTAGATAATAGCTAGCACACTGGAAGGTGTGGAATATATATATATATGTATACGAACAATTGTCGAGATAGCTAAGGGTATTTTTGTCTCATCATCTTCAATTATGTCTTCTGTTATACTTTTGTTTCGTTCGATTCTCTCTTTAGGTTCTAAATATATATCTAATAATTTAGTTTCAGTTGATGAAGAAAAGTCCCACGCACCGGTGATTTAATCGACGGATGGTCTCTTTAATATGACTTGTATAATCCTCATTTTTTGACTTAGTTTTGAATCAAATTAGGTTCAAAATTTATTTTTTTACATGATATATCAGAGCAAGACCCCTTTTTTGTTATTTGATTTTGGGGCCCCATATGAAATTGTTGATGCTCTGAATGTCGAGTATTGGGTGTTAAGAGTCTCACATCTTTTATTTAAGGAATGAATGATCTCTTTAATATGAATTGAGCAATTCTCAAGTACTCTTGAACTAATTTTTGAAGTTGAGTTAGGTTCGAGGTTTATGCTTAAGGATGGATGATTGGATGACTATCATGACTAATGCATATCATTAATTAGAAAACTGCAGTTTTACATCCGGAAAAGGGTCCCTATATTCCTGCACTATCAAAAATAGTTTAAATATACTTCTCGTTATTTTTCGGTTCAAATATACCCCCTTCGTTATGTATTCGGTCCAAATATACCCTCCCATTAAATGTTGGCACAAATTTCTTCTCAATTTTAACGAAATGACAAATTCAGAATCAAATGACTTGCTCTCAATTTTAAATTCCTTATTTCTTTAAAAATCTACCCGTTTAACCCAAAACGAATTATGGCGTTGAACCAACAATTGAGAGGAAAACATTAAGCCAATCCATAAAATTCCTGATCAAATTGAGCTTTGCATACACAATGAACCCCAAAATTAAGCTCCTTGAGCACCCCCCGTTTACTAGTTCAATTTAATAATTTCAGTTCCTTCACTTCATGAACATTAAACAAAAAACCCACTTGCAACAGGCTGTTATCCATTGTGTGTCTAATTACATGGAGTATACGACAAATGTACAACAAGAAATGATAGATAAGATCATAACACAATGTGGGTAAATCAAAATCAACTTAAAGAAGCAATTTTTGGAAAACGTTATAATCAATGAAATCTAAAGATCAATAATTCTGTCAATCATGTTATGAAAATTCAAAACCCAAAATCAACAAAAACCTTACGAACAAAACCAAAAATTTCCTCTGCCACATTTTATACTCCGTATAAGTTATAACATGTGTGGGCCATTTGATTCTAGGTTAGACAAGTGAGTTTCAATGAGAATTGTGTATTTAAAATTGGCGCACGTTATTTAATTCTCAACTTGATGTGTCTTTTCGTAAAAAATAAGGGTAAATTTGTGCCAAAATATAATGAGAGGGGTATGTTTGGATCGAAAGTATATCAAAAGAGGTATATTTGAACCGAAAATATAACGAGGAATGAATTTAAACTATTTCTGATAGTACATGGGTATATTTGACCCTTTTCCGTTTTACATATTTCTATTCATTCATGTTTGGACCGAAAGTATAAGGGGAGAGTTATATTTAAATAGAAAGTATAACAACGGGTACGTACCAATTCTAATAGTATAGGGGTATATTTGATTCTTTTCCGTTTTACATATTTCTATTCATTCATTAAATATTTTCAATATAATCATTGTTTAGATTAGAAGTAATTTGATGTTCTAATGTTTTTATTTAACGATGTTAGATAGTAATATTTTAAAATTATATCTGTAACACCTCGGAAAAAAATCGAGTCAAGTTGACACTTTAAACGAACTTAACGTGTAATCTATAACGAGTTACGTGAATATATCTTAAGGATAATGATAATGTGGATACATAATTATGGTGCATATAATTGTATATTTAGTTACTAGTGGGGTTCAATCCTTGATTATTTAAAAAGAAGAAAAGAAAGAATAGAAAGAGGGTTATTGGTAAATTGTTATGTTTGATTGCTGGCAACATTCAGTACTATTTCACTCTATTTTAGTACAAAAGAAAAAAGGTCAAGTAAAGGAAGGTTGGGGAAAACGTACAATTCTTGGGGGAAAACGGAACTTTTGCCCTTATTCTGCTTGGGGAAGAACAGGCGACAATACTAGCACTAGTACTCATTTCTTTGTTTCATCTCCTTCTTCTTTCTTTCCAATTTCATTAAAGGAAAACTTGGTGTAAGGAGGAGATTTAAAAAGGAGGAAATTATACCCACATCTACAAGAAGCTTAGAAGTTAAGTGAATTTTTGGTGTCAAACTCAAGAAATCTTCAAGACCTAAAGTTAGAATTTGATTTTTAAAAGGTAAATTCTTTACCCTACTCATGAGTATGATTATGGATAGAAATTTGAGGTATTTGATTTTAATTTTTGTTAACTCTTAAAAGTGGGTCTTGATTATTGGGGTTCTTATAGGAGGGGAAAAGATGAATTGATGGAATCCTTTTAGAAATTTCTACTAATTTAAAGATTTGATATTGAATTTTATAAGTTGGAAAATAAGGAATTCACTCCAAACTACGGTTAAATAATTTGATCAACCTTGGGTATAAGTAGAAAATATTGGAGTAAATTGTTAGGTGAACCTACGGGTTATTGACAAATAAATATATGTTTTGTGTATATAGTTGATTGGGTTGGTTGCATAAGGACTACGCCTTGGTGTATTGAGTTGTTGAAACTCCCGGTACTACTATTAGCTTGGAAAGCATATAAGCTAAAACTTCCCTCGTCGTAAGGCACCACCCTACGTCACATGTTTCCCTCTATGAAGGTCAAATAGCCTATATGAAAAATGAGAATAAGATTTTTAGTTATTTCATATGAAATTCCCTTATTTAATTATTAAAACTTATACGTACTCTTATTACTTCCTTCGTGTCAACCTTCTTAATATTTCATACGACCGTAAATGTCTTTAATTGAAATTTTTAGAATTCACCCTATGTAGTCTTATATATGTGTCACGCATTATAAATGATAAATGGCCATAGTATAATTATATTAGCTTATGTGACAACTTATTTGATATAACGACAGGTTAAGGTAAGAACTACTATTTGGATAGTGAAATCATATTCGGTAAGTTAGGTATCATGTAGAGATCTTACCTGAAAAACTGAATAATTGTTATCGTAAATTATATGTTATAGGCCTTTAAGGGCATTACTTGATAAAAGATAGCGACGGGAGGTTATTCATAGGTTCTACTTGACACACCCACGCGACACTATTCTGTGCACATGATTGAGACCAAGACCCTTATAGTGAGCCTGAACGTTGTGGCGTATCCGCCCTTGTGGCATTATTTGTATTTAGAGTCAGCTGGAACGTCATACACTAGTTTCCCCTGACTCGAGCCAATACATGGCATATGTGGCTTGAGGGCAGACCCTTATAGTGAGCCCTCAAAGGGCGTACCTCATATCAGACCGCGATTATAGTTATGTGTATAAAATCATAGCAATAAATACTTGAGCAACATATGTTTTATACGTGACTTAGATTGCCTTTGGTAGGCCATCACATGATCATTTGTATTAAATATAGTGTAAGTACGTCACCTAGGCAAACCATAGGGTTATATTATAATGAACACTTCTTTGAACGTTATCTGGAAAGCTAATAAGGCTGGTGCATAGTTTACAGTTTCATATCGTACATCTATTGCTCGTATGCTCATAATTCTTTCGTTTTGACATTGGATTCATATGAGCTTCCATATTTGTCTACTTGTTATTCTGTCTGCTTTACATACTAGTACATGTTGTATATGTACTGACGTCCCTACGTTCGGAGCACTGTATTTCCTTATAAATACAGGGTCAGGTTCACAGGGGAGCAGACATCCGCAGTAGGTCCTTTTGCTATCTTCAGCTGATATTTTGGTGAGCTTCATTTTTATCTGGAGCCAGACTATGTATAGTTCTCTAGTTGGGTACATCGGGGCCTGTCCCGACTAGTTATTAGTAGTATATCATTTTGTATCTTTTAGAGACTTCCTAAACATTATTTAGTGTCACATTGTATAGTTTTTGTTCAAATGACTCTATGGTATATAAATATATATGCATCACATGTTAGCTTTCCGCTCGTTATTGGCTTATAACTTTATATACATCATAGATTACTCGTAAAACAGGTGGTCATACGGTTCTTGTTCGCCCCTCCGATTTGGGGCGCGACAATATCTGAGAACAAATACATTAACTAATAAAAATTGATTAATGTCGTCAGATATATAAGGAAAAAGAGAGTGAAAAAGAAAAAAGAACAAAAATGGAATAGGACCTCCTTAAATTCGAAAAACAACTTAAAAATACAAAAAAAAACGTTGTAAACGATACAAGATGAGAAAATTATTGCGTAGACGTGGAAATATTAAATTCAGTGAATACATACTCAATTAGTAGTTTTCTTCTTCTACCATATATCGAAGCCCGTGCTCAGCACGGGTCCAATACATGTTACGCTTTTTATGTTAATTTATGTTATACAGATAGAATTTATATAGTCAATCAAATTTTTTATATGGTTTTTAGATATTTCAAGTTGTTAACTATTATCATTTATAATATTTTTTACGTAATTTTTAAATAATATATGTTACTCTCTCTGTGTCAATTTATATGACATTGATACAATTTTGAGAGTCAACTAAATTTTCTATACATCTTTTAAATATCTTAAGTTCTTAATTGTTTGCGATTTATAGTACTTTTTTTTCTGTCCCAATTTATGTGATATCAATAAAATTTTGAGAGCCGTTCAATTTTTTTTATGTTTTTGAAATATTTTAAGTTGTTATTATTGTGATTTATAGTACCTTTTACGCAATTTTAAAAAGAAAACTAAGATAAACAAATTAAAAATGGAGAAAGTATAAGGAAATATCCAAGCAAGCAAATATTTTTATGTCTTTTAAATATTTTAAGTTGTTAATTATCGTAATTTATACTAATTTTTACGTAATTTTTAAATATATAACAAATTTTAAAAAATAAACGGAGAAATTATAAAAGGAAATATCTAAGCAGGCACGTCGACCAGCTGCCTGCTTATCCTCCTTTATAATTAAGGTAATTTTAAGTTGTTAATTATTGTGATTTATAGTACTTTTTTCTTTTGTCTCAATTTATGTGGCACTGATAAAATTTCGAGAGTCGACTAAATTTTGTATGTCTTTTAAATATTTTAAGTTGTTATATTGTGATTTGTGATAAAACAAATTAAAATGGAGCAAATATAAAAGAAAATATGCAAGTAGGCAGTACAAGCAGGCATGTAGACCTCGTGCCTGCTTGTTGTCATTTAAAAAATATTTTAAGTTGTTAATTATTGTGATTTATAACTTTTTTTCTTCTGTCATAATTTATGTGGCACTGATAAAATTTTGAGAGCCGACTAAATTTTTTATGTTTTTTAAATATTATAAGTTGTTATATTGTGATTTGTAGTACTTTTTACGTAATATTCAAATATATAATAGATTTTAAAAAGAAAAGTAAGATAAGCAAATTAAAACGGAGAAAATATAAAAGAAAATATGCAAGCAGGCATGTCAACCTCGTGCCTCCTTGTTGCCCTTTATAATTTAGATAGTCAATCAATTTTTTTACATAGTTTTTACGTATTTTAAGTTGTTAACTATTGATATTTATAATACTTTTTATGTAATTTTCAAATAATATATGTTACTCACTTTCTATCAATTTATGTGTCATTGATACAATTTCGAAAGTCAACTAAAATTTTTTATACACCTTTTAAATATTCTAAGTTGTTAATTATTGTAATTTATAGTACCTTTTCTTCTGTCCCAATTAATGTGGCAGTGATAAAATTTCAAAAGTCAATCAATTTTTTTATATCTTTTATATCTTTTAAGTTATTAATTATTGTGAATTATACTATTTTTTACGTAATTTTCAAATATACAATAGATTAAAAATAAAAGTAAGATAAACGAATTAAAATGGAGAAAATATGAAAGGAAATATCTAAGCAGGAAATTAGGAGAGTCGATCAAATTCTGTATATTATTTTTAAATATTTTAAGTTGTTATTATTGTGATTTATAGTATTTCTTACGTAATTTTCAAATAATATATATGTAGTGTAAATGAAATTTCGAGTCGATCATTTGTTTTTGTTTTTAAAATATTTTAAGTTATTAATAATTATGATTTATGGCCCAATTTATTTCATAATTTTGTTAGTAATATTTTTGTTTAAATTTTTTTTTAAAAAGTGTTTAACAATTTTATGAACAACCAATGGTTTCAAAGCTTATGTCAAGTGGGCCCACATATTATGCTAAGATAAATCATATCAGGTGGGCCTCATTTTCCTGCCTGCAGTAGTAACACGTGTAGAAATTTTATTCAATTGTCAAGACTTAAATATGAAAGGGGAAAATAGTCATTTTTCTCTCTCTGTTTTTCTTTGAAACTTGATGCAGTCGCCCGTAAGAATAACGTGATTATTAATTTACTTCCTTGTGGAAAAAATCTGAGTTAGATATACATCATTTTCTACCAAAATTAGCACTAAAGAGTACACAATTTTTTGATTTCCACTGGACATAATAATAAGATTAATCAAAATTGTAAGGAGTTGTAGTGTTTGATATTTACTGTGAGTGGTGGATGGGAGGAGGTGTTAGTGGGGGAAGAAGAGGTGGAGGGAGGGTTAAAATGTGTTATGGTGCGATGAAATGACATGTCACATAACATTCACCTCATTAAAATTAAATGACAATGTCACATGGATTTGAATGCCTATCCAAGGCCGGCTCAACAAAATTTGGAGACTAAAGTTAAATTTTATAATGAGACCCTAAACTTTATATTTCGTCTCTAAAAACATATGTCTCATATATTTAAACACGAAATGTAATTTTTGTCACAAAAAATAAATTATTAGTGGCAAATTTTACATTAGAGCTAATAATTTCGTAACTAAATATCATATTTGTTTTAGTGTGAAGCTTGTATTTAAACAAACACAAGATGTGCACTAATATTGTGGAGGTGACTTGAGTTTCTTAAAGTTTATGACATTATTATTTTGTAACATTTGAAAAAAAGTAAATGTAATGATCGATGCTTTGGTAGAAAGTTCATGGACAATTTGACTTCCATTTAAACTTATATTTCGTCCTTTGGTTATAAATTTATAGCTTTTGGTTAATCAAGATGTATATCTAACTCAGTCTAAAAGTGTCTCATAGTGTGGAGGAGTATTGTCTTGTATGATTGCACAGGCAATGTGTTAAAGAGTTTCACGTCGGGTATGAAATGGCTAATTGGTCTCTTTATATGGTCTTGGACAATCCTCCTCTCATAAGCTAGCTTTTGGGGTTGAGTTAGGTTCAAGGTCCATTTCTTTACATGGTATCATAGCCAAGCTCATATCAGTTCTAATTTGTTCACCGATGTTGGGCTCCTCCATATTATATTGTCCACGCTCCAGTTAATGAGGTCTGGGCGTGCGGGGAAGTATTAAGTGCTCGTTTGGCCATGAGAACCAAAAAAAAATTCACTTTTTTGGAATTTTCAAAGTTAGTTGGAGTTGGAGTTGTGTTTGGCCATAACTTTTGCAATAATTATCTATATTTTAAATATATTTTTTTTAAAAATATAAAATATGATTTAAAAATAAAATATAATTTAAATGAGGTTATTTTATGAAAATAAAAAATTTAGAATTTTTCAAAAAATAAATAAATTAAAAAGTGAAAAAAGTGAGTTGGAAAAAAAAGGGTGTTTTCACTTTTCCAAATACAACTCCGGAGTTGTATTTGGAATTTTTATGGCCAAACACTATTTTCGAAAAAAAGTGAAATAATTTTTCGGAAAATAGTGAAAAATTCTCATGGTCAAACGCCTACTAAGAGTCCCACATCGATAAAAGAAATGAATAATTGACTCCTTATATGGACTTGAACAATTCTCCTCTCATAAGCTAATTTTTAGGGTTAAGTTAGATTATTCCATACCCGATGTGCGACTCTTAACCTGTTAGTTGATTGGATCAAGAGTCAACATTATGAGGATGCTCAATTGCTTGCACTACTTAAAAAAAACAACAAAAATGATTTAAAATATGGACTTTCAAAAATTGATGAAAGTGCAAACCAAACTTTGGAGATCAGTTTTTTAGCGTAAAAATTCATAAAAATGCAAATTGACTTTTGGAGGTTATTCTTTTAATTTCTTTTTAAAAAATCGATCTCAAAAGGTTACTTTTTTCGCAAAGAAAATGAATATGAAGAGTATAAATCAAAAAAATCAAAGTCTTATACAACAAACACCAATGATCTAGTAATAGAAATTTATTCTACTATGATATGGACAAGGGTTTAATTCATGGGTACGTGGTGCATTTATAATTGTGTAATTTAAAAAATTAATCTTTAAAGGTTGATATTTAAAAATAATAATATTTTTTCTTTTAAAAAATCAACCTTTAAAATCGATTTCTTATACCGACCCGTACAATATCAACCTCTGCTTTAATATTAGATTTTAATTGGTATTACCTAAAAATCAACCTCTAAAAGTTGATTTGAACATTTTTTTAAGTAGTATTGCTTAAAGAGGCAGTCAACCGGAGAAAAGCTAAAAAAGTGGTTGTTGATTCAGATGAGGTGATGTGACTTGTTGGTCATGTTTATGTACCTAATAACGACGGAGAATTGAGATAGACTATTCTCAAGGAAGTACATAGATCATTATTGACACATCAATTATTTTCTTATATTTATTCTATGGATGGTAAAATCAAATTCAATTCGCCTAATTCGTTTGATTTATTTAATCCGTTTAAGTTTGAGTTGATTATTGACATGCTCATTCATTAGTTCAACTCATTAAAATTTGGATTGATATGTAATTCAAATTGATTTTTGAGAAATCTGATCAAAATATTTTAATTTTTGTTTTAATTTGATATGTTATATATAGTTATAATAAAGAAAAAAAATTAATTTTATTAGGTACTAAAAAATTTATAAAAGGACAAATAAAACAATTAAAACTTAGTAAAAATTGGACTGATTAAATTATGACCCATTTTGACCCAACTCATTTTGACCCAAACAAATTTGGGTCGGATTGGGTCTTGACCCGCCCAAATTTGACCTTACCCACCCAATTACCACCCCTTCTAGTCTAAAAATATTTAGTATGTATTTTATTTTGATTAAAAATATCTAGTCTAAAACTTTTCACGCACAAATTGATGTTCAGTCTGAGAATGTCATACAGATCTTGGTAGAAATATTGAGGGTCTGTGCCATTTAGGAAGAGTAACAATACATTAGCCCAACTTTATATATATTTCATGCAAGTTAACTCTATAATATTATAATATAGTTCTTTTTGTTTTGAGTGATAGAATGAAAAATACACCTAAAGTATTTCAGCTTTTTGAGTCGTTTTATACTTGAACTATCAGGCGTGTGAGTTTTCTACTTGAACTATCACCAATTATTCATCAGAACACACCTCAACTATTAACTGTTTACTTTTACTTCTTGAAAGTTCAGCAACTCAAATAATTAATAGTTGTGTGTTTTGATAAATAGTTGGTGATAGTTCAGGTATGAAACTCACACACCTGATAGTTCAAGTATGAAACTCAAAAAATCGAGATACTCTTAATGTGTTTTTGACTATTAACTCTTTTGTTTTGTATTAAGGTAAGGACGACTACAAAGTGATAGCAAGTAAATTAGTACAACGAAAAGCATTACATGGTTATCAGTTATTACTTTTTGGAATAGACAACTTTATGTAATTATGTTGTACCAGCAATAGAAAACTCTTCCACACAGGTTTTCTTTTTCTATTAGAATCCTTACATTAAATTTCTTGAAAGGTAGTTGAATGCTAAATTTTAAGACTTAGTACATATCCACTATTCTTTTTATCTAATAATCCAAATATGTGTACTGCATAGTACTACTGTTTCTTCTCAATTGAGAGGAAGAGATTCAACCAAAGAAGATAAGATTTGTTGTCGAGTTTCTCTATCTTGAACACCAAATCCATCTCCATTTTGATATATGAAGTGCGTTACACGGGCAATATTCATTATGTACTTTATTAATGGTGATGAATTCTCAATGCAATGTTTGTTCATTTTCTTCCATGTTTCCATCACCATGTCTTTGATATGCTCCCTTGCTACATCCTCCTTAACATTTGCTTTCCTCATGTAACACAAGATAGATGAAGACACGTCACCTCTTTCCAGTTCAGCCTGTTATTACGTACTCGGAAATGTGAGATTTTTATTTTTATTTTTAAAAAAAGAATTCAACTTCTATATATTATACATCGATCGTGTAATTACTTACAGTTGAAGTCCCAAGGTCGTTGCAAAGTCGAATTATAAGGGAGGAATAATATATAAGGTCTTGTTCATTCTCCAGAAAGTCATTGACTTGTGAGAAATCTTGAGCTAAACCAAGAAGTACATGAAGAGAGAGCACAGTGCCACCTGATGATTTCCATCCATTATCTAAATAATCACAAAATGTTGGTGTATAACCCTTTGAATCCCACTTGGCTTCCACAAGAAGTGCTTTACAAAACTCTGCCCACTGAAAATGTTTTATTTTCGTGTTAAATTTGTGTCATGTAGTGATTAAATAAAATCGTTATATAGATAATAATGGAATTAAGCTAATTAATTAGAGGAAAAGTAATTAATGTACCACTTTTTGTAGATATGTTGCCACTGGTAATTT
Source organism: Jaltomata sinuosa (assembly GCA_003996215.1). Taxonomy (NCBI): domain Eukaryota; kingdom Viridiplantae; phylum Streptophyta; class Magnoliopsida; order Solanales; family Solanaceae; genus Jaltomata; species Jaltomata sinuosa. The sequence continues at coordinate 148,723 of QJPP01001372.1, forward strand.
CCAACCTTTTTGTTGCTGAATTGCAAGTGCTACATCATTTGTGGTATCATATAGTTTCCAAAAACAGACTTTCATACATGATGGTAATTGCTCAACCTCCTTAGGGTCCCATCTGAAAAGATGAAAAGGAGAAAAAAAAATGAAAAATAGACATTTATCCAGGAGATAAGTGTTTCATGTTAAAGTTTTAGGCTAAAATAGACAAGTACCTGACAACAGCATTGGTGAATACTTGTAGGTCTTGCAAATTGGCATAAATATCATAGACATCGTCAATAACTATAATGAAAGTGATAGCTTTGGTGAGGCAATTCCTGAAATTAGAATGCTGAGGCTCGAAAGCAACACCCACTGACCACAAAAAGCTTTCGACAATTCGATCTCTGCTGAAGCTTAAATTTTCAATTAGTCCCAATTTTCTCCACCACCTATATATCACCATGACAACGATGTCAACTGTTATGTCTCCCTATTTCCACTGTTTTTACATTAATTTCTCCAAACAACATGATAAGATTGAAGTCAATTTTGCTGTCTCCCTATTTCCTCTTCTTACATTAATTTTTCCAAACAGAATAAAATGTCAATTTTTTTTTGTAGAATATCTTCCTTTTTTTTAAAATTTTTTGGCGGACTGTCTTGTTTTATTATATTTCTCGGAACTTTACAACATCTTACTAATGCTACAAATTGTGAGTTAGTTATATATTGACATATTTCTCGGAACTTTACAACATCTTACTAATGCTACAAATTGTGAGTTAGTTATATATTGACAGTAGAAAGAGTTTTTAACATTATCAGTGATTTTTTAACATGTGATAGCAGGTTTAGTTACTATTTTTATCAGATGATCAATTAATGATTATCAACAAATCTACATGTAATAAGTGATCTAATTGTGTTAATAATAAATATTTTTCATTATCAATGCATAGAGACTTAAACTCTTATTTTGTAGGTGACATATATAATAGTGTAATTTTTCTTCTGTTATCAGTGTATGAAAGCTAAACTTTATGACAACATTAAACTCTACATGACAGTTATATACACTAGAGTAGAGCTACAAGAAATCACTACCTGTGAATTGTTTACCTTTGATAGCAGGTTAATTACTATACATACTAGATAATTACCCATTAATTCTTATCAAGAGATTAACATGTAATTGATCAGATAATAATGTAAAATATCTTTGCACTAACGTAACGTACAAGGCATAAAACTTAATTAATTAAATCTACCTCAAAATATCCACAAGATCTTTCTGATGTTCAGCTTGTACCATATTGAAGTTGAGTTTAGCTAGTTGAAAAAGCTTCAAGTTTGACCCCCTTTCTTCATTTTCTTGTTTGGAGATTTGCCTTGTTGTGTTGTACCATTCCACCTTCCAATGCAGTGGCATTTCCATTGAAATAACATTATTAGAACTTTTCAAATTCTTAATGCAAAATCTTCTAGCCTCATCCAACATATTTTCATCCTTTAAGGACAAGTGAGATGCTTCAAATAGTTGCACCATTGTTTTTAGATCCATGTTTGTGTCTACCTCGAATTTTTCACCCACTTCATCCATATAGCTAAAAAATACATCTGTTACAAATATAAGTTCATGGGAATCAGTTTATGGTGAAATTTTAATTTGAATATCATATTAAATAGTATTATCTAAGATATATGTTTGTGTATGTACCTTGTGGCACATTATAGCCATACTGCCTAAAAATCCTAAAATATAAGGCAGTAGAATAGAGATCCATATTTTCAGTGCCAGAATCCTTCTGCTTTGCATATTCCATGTTTTGTAGAGAGAGCATGATTTCCTTGTCAAAGAGATGGGAGAGGGCCATTTTGTTTATGCTGTCTATAAGCTCTAATTTGGCCAATGGATTCACTACTTCTGCCAGAAGGCACAAAACTTCCTCTTTCAACTTTTGAGCTTCTTTTTTGTACTTCCCTTCCTACATATATAAAAGAACAACGCTCGTTATTCATCATGTAACATATAATAAAGGGATAATATATAAACGTGCCCTTTAACTTGTCCTCAGCTGGTATTTATGCCCTCCAATTTTTGGGTGTGCATAAGCAGACGCTTAAACTTGTATAAAGTAGAACAAGTAGACACACGCATCCTACGTGGTAATTCGCGTAAGACGCTATGTAGGACGTGTGTGTCTATTTGATCAACTTTATACAAGTTTAAATGTTTACTTGTGCATGCCCAAAGATGGAGGACATAAATATCGATTGAGACCAAGTTAAAAAGTACGTTTATGTATTATACCTATAATAAAGGCAACAAGTTAAAGAAATTCATATTAGTAGATCATAACTTGAAAAGATAAATATTAATAACTGTCCATAATATACAATATAAGACAACTAAGAGTATGAGATGATTTTTTTAGCCACGTGGCTCCCCTATTGATTTTAATCACCATTATAATTACACGACATCATGCAAGACAAGTAGCAAAATGACGAAAGTTTTCAAATTAAGACTTTTTGACAGGCTTCTAATCTATGTGACACAATACTAAAGTATCAACTCTTACAAAATTGCATAAAGTTATTGTCTTCTCAGAGGGAAAAATCACGACTGTGAAATAGTTTAGGGAAAGGTAGTGTTTATCTTATATTTCAGATTAAGTCATTTAAATTTTATATAGATTGATTATTTTTTAAAGATTTTTTGCATTATTACGGTATGTTATAAACTTCTGGTATATATAATAGGTAACTTATTTTATTTTGAGGTATACCGATAAAAATTTATCACAAAACTTACAGAATATTGGCTTTTAAGAGACTGTAGAATGTCGTACTTCCAAATGTTTGGCTTGTAATTAGCATTTCGTCGTTGGATAAGGCTTTGATCTATGTTACTTTCACCAATTGATTCAGAATTTATTTGGTTACAAAAGACAGATTGTTGTTCACTTGTCATATTTTTTTAAGAAAAAAAAAAATTGATCAGCAAGAGTCTCGGGATATCTCTAGCTAGAATGTAAGAAGAAGAAGAAGAGAAATGTGATTGGAGCATGCATATTGATTATAAATGTAACGATTTATATAGACGATGAAGTCTAATATTCCATGAAATTTGAGCCACAAAAATTGAGTGATATTTATATTTCAACAACCCTATAGCTGGTCTTTTCTCCAGAAGATATAGAGTAGTCAGGAATATTCTGAGTAATGGTCCCCAACCCTAGTTAAGTTGTTAGCGTAACAAATTCTAAATGACTTAGTTTTTGACACACACGTTTATTTGCTTGTGAAAACATACTAACTAGACTCTCAGAATGTATATATGCCTAGCTACCTCAATTTCAATAAACGTTTATTTAATGGTTGAAGGCTTCCTCGGAAACTAAAGTGAAAATAGATACACGTGGATGACAGGTACTGTTCAACATTATTTATACGGTCATGATAACATTGACAGAATTTGGTCATGGTTTCTAAGTTAGATTCTTGTCCTTGAATGTAGTATTCGAATTTTAACTTTTTCATACTTACCCACTCAAAGTTACAGTTATTTTACAGAATACGTCCCGCTGTATCCAAAAAGGGCCTTTGAACCTTCCATTGAGCAGCAACGGAGTTACTCCCTCCGTCTCAAAACAAGTGTTATCTTAAAAATTCAAGACAAAAATTAGAATGATTTTTCAATTATATCCTTATACTTCATTTTTTAAAATAATGTTCAATTTTCAAAAGACATTTATTAAATAAATTATACATTGTATTTATTAATTTCTTAACAAACATGTTTTTTGATAAGATAACACTTACTTTGAGACACAAAACGTATTAATTAGGATGAAGAAATTAATTAAAGCTACCCAACCATAAATTGATAATTAGTACTCCCTCCATTCCTTTTTAGTTATCATGTTAAGACTTAGCATAACCATTAAAAAAAATTAATTAGAAGTGTAATTTGACTCATATACCTCTTATTAGTCTTTGTCTATTTATATCTCTAAGTTCTAGAATAATTAATGCTAAGGGCAAAGTTGGAAGAAAGTAATTAATTCTCTCTTAATTCTTTAAATTGACAAATATTTTGAAATAACTATTTTTAGTATAATGACAACTAAAAAGGAACGGATGGATTATTAAATAGATCATTTTCTAACAATTTGTTAGCAAGCCAACCGAATGTTAACTTCTTCTTCTTTTTGTCTTTTGGAACCAAAAATAACTACTCCCTTCATTCCTAAATAAATGATTGTTTAGCTTTTCCATTTTTTTGTTTAAATAAGTGGTATTTTAGATAATCAAGAAGACATTAACGATGTTCTTCCAATTTTACCTTTCTTTAAATAAATAAAAATTTTATATAACTAAGATTCTAAGAAACTACTAAAGAGTTACTCCATCTTTTTCAAGATATTTATTAAGAGTTAGTTAGTAAAAGTACTCTTTGTTTTTAGGACCCCCTCCCCCCCCCCCCCCAGCTTTTTGCATTCAGCTTAAAATTCTTTTTAAGTTGGACCAACACATTTACCTTTTTATCCCTTATAATTTTTCATAATTTCAACACTACCCTCACTTTTTATCCCTAAAATGTATGAAAGTACTCTCTTTTCTCTCATTCTCATCCCGCTTCTCCATCTTTCCCTTTATCCTACAACAAAAAAGTGTTTAACAGTACTTGTTTACCAAACACATTAATGACTTTTTTTTCACTTTCAATACTTTTTATCCAAACACTTATCTACTTATTTATAAGCACTTATTTTCAACTTTTAATCATATTGCTTAAAAACTAAAAAAAGCAAATCCAAACAGACTCATAGTCTTTCATTAGCCATAACTCCCTTACCTCTTCTCTATTGCTTTGATTTGAATACTATTGTTGGATGCCTGGTTTGTGTCCATTCTAAATATAGGCCCATCCAGATAGAAACTTACTGCTATCAGTAATACTCTTCAAGGACCAAGGTGGACTTGGGCCAAATTCTGGCACTGTGAGAGATTTGGGCCATTTCTCAATATTGGACCATCCAGAACTTCTGTTCAAGTCCATTATCCAGCAAGAATGACGAGATATTTTAAAGTTAGTAAACTGTCTATACTAGTCAAGAAACCATGGCAAAATAACTTAATCTGAAAAGGAGATGAATAAGGAATTGAATAACAAACATTTAGGAAAATGTAATGAATAATATTTTGGTAATTTTAAAAAGGGGAAATTTCATAAATAACTTTATTAGTGCCCATTTTTGCAAAATATAGCGAGATTTCCTTGCTTTTTTTTTCCTTTTCAAAACCTAGCAGCACTTCTTCAAAACATAACAACACTTTAATTTCAAAACATAGCAGAATATATGTATCTGCGCGCATATAATATCTCATCCTACCTGAAATTGCACGAATACAGTATCTTTTCCTAACCGAAACCGCCACCAAATCATCACACATACAACTTACATACGCTTCAATACACTTTACAATCATTACCCCAAAACGTCATACATACAACTTACATGCATACAACATACACTTTACATACATATAATGTGTATACTTTACATACTCATATAACATATCCTTTAGTTACTGTTTCAGTACCCAACTTATAAGTGTCACACATACAATTTACATAATAATAATAAAAAAGAACATACAATTTACATTAACTTTACATACTCACTGCATACACACATTTTACCATCAATCATCACCACAAACTACTCCAACCACCACTAAGAAACACTTGTATATCACCGCGTCTCGCCATATGTCGCTTGTATTCTATGAGATACACACGACATACACTTTATATACACAAAACAGACAAATGCAACAGAAACACTAGAGAGATCAAACATTGGAAGCGTGCAGCAGAAGAGAGAGATTGCAAAGAGTTTGAAATGAGACTCATTTGCTATTCCAACGTTTGAACATCACAAAGACGCCAACGATGTTCTTCATGTGTAAAAGCAGCACATACACGTGTTTAATGGCCAATAATATAAAATAGGCCCGGACAGAAAACCTAATGAAAGAGGCCCAAAATATAAGATACACTTCTAATAATAGAAATTACTAAATAATGTCTTGTATGAAAGTGTGTATAACACATCGCTAACTACAAATACAAACTTCTTGAGATTTTCAGTTACAATTCTTGTTCAAAACTAGTTCAAATCTCCCCTGCCCTGATCTCCCCCACCCCCACACCACCCCAAGGGAAAAGGAAAAAAAAGGAAAAAAAGCTTAGCTACACCAAAATGAGAAAATGATAGGCACAAGTCCACAACCTAGAAGGGACAACAAAACATAAAACATGAAAAACAAAGACAAAGATTTTGTTGTGTTGATAAATACCCTTTACCATCCTAAAAATACACTTGTATTGTACAGGGTATCTGTTACGTTATAGATGCCCAAATCATACAATTTAAAACGTTGGCTTATGCTTCTTGACTGGCAAAATTTAGCAAGAATTGATGTGCTGAGATTGTATTAATTTTCTGCCTTGTTTTATATTGACTGGATTTACACCAAAGAAAAATGACCCATTGAACCAACTGTATAATATAAATGCAAATGCAAGTCAGTGTCAGAATTTATTTCCAAAAATAAATGCATACCATATACTCTCTTCTTGGATTTCTCAAGGACTACTACATGATGACCTGTACATACTTGTATTATGAATTTGACCCAATGAACAGTACTACTACTACTCATCATGAATCTTTTGGCTAGTAAGATTTTGATATCTTACAGGTTTAACCATTGTCATTATTGAATAGAGAAAGACAAAAGTTCATGAATGAGTTTGTTCCCCTGAATTAATTATTGTTGGTGTTCCATTTCAAATTTTATTTGTCCCCTTTTCTAAGTATTTATGAAATTATGGAAGCGTGCAGTTGGTGATTTGAACAAGGGGGACATGAATAATAGGAGTATAGAACAACTAGAATCAACACTATTAAACTGTGTGAACATCTTCTTTAAAATTAGGGGAACCCATCGACGCCCCTTAAAGTTGACACGACTTTTAACTTAGACACCTCAACTAAGGATTGTTTATTTTAAACACCTCATGTAGATGTCCGCTGTGTCATTTTGACATTTTTTGCTGACTTGACACCTTGTGTATGCTGCATCTGTTTTAAGCGCGTGAAAGACTTAAATTTTGAAAATTTTACTTTTTATTTCTTCTTCTTCTTCTTCTTCTTCTTCTTCTTCTTCTTCTTCTTCTTCTTCTTCTTCTTCTTCCTCTTCTCTCCTTCCAACACTTTCTCCACTCTTCATCACCACTGTGCCGCCGCAGCACCAACACCATGTATCGAACCTTCTCCTTTCTTGTCATTCCTTGATGTAGCAGATGAAATAAATAATATATATATTAGCAAAAAATATATAAAGAAAGAGTTAATTCCTCTGCCACAAATGGTACCGATTTGACCAATGAAAATAATTTTTTTTGGGTAATTGAAACTTTCAGTAAAATCAATGCAAATCTTACTAAGGACATGGATTATTCAAATGTTTGCTTGAAATAGACTTTCAATCGCCATTTTTTTTAAAAAAAAATCAGATCTAAAAAATACATTACTATTTTGTTCGCTGGAAAAAATGGAGAATTTGCCACCAATACCACTATCGCAATTGATGTTATTATCTTCATTTTTAATTTTTTTCAAATCTCAAAATCATCATCACCATCATCATCTTTTTCTTAAATCTAACAATTACAACATTATTATCTTGTTCGTCGAAAAAATGAAATTCACAATTACGAAAATCAAAGAAAAAGAAGAAGAAGAAGAAGAAGTAAGAAAGTGGGGCGGGGTAACGGCCGGAGAAGTGGAAGAAAGGGGTGGGGGTGTGACAGAGAAGAAGACGATCGGAAGGGTGGGGGGGGGGGGGGGATGGAGAAGAAGACGAGGGAGCGGGGGTCTGCAAAAAAAGTTTTTTTTTAAAGTGGTCTTGTAATTATTTGGAGAAAATGCTACGTGTCAGCAATTTATTGGTCACTTTGTCATGTATTTTGGCCTTTATTTTTTTCTTTTACTTAAAATATCACGTGTAATTAATTAATTAGTTGTTTTGCCACATCATCGCGAGTGTATTACACTCTCCTTATTGTTGTTGCTGATTGTTAAAAAAGTGTCAAAATAACACAACGGACCCTACATGAAGTGTTTAAAATGAACAACCCTTAATTGAAGTGTCTAAGTTAAAAGTCGTGCCAACTTTAGGAGGCCGCCGATGGGTCCCGCCTTAAAATTATATGAACCATTCAGTCCGAATCACTTTACGTGTCACATGTCTCTTAAAAAAATACTTAAGTAGAGGGTAATTTGATTAAATTATCTTTATTTATTAGTCTTCTCAATTTAATAGTTCTTTATTTTGCTCTACATTAACATCTCTCCATATTTATGACTAAGGATAAGGGTAGAAACAAACAACTAACTGTGTCTTGATTTATTATGAACCATCTATTTTTAGTAAGAATGACAAATAAAGTGGTCAGAAGGGAGTATAAGAGACGAACTTTCTATTTATTTATTTATTTTAAACGTTCTTTCTTTCTTTCTATCAAGCACGGATGATTGTGATATTCGAATTGAGAACTTTTCTGATAACTTGTTGAATTTTTAAAAAAATTTGATCTAAAAAGCTTAAACGATTAAAATTGGATAATATTGTTACTTACTATGACATGAGCTACCATGTGAGGGGTTGGAGAGGATTAATTTTGTTGTTAGATATAGGAATAATATTTTTAGTCCCTTAGTTATTATTATATTCTAGTTTTAGTCCTTGTGATATTTGATTAAGCATATTTAATTTTCAATTAACAAAAGTGTGTGTTTTTGTCACTTTATAAAGGAAATATGTTATGTCTAGACTATTTTAAAATCATATTATCCTCAAATATTGAGTAACAGTACAAATTTAATATTGTTATATGGATAATTAAATGGTGTAACAATTGATTATTCAGTAAATTGTAAAGATTTATTCGCAAGCAGAAGAATAAATATCTATCAAGCACTCCCGACCAAAGGTTTTGCCAATCCCGAAACTCTAACTCAATAACTCTAATTAAGAGTGAATACATTTCATCCATCCCATCACATTTTCACGGTAATATTTAGGAATTCCCTCGTACATACTAGAAAAACTTCCTTTCGATTACACGTTCTCATGGTTGAGACGAGTTTGTTTTTGTGGTCACATGTTAGAGTAGATCTAAGAACATTTTACTATCAAGTAGCAAGTTGAAATCACCAAGAAACTACTATGATTGAAACACCCATATACCTCAATGCAAAAGAATACATTTACACTTGTTAGAAGCAGAATGCTTCTCTAATTAAAAAAAAAAAGACTACCAAAAAAGAGGGGACTGAGGGAATCAACTAAACATAAAGAACATGCACAATGTATTTTTATGATTTGCAAATCACCACAAAGCAAGGAAGCAAAGCTTTAGGATTGAGAAGATAGAGTTCTTCAATGTTTGAGTAGATTCCTACTTTGCCAGCCAATGAATCAAACCCTGACTGACCAATCAATTCTTGAACATTTTCCAATGGTCTATGCACTCTACCAGCAATCACTCTGCATACTATTAGAGCCTTTCTCCAAGATAATATATTTTCATCATTTTCCTCAATAGCTTCTAGTGCTCTTCCACTTGTGGAAGCTGTAAAAACACCAACCCCACCATTGATTTCCTTCTTGATTGAGAATCCATGCCTTAGAATCTTGCAAACTTTGCATTTTTCTGATGTGCATAGGCTAGAAGAGCCGTTGATGCCAAGAGAACATCCAACAGTTGTGCCATAGAATCTTAATAGCTCGTTCCCATCTGCTAAGCAACGAGGGTGTTTCTTGGCGAGTTTGCTGGCTTTGATCTTTACCAATTCGCGATATTCCTCGAATTGAGCCAGTACTTTCTGCATATTGTGAACTTTCAAGATCCTCTCAATCCCATTTGAACTGTTTTCAGGCTTTGACCAGCTTGTTCTGCATATTATCTCTACAATTTTCCTTGAAGAATCCCCTTCAACAAGTTCTGTCACTGCAAAACATATAAGAATATGCTTTAAGGCAACACATTCACACACAAAAAAATACTAATATGTAATGAAATCATTCAAGAGAAGTATCAGAAAGACAGTTCTCCAATTGCTGCACTAAAAAACAGAAATTTGAACCAAGTTCACACAAACTCAAAAAGAGATTAGATCCAATCATTAATTTATTTGGTGGGATAGTTGGGGTCCTTCCACCAAATCAGAAGTTTCGGGTTTAAGAACATTTTGGTAGGGTGCTTTACCCCTCTGGTAAGCTTATCCGGCATGAATCCAAATTAGTTAGGCGCGGATACAGAATGGCGCTAACCCAAAAAGAAAAGGGTACTAAACATTAACAAAGAGCAAGATAAGTGCCTACCAGCATGTTTGGAAAGATGATGTGCTTCAACAGCTTCCCACTTCACAAATTGCTCACCACATTTATGACAAGTCAAAGCAGAAAAGCCATGGGAATCTGCACCAGAAAAAGTCTTAGGCCTAGAAACAATACCCCCAAATCCAGGCCCTGTTTTTCTTGATAAATTCCCAGGTGACCCTTTTCTTATAGGGCTACCAAAGCCTCTATATTTTCTTGATGACCCAATATGGTGTCCTCCAGGACCAGGGGTCCCTGGTTTTAAAGTACCCATAAAAGCAGAAATACTCTCAACACTATTCCCACTACTCCCATTACCATCTTGGAAATGACAGCTAGTAATCTTGAGTTCACAAGTTGAATTGCTCAAAACAACTTCATGTGTAATTGGATTCAAAAGTTCACTGCTACCAATAGATCTTGGACTCTGCAATGGTGGCTTCTCCATATGCCTTTTACTTCCATGTATAACATCTTTCAGATTTGCAATTGACCTTGAACAACCTGACCTAATTGTCGTCGTCTTTTTCGTCGATATCTTGCTTAAATTTCTTCCATCACTTCTTGGATCATACACATCTTTTAGCTCTGATCTGCACTGCAATGATTTCTTTAAAGCAAACCAAACTGCTGGCATCTTTTTTTCCTCTCCTCCTTTTGACCTTCAAATTAGAGAAATCTTGAAAATATACATTGAATCAAAAGTATAAAAGTGTTGGTATTGGAAAGGAAAAAAAAATTGTTCAAGGAAAAAAAATCTTCCCACCATATATTTTTTTTCCAGTTTCAATAGGAAAGGAAAGTCACCATTTATGTAAATTTAAGTCCTACATTGTACTAACCATAATAAATGCTGTAGATTTACTAAGGTCTAAAACTTATGAAAACTTCTTTAGATACATACATTATTAAGATTTCCATGCAATGAAAAACCAACATAACACGTTTAATATTCTTACATTCATTAAACAAATCCCCATCTAAGTTATGGTCTTTAATTGCGGGTTTAATTAATATGAAAACGATATTATTCAATGGGAAAGAGGAACTCTGCCGTATAGAATCATCCCACAATGTGACATTAATGTATAAACCAATTGGCCATAGTACAACTAGGGGGGAAATAATATTTTACACTACTCCCTTCCCGTCCATATTATATGGTGTTTTTAATCTTCGTGTTTAATCTAGAATAAATAATTTTTATAAACAAATACTATTTAATTAAGAATAATTTAGTGTAAACACATCTTACTTTCTAAAAGTGAGTGAATTTCCTAAGAGGTTTATTCAAAGCTAAAAACATCATATAATATGGACCGAGGGAAGTATTTGATTGGATGTAAAACTTAAAATAGTTTGATTTGTATATTATTATACATATTTTGATTTCCCATCGAATGTCTGGTACTCATATAGTAGCCCGATTAATCCGGATTCATGCCGCGTAGAGCACATTCGGAGGAAGCGCTTCCTTCCAAAAGTTCTCCATACCCAGCGAAGAAAAATATTACTGTAAGATAAAGCTTAAATAGTAGTTTCAAAGAAAACATCTCTGCCAATATTGAATTTTGATTAAATAAAACTCTTGTAATTCGTAAACTTGTGTGAAATTACATTGTTATTGGTTAGTACGATAATGTAAGTTTAGGGCGTCTTGTCATATAAAAATGGAGTAAAATTTGAGTTGAAAATGAAATTAATTGATAGTCTGGAATAAATAGATGGTCGTTGGTCCAGAAATTCAATTAAATACGATGAGTTGTTAGTTATTGACCATCAAGAGTTAGGAGGCATGTGACGTCTGTGTGTGAACATAGATTATTTTAATTTGGAAATTTAAATTAATTGATGGAAAAAATTAAAGGGCAAATTTTTAGGATTTGTCCTGAATTTTTGTTTTTACTTCGATTTTTTTTCTTTTTTTGGTGAAGAAAGATTTTTCTATATATGTCCTTTTCTTTTCACTACACAAATCACAATAACATCAAAATATAGTTATTAATTAAAGAGTTTATAATTAGGTGAGAGATTATTCTCTCGATAGATAATTTTTCATACCAAATCATATTTATAAAAATTATACCTCTTTAAATTATTATTTTTTGTAATCTAATTAATAGTTCTTTAAGATTTGCAAAAATTAACTTTCATACCACGTTCTTTCAGTTTCGAGCCTAACACAAATCAGAATAGTACAAAGACATGACAACAAAAGGTAAGTAATAAAGTGCTAACATACGAGCAGTAAGTTTTGAAAATAACTGTATAAATATCTAAAAAGCATCCATCAATTAGAACTTGTACTCAATGTTTCTTCCTGTAAAGACAAATTGAAAACGATAAACTCCATATAAACAAAACCTTCACTTGAGAAAATACTATACTCCTTCAGTTTCAATTTGTTTGGCCTATTTTGACTTGACACGAAATTTAAGAAAGTAGAGAAGACTTTTAAATCTTGTGATCATAAATTAAAAATATGTCAAATGTACCAAAATATTTTTTAATCTTGTGGTCTTAAACATGCCACGTGAAAAGTTAAAATTAAAGAGTTGCTAAAAAGGAAAAGAGACATTCTTTTTTTAAATAGACCAAAATGAAAAGTAGATCAAACAAATTGAAACATATAGAGTAGTAATTAAGGAAGGGGACCCTTGGAGTAACTGGTAAAGTTGCTGCCATGTGACCAGAAGGTCACGGGTTCAAGCCTTGGAAACAGCCTCTGGCAGAAATGCAAGGTAAGGCTGCGTACGACCACGACCTTGTGGTCGGGCCCTTCACCGGACCCTGCGCATAGCGGGAGCTTTAGTGCACCGGGCTGCCCTTTTTTTTTTTTAGAGTAGTAATTAAGGAGTGAAGGTACCAAGTGAAATCATAAAACAATTTGATTACGAGGAATATCCAAATAAACTGCTACAGCAACCAAATCACATGCACACAGTACACAGGGATTATAATTTATAACTTGTACCAATTAGTACTAGATATTTGTCTTTTATACCCATATTTATCATTTAATTATGATTCAGTAAAATTTAGTAATTTTGGTCCAATCCAAATCCTACATATGTATTTTTAAAATTCACTAAATATGTATATATATAAACTTCAGAATCATAAACTCAAATCTTGGATTTATTTTTGTTCAGAGATAGTATCTCATATGGTCACTCAATTAAAGGTGGTTCTCTTAAAAATTCACTCAACTTTGCTCTACAACTTAAAAGTTACTCAATTATTGATATTTCACCTAGGAAATCACCCGATCAATTTAAATGTTTTTTTCATTATATTTTGTTGAAATGAAATTTTTATTCTGAGCTAATTTTTTAAGAAATAAAAGGGTACCCATTCTAATTATTTTATTGACCCACCCTATTTGATCCGACCCACTAAAATTATATTGATCAAACACCCGGGTGAAGAAATTAGTCTTACTACTCCATTAGTTATGTTCAGTAACCTCAATAAATGAGATCAGTGCACCTATACAGTCTTCTTCAACAATGAATATCATTAAATTATTTTTTTCACAACAAAATTTGTATATTCTAAACGTATGCCTATACTATCTACAACCACAACTATGTTTCAATCTCAAATAAGTTGTGAACGTACACCTATTCTTAACCATAATAAAAATCAGGGTTGATCTTGTTAGGGTTTGCCCTGAATTTCCTACTTTACTGAATTATACCATAACTGTGTTTTACCTTGAAAAGGTTTTCTTGGTGGAAAAGGTTTCCTAGTAGGAAAATAACTCTTCCATAATTGGTTAACCGTTTCTTGGAGGAGAAGTTTGGACTTCTATAAATTGAAGATCCCTCTTCTCAAATCACAACACAATAGCATCCACAATGTAGTCGTTTAGAGAGTTTCGTTTAGGGGGAGATTATTCTCCCAATAAGTCTTTATGCTTTTTAGTTTTTAGTTTTAATATGTAGGCCAATTGGCCAAATCATATAATAATATTATGCTTTTTAGTATAGTTTTATGTGTCGTCTGCTTTATCGCCTTGAAGGTTTGCAAATATTAGCTTCCGCATGACGCCCTCTCGATTTCGATCCCAACAGATCTACCGTTGAAATTACGTTACGGACCAACAGAACCCAATAGCTTTGATCCAAATTCTGTATTTGCGTTAAGAAATTCACTTAATTATGTATAAATAATCTATTTAAACCCTAATAAACAATAAAAATTATAATTCAAAACGCATAAATTTAAAATTCATCTAGCATTAAAAATTTTGGTCTTCCCTTTTTGGGTGCATCTACCGTGATAACTAAGAAGAAGAAGAAAGATTAGGACATAGTGCTAAGTTTGCAGGTTGAAGGGACCTACTTCTATCTTTGAGCATGTAGATCAATAAATTACTGAAAGCTTCAAAATGCCAATTCATCTAGAATAGTGACCTCTGATAAATTAAAGGGCGGTCCCATTTATATTCAATTTTCTATCTACCATTTGAGATGAAATCCTCCCCATTTAATTCCTCCCAACATCCTTTCTCTAGTGGTCTTTATGATAAGAATAATTTCACTAAATTTGTACATACTATCATTCATTTGGTTATGCTCAAATGCATAAAAAAATTTGTGCCTGGACAGTTTACCCCACTACTCGCTCCGTTCATCTTTACTTATCCACGGTTAACTTGACACACACTTTCAGAAATAATAAATAATAGAAATAATTTAACTATATCACCCTTTGAATATAATGAATTTAATGCTTTGAAAAATAAATAATATTCAATAGCAAGGGTAAAACGGACAAAATAATAATTTATCCATTGATTTTTCAAACTAAACAAGTATTGTTGGATATATATTTTTTAATATACTGGACAAGCAAAGGTGGACGGTGGAAGTATAAAGAAAAGAACAAAACAAAAGTTACCCTACTTGTCCATATGTCACCTATAGGACAAGCAATAGGTTATATGCAAAAAATGTTAAACGGCATGAACTGAATCATTAAAAAGTTAAAATGTTTAGATATACCATAATTATTATTCATTTATTTAAGCATTAAAATTAAATGTGCTCTAAGACGATTTACGAGTATATAACTTTGTCAAGAATATATTACTCTCACGTTACTAATTTTTCTTTTTAAATTGTTTCAAAAGCAGAAGCTGCTTCTATTAATGGGAAGGGAGGTGATTTTGAAACGTAATAAATCAGCACGTCGTCTCCATAAACCTGGTTGAGCAACCAATTTTTATAAAGAGTCAAAACATAACAGATAGCACACAGAATGTTGATATGCTGGAGATAGAGAAATGTCACATGGCCATTGGCATTGACCACCATTGATACGTTGGTTAGAATTCATTAATTCCTTCCTCCATAATTTCCTGCACACACTACTTGTTACCTACATTGCAAGCTTATTTTAACCATTTTCAACAAACAATTTGTCATAAAGAAACGTTAGCAGTTTTTCTTGATATATGATAGGTCCATTTCCCAAATCAACAAAAGTGTTACAGTTAGCACGATTGTTTGGGTTAAATGGATCTTAAACCGTCCCTATTCAACAAGGTAAGATGAATTGATTTATGATAGAAAGGAACAAGAATGGGTTAGTTTGCATGCTGATAGATCTACCTCTGAATTACTTCTGATAGATTATACAATCTATGGGAAGGACTATGCCTACCTTCCTTGAGTTAGATTTATAAAATACAAAAGCACTAGGCTCAACCAATGGTTAAAATAATTGACTACGCACATGCTAAGTTCTGGCCTAGATTCCAACACATAAGATGAGATAGTAATACTAAGGACGAGACATAACTATTCCATTCTACCTTCGACATCTCACTATGAATAAAGGGTGCCAAAATGTCAAGTAAATGACATAGCTCTAGTTACTCCTAATGTTTACAATGCTTTAACACCTCTACAAACACTTAACGATTAACAGGCAAACAATTTGGTGGAATGGTACACGGTATACTCTACAAAAGCACAGATCCTCAATCTTTCAAAGATTTGGTAAACTTTCAGGCGTTTCAGCCACTTAGGCACTAGAACATAAAAGAGCATCTTTACAAGCAGCTGAACTTCAAGCAAAAAGAGAAGTCTCTGAAAAGACTGAAATCATTACAGTACATATACATGAAATACCTTCTTTTTTTTTCATTTAAAAGTTTAAACATGATCTGAACATGACCAGCGAATCGTTACAGAGATAAGTCGTCTGCCACAATGTGCATATTTTTCTGTATGGACACACAAGATCAGAGCAGAAAATATGACCTGCCAAGTACAGATGAGTGATTTTGACCCAGGTTACGTCCTCTGAGGCATTCCAGATCCATCACTTGTGAGTGATCCACGAAAAGATTAACCTGAAAAGACCAGCAAAATGAAATAATTGAACCGTCACATTGTGCAATATAGGTTTTCTAGAGAGATTTTCTTGGAGAAGCTTAGTACCTTTGGACCATAACGCTTGACAAACCACTCAGAGATTTTAGGATTTGATGCCTCAAACATAGTTTTCTCAAGTCCAAGACGGCCCACAATCTTCGCAACCATATCTGATCGGAGCAAATCAGCCTGCCTACATAAATCATCAGCATTGATCATTATCATGTCTGCCCCAGCTTCTAAGCATCTCTCTGCCCTTCTGACCAAAAGATCCACATCTTCAACCATCTCTGCAGAGAAACAAAACAGCATGAAACATGCAACAGAAACTGTTATGCATTTCAATCTTCAACTTCTATGGCACGCCAAACATTACAAAAGGTCCCTCATAGGAGAGCATGTTATCTTCTTTCAATCTTAAACTACCATGGTGTTCTGGGCATTGTATAACTTCACACATGATCCTGCTACGGTGCTACCTAAACAACCTTTGGAGAAAACATGCATTGGTCTTTCAAGATTAGGCATCTAAAACTTTAGAGTGTTTTTGCAGACACAACTTTGTCTCACATACGCATTTGCAAACATATAGATGGATGAGCTATTCCCAGGCATAGACAAAAATTGAGAAGACAAAGTGGACCAACAATTGAGAAATAGCTCAGTAACTACACCCCAAAGCTGATTATTTAGAAGAGATGATTCAGGATCTAGGAGTTCTAACTTTGTCATCAACACTTTACTAAAGTCTACTGAACTTCTACAAGCTCCGGAAATAAATCAAAATACAACCAAGTTATTATTCACATAGTAATTGGCGAATAAATAAGATTCATAAATAAGCTCTAGAAATGAAACATATTAATTTGAATACAAAATTTGCAATCCAACAGATTATCCCTCTGATAAGCCTAGAAAATATCATTTCTATAATAAACTCAATCAGATTGAAACTGGACTAATCTTTTATTGCCAATTTTAACAAGTTTTATCTTTGAGGGTTCTGTTGAATAATCCGTCATAAAATTTAGTGATGATATGACAGAAAGTGAAATATCCTTAGCAAAATAGGTCGTAGGTTAGGCAGCAGATGACAAGACAGTTATTGATGAAGAAAAGCTAGTTACAGAAACACAGCTATACAACTAAATACACAGCTATACAACTAAATACTTGCAACTTTAGCCGGGATCGTTAAGTGTTAAGGTGCTCATATGCAATTTCTTCTACAATGTATGTGGATTCAGATGCATTTGTACACAAAGAGGTATGAATGAACTAAAAGATTCTTTTCCCCAGCAGTTTACAAATAACATTTCAGAAAAATATCTGTCTGGAAATTTAGACCAAATGATCTTAAAAAATTAATGTTTCGTTGATGAACACATCTCCTGATGCATTCTCTGTTTTATTGTTTCATCTATTATCTATCTATGACATTAGTCTTTTTTATTTATTTTATGAAGAGGACACTTTTTAGTCTTGAAAAAGGAATCTACAGATATAGCTTACAATTGTGACAGTGGCACTCTCTAAGAGAATGTAAAAGAGAAAATAGCAAAAGAAATTTAAACCAGAAGTACTAGCATACCAGAGGTTTGAGGTGCAGGAATCACGTAAGCCCCAAAAGCTCTGTCGCCGGTGAAGGCTATATCAGACTTGTTAAACTTAACAGAGAACTGAGGCTTAGCTCTGAGCCCACCGCTCTTAATCAGCCTCACATATCTCAAGAGGGTCTCCTCAGGTAGACCAAGTGATGTAACATCAAGCTCAATTGTATCAAACCCCAATTGCTTACATTCCTAAGAGATCACAACAAGTAACGTGTCATTACCAAGATTCAAAAATTAAACACTAGAGCCATATTCACTTCCTTATACCTCAATATATTCGTTAAAAGCAGAAGGACCTTGTCGAAGCATTTGGTCGGCCCAATCACCAGAGCTAACATAAACATTGTGTTTATGTGCCATGTCAGTCACTTCTTTGATGTAAGTCTTTGGCATCAAAGTATGAGATCCATCACATAATTTCAGCCCATCAACAAACTGACCCATAGACTCAAAAACATCCTACAAACAAGAAAAAGAAAAATTCAACAAAATTGATCTATAAGAACATAAACTAGCACAGAATTTTGTACACAAACAAAAGTCATTTTAGCATTGCTAGTGTAGTGGTAAAAAATAACGCATGCTTGCCACGGGCTTAATCGTCGTTCCCTAACCAACTCCTATATCAGGAAAGACCAACACCCATATTTATTTCAGCATACAACTTACTCCATGACCATACATAAGTTTCTGAACCACCCATGGTGCCACACTTGGGAATTAGGACTCGTGAATCTCTAAGCCCCAAGCCACGATCTCTGCGTGTGAGACGTATCCACGAAACAAACTCTGACCGAGTCTGAATGGATAATTGGCCAAAAAAAATCATCTCTCTGTCTTTCGAGAATCCAACAGGACTTGGACTTTGAGAGATCCAAGTCTCCTTGTCTACATAAGGAATTTAGACCTTCCTCGACTGAAAAACCAAGCAATCTGCTATCAAGTTACTCTCAGAAACTGCTATACAACTCACTTAAATATTTTATACTCCCCTTTAAGCTTTCCATTTTTAGATAGATTATTGTACTTTTTAATCTCAAGGAAGCTCTGAAACGATTGAGAACACGAATCTTCAGTAAATATTAAAATCACACAACTTCTCTCTTTCTTTCTATTTACTTTGTGTTCTTCAATTTACTTATTTCAATTTCGATTGTGTTTGCTGCCAGTGGCCCCTTCCCGAATTGCTTATACAATTTACCCTCTACAGCTAGTAGCAATCAGAATTTTGAATTCCAAGGCATGGGATATGCATTTTAAAGTACAGTTAGACGTGCATGGTTCAATCTGTGCACATACCTAATAACTTAAAGCTTTTTGAGTGAAGTGATGTAGACAATTCAACAGTAATGTCAGTTGTCTGACGCTCAACATTTCATAATTATAAAGCTCAGCTCAATATTATACAGCGATCTGAATAAACATAACAACGGTTCAGTAGATTAAGCTTAAGTGCAAAAAAGAGGAAAAAAGGTTACCTCAAGAAGGCCTCGAGAGAAAAGGGAATAGGTTGGACCTCTCATTTCTGTAACGCCAAAGCGACGAGGTTTCTCTGGACGATCTCCATCATCGTTGAAACTTTTCCACCTGTATGCTGCCATCTTTTGCCTCCTCCTCCTTCACACACACACAGAGAGGGGAGAGAGATGCAAATGTGCAGAAGAACGACTTATAAATTTGAAAATTTATGTATTCGCTGAATTTTGGATTATATGATTAGAAGAAGCTTTCAGGGGTTTCTAGAACTAACACTAGCTGTTTCGGTTATGGGACAGATACAGGAAAAGAGTTTTCTAGTTTCTTCCTTTTTGACACGTATGATTTCTAGGTGGGCGTTAGGCTATGGAAATATTTTGCTTTTTGTTCAGAAAAGATGTTTGGCCATAAAATTTTAAAAAATTTCAGAATTTAACTTAAAGTTGAATTCCAAAATTTAAAAAATAAGTGTTTCACTTTATTCACTCTCACTTCTCTCACAAAAATTCAAAAACAACTTTAATTTATATTCATGATTAAACACAACCACAACTCCAACTCGATATTTGATTTTCATGACAAAACGGGACCTAGATTTTTGTGAGAGAGACTGTTGGTATTTACTTATTTTTATTTTGGTTAAGGAAGACTGTTGATATTTGATAACATTAATATGAATGAAGAAAATTTGTCTTCTTTTTCTATTTTTATATTTTTAAGTAGTTAAATATGTTTTCTATTTCACGTCATGTGATGTTATTTAATTGAGTAAGAAATTTTTAATTGAAATTTTATGATTTTAAATAAATTATAAAATTTATATAATTATATATTATTTTATTTAGATATTATTTTTTAAAATATTTTTTTAAAAAAAATTACATTAAATTGAAACAGGAGAGTGACAAATTCTGAGATGGACATTGGGCTGTTGTTACTTCACCCTTGATTGAATGTGGAGGAGCAGAAGTAGAATTAGCCCAAAACTATGTAATTCTTTATGTACAGAGTCCAGCATAATGCTAAGACTTTATTTTCCAAGTATGGGCTGGGTTTTAATGACTTTCACAAAAGCTGCAAGGTGTTTCTTCTCCTTCAAATAGTTAGAAAGTCCATTTTGAAAGGTCTACCTTTTAGAGAAGTTTTCAAGAACCAAGTCCATTTTGAAAGGTCTACCTAAGGTTGAATGTTAGTTCAAAAGAATCTTGAAATGTATGATTTAAGCAACTGCTTCTTTCTGGGAGATTTAGTTTCGTAGCCCCTTTACAAATTTATTTTAAGTTTATGTCCTTTTCCGAAAAAGTTAAAAACAAAGAAGTGTCACATAAATTGGACCAAGAAAATATATAATATTGACATAAGCATGATGACAAGGCATATACTTAACCATCAGAAAGAATACATCTATGCAAAGACACAAATTAACCATCTGAATACTAATACACAAATATGTTGGATGAAAACTGCAGTAACATGCAAGTGAATATATATAATATGGCTTTAACAAATTAAGAGAATAACAAAATTTTGAGCTGGGGATACCCTGCTTTTCTTGTTCCCCATGAAAGGAATCCAAATCTAAAGAGGGAAGAAAAGAAAGTAAAGTAGAATAAAGAGATTTTTCAAGACAAAGGAAGACTTTTTCTCCATAAGCTCCAGCTAATCCTTACTCACATATCATATACAACATTAAGTATTAGGTTTCTTGCATCCATTTCCTTTATTCAGATTCTCACGTTGGACTCCATCTTTTGCTGTTTTTATGCATTCTCTATGTTTGTATAAAAGGGTGTCCCCAGTTTTCTATGAAGATTATCAGCCATCTCTAATCTGAAAGTATAGTAGTAATTAACTAGATTGTCAAAGATGGCTAAAAACATTGGCATTCTTGTTTGCCTTCTTCTTGTGATTTTGGATGTTGCAGCTGGTATACTAGGAATTCAAGCTGAGGTAGAGCAAAACAAGGTAAATATTAATTCTTTTTTATTAGTATAAATTGTTGAAGTGTATGGTCTAGCAGTTACTTATATTCTCAATAAGCTCCTCATGTGGGGGCCTGATCTTTATTCATGGACCAAGCAAGGGGAATTTCTTTTTGGTAACAATGTCCACTCTTATACCATATTGAAGTGTGTGGTCATTTCATCAAAAAAACTTGTGTTTAGGAAGGCGTGGAGGACGCCGATTAGGGTAGAAAGTTAGTATGTAGGAGTGTTTTTGTCTTGTTGTCTGTACCAGTAGTCGTAGTTTCTTGTTCTTGGATTTCTTGTAGTATTATTTTGTGGCAGTGTTGCTCTGTTACTATCTGTTGTTTTGCTACTACCTATCGGAAACCACCTCTCTACCTCACCTCTGAGGTAGAAGTACGGACTGCGTACACTCTACCCTCCCCAGACCCCACGTTGCGGGAATACACTGGGTATGTTGTTGTTGTTGTTGTATATTTTGCACATCAATTTGTCATGTTGATGAGGAAATTGAGGAGCAAAATTCTTGTTAATTTTTTATAACACAATTAGGCTTGATTTGTTGGAACAGGTTCAAGAATTGAAGGTGTGGATTTTTGAATGTAGAGATCCAAGCTATGAAGCTTTTAAGCTAGGATTGGCTGCAACAGTACTTTTGGTTCTGGCACAAGTTATTTCTAATCTGCTTGCTGGTTGTATTTGCATCCAGTCTAAGGAAGAGCTGGATAAGGCCTCTTCTAACAAGCAACTTGCTTTTGCTTCCTTTGTATTCCAATGGTAATTTCCGAATACCCCTCTGATCTCCCACTCCCGACTTATTTAGATTTGCGCTAGGTGGAACCACTAAGGGGTAAAACGCTCTTTGCCAAAAGGTTCTCCATTCGCAGAAAGAGGCTGAACACGAGACCTCTGGTTAATGGTGATCAAAGGATTCTAACCATCCCACCACATGGGTCATGCATGCATGAAATCTTGATCTTTGTTTATTTATCATCTTATTGATGGCTGTATATTAAAACGTTTTGTAGGGTTATTATGGGCATTGCATTCTCATTGCTGGTAGCTGGAACATTGTCAAATGGGAAGGCAAGAAGATCTTGTGGCATATCACACCATCGTTACTTGTCGATAGGAGGGATATTGTGCTTTATTCATGGACTTTTCTCAGTTTCCTACTACATATCTGCTACTGCCACCATCCAGGAAGATAAGAAGCTGAATCAACATGGAGGCCATGCATGAAGACCAAAAGAAATTACTCTCTTCCAATATGCAGCGTCGCTAACGAGAATTAGATTAACTCATCAGTGCTCTATACAAGAGAAATGGAAGCAGAATATTTATGGAAAATTCTTCATAACCGGATCCCATATTTTCCTTTTAAAAATTCCTAATATTTCATGTAACATTTCTTGAATTTTATGTTATTTGTAACTTTTTCTTGACTCTATTGTAATTTATGCTCATAATATGCTCTCTAGATAAACTGCAATGTGAGCTGTGTTATTTTCCCAGAAGAAGAAAGAATGTATTAAAGCATTGTTGGTCTGACTCATATATTTTACTAGTTCAATATTCAATGTATTTTTTGCAACTGGTTCGGGGCCTAATTGCAATATGATTTCAGTACTTCTTTTCCTATTAGCATCCTTGCTGTTACCAATCTATTCCTCTGCATGCTAAGACGATACTTAAAATTGAGTCTGCAGGAAGTCTATGTACATTTGGGAAGTTAGGTTTGAACCAATCCATTTGGTCAGGTAGATCTGGTGTTTCAAGCCAGAAGGACTTAAAGACGAGATCTACTGAGACATCATAGCAGAGGTATAATTTTGTATGGGAAGCAAAGTAAAGATAGGCTTAACATTGAGTAATCTGGAGCCATGTTCATTGTTTGCAGATCTCAAAAAGGTGAAAGTTCCAATTAAAATCACAAGCAAAACTCAAGCTGAGGCTCTCAGATGCAGTGCTAGTTGTTTCAGATTTTAAACAATTCTTCCAAAATCATTCTTCACAATTGATTCAAGAAGTATTCGTTAACTTACAGGAAGTAATAACATAGTACAGAAAAGCTTTCTAGCCAAGGTTAGCCAAAACATCATTTAATGTAGATACAGTTTCAGCATAGTACTTCTGTGCTTCAGTGCTGTTCTTGGTCTTTGCTGCATGGTCCAGCTGAGGAAAGAAAATAAAAACGGATTGTCATAATAAAGCGAAATCATAAGCAACCCATCCAATTACTTTAACCAAGAATTTAGACATTTGACTTACATCACTAATGGTCTTAAAGAGCTTTCCAGTCAGGTCCTGGAGTTTTCCCTTCTCTTCCTTTGGCTTAGCAGAGATGACAGTCTTAAGGTCATAACGAAGGTATTCTGCTCTGAGACGAAGGTCATTCTGAACGTAAGGCCAGGCCTTCTTGTCGATGAAATCCTTGACGTTAACAATCTCCTTGGCTGAATCCTTAACTCTCTGGGCTGCCTCAGCTGGAGTCAATGGTTGAAGGTAAAACCTCTCCTTCAATGGCAAACTGAAGTCCCTTGCCTCATCTGAGTTCAAAGTTCCAGCTGCCAAAACCAAATACTCGGTATGAGTAGGGAAATTCCATACATTATCTTTTCTAGTAATTGCAACCATTCTTTATAGTTCAAATTGTTGGTATTTGCAGTACATCTAATTTTACCAAAATGAGAGACCATGATAGTTCCAACTGCATAACTACTTCTAAAGATCCATCTTGTTTATTGTATTTGGCATAACTACTTCAAATTTTCTACTATCCCTTCTCACAAAATATTACTATAAAAATTTGAAGGGACAAGTTACAGATCCTTATAAGGATTGAAATTCTCTTGTCAAAATGCAATCTTTAACTACTTACTATGAGCCCCTCCTTTTTTTCTTTTCTCAAACTTAATTCTCTCTTTTAATACACTTGAGGATCTCTCTTTTTGACATGATCTAATAACACATCTTAATCCAACTTGATCTAAAGGTTCAAATTACTAAAAAAAAAGAGGCAGCATTGCAGGGTCACTCCTATGTTCTCTGTCTTGTATATGTGAATCTTACTGTCAATTGTCCGTAAGTATATCTGTTATGATATTACTATTGTATCGTTCTAGTAATCAGTGACGAATCTAGACTAGATACAGCGTGTTTGGGAAAAAATTGGAACATGTATAAAAGCAGAAGTTGATTCACCACTAGGAAAGAAAGAAATTAAAAAAAGGTAAATAAAGACCTTAATCAAAAGCAAGACGACTTACGCAATCCACCAGAAGGAGGAGGAGGGGGTCCAACCTTGATTGATCTGGCTTCAGCAAAAGCTGCTTTAGCAAAGGAACCAGCTAGGCCAGCAGCAACAAGACCAATGACGGCTCTACGGCTAGTTTCGGTTTCAACAGACCCCTGTTGGGCTCTGACAATGAGGCCTGGTCTAGACAAGGCAATTCTGCTGGTGCTAACAGTGCTCAAGCGGGCTGAGCCACTTAGCTGAAGGCTACCATCCAAGACAGTTTGAGAAGAACCAATTAGGCCACCCATAGAAGCCATAGCATGAGCCATCTCTCAGGACCTCTCTTTTCTTTTGGTGTAGAAATGTTTTCAGGTAAGAGTGATTACAAGTGTTTGGGAATTATAAGTTAATGTTTGTGGTACGTATGATTTGGATATTGCAATTTCTGGTGTCTGTGATGCAGAGTGATTACACTTAGGATCACCTTATCTGTTTTTGGATATGCTATGAGCCAATCAATGCCTTACTTGTTGACATGTTGGATCAGGTTCTTTTCCAAGCTGTAGCATCTTGACACCTGTACCAAGAAGATTTTGAATGTACACGTCATACCATACATGACAGATATTTGTTGAAATTGGTTAAACTTCTAGAGCGTGCGAGATGAATAAAAAGGACAATCTGATACACTAAACTCCTATTATACCTGAATTACAGTAACAATTGGATCACATCAACGCTATTATACGTAGTTTAATATCGTTAGTGATAACTTAATTTGTCCGATAAGTTACTCAAGGCTCTCCGTCATGATACAATTTTGCAAGCATATGTTTTCAAATTTTGAATTCATGGCCTTCTTGTCTCATGTCGATTAGTCTTTACCATATGTTTCAGCTGATCGAATAGATAATGAATCAAAAATTGTATTCCTGTAGATGGCACGTAAAATCTCTTGTAAAGGGACCAAATTTATGCTTATTAGAAATGACTTTATTCCAATTTACGTGAAAGTGTTTGATAAGATGCAAAATTTTAAAAACTAAACAAAACTTTTGAGATTTAGCCAAATACATACATATATCAAAATTATCATTTAAAATAAGGCAAAAAGGGCTAAAATATCCTTTAAATATGCGAAATTCAAATTTTTTGTCATCTGCTAATAGTTTAGCCCAACCATGCCTCTACCGTTACTTGGTTGAGCCAAATATGCCCTTAATTCACACAAAACCTAACGAAGCATAATTTAAAGCAAATCTTGATGAATCAACAGGGTTTTCAACCACAAATATTGAAAAAATGGCAATTCGTCAAAATTTATGGCTAAAATCCTTACAATTACCATAACTTGTTAAGGCAAGTTTTGTAATTGAAATTATGGCGATTTGACGATCACCATAACTTGCTGTTAAGAAAATCTTGCTCAATATCAAATAATTTTTTTGGCGACATACCTGAATTTTGTTCCTACTTTTGGCGAAATGGCTATTTTTGCACTACAGTTTTTTTAACGAGGTTAAGTCTTAAATAGTGCCAGTGAAAGATCCTATATGTGCAAATCAGCTCGGGCCTAGTATTCTTTAACGGGTCAGGCCCAGGTCAGTCCATGTGACATCCGTATAATTTGGCTAAGGTTCTTATAAATAGACAATAATTATAAATGGAGTCATAAAGTTTTAGTAAAACTGCAAATCAACCACTGAAGTATATGACCTTTGTTTTTTTTTTTAGAAAATGATAAATGAGGTTACAAGGTGGGAATCAACATCAATCAATAAAAGTTTAAATCATTAATCAATTGAGTCACTGAGATTTCTCTAGTATATGACATTTTTACTCTTTATTATTTGTGCTCTAGAATGTTACTGCAATTTCTTGAAGAATCACAATAATTGTGCAGTTATGCCTAACCCAATTGTCATTACTAAAATCAGATGAGGAAAAGGCAACCACAAAGTTAAAAAAAATTCATGCTTAATTTCTAGTCTAATCCAATTGTCATTATTAAAACCAGATAAGGAAGAAACTTCGAAAAAGGTCCAAATTTTGTAGCTTAGCCAAAAATGCACAACTCATAAGGTGGGGTCCAATTCTTAATTCTAATGAAAATAAAGAGACCACCTTCTTTTTCATCTCTTTATTAGTGACTATTCAGGAATCAGGATAAACACAAATTTGGCCTTCTCAATAGTGAGCAGGAATAATGGAAGCTCAAGAACAGGGGACCAAATCAAGAGTTGTCAAGGTTGACTCTATGGAATCATGGGATTTTCATGTAAATCAAGCCACACTTCAAGGATTCCCTGTAAGTAAAACCTGCATGCCTATAAAAATCTTGATTGAAACTTATTTTTTTCTCAAAAGTTGGAATCTTTATTGAAGTTTTCTATTTCTAGTATGTGTACAAATTAATTTTTCCCTTGTGGGTATTTTGTAGATTGTGGCACACTTCACAGCTGTTTGGTGTATTCCCTCTGTGGCTATGAACCCCTTTATGGAGGAGTTGGCTTCTATGTACCAAAATATGTCTTTTCTCAAAATTGATGTGGATGAGGTCGAGGTAAGGTCTTTTTAGCCCTTTGGTGTAAAAGACACAACTTTAAAGCCTAAAAATGAGAAAAAAAGGGATGCAGTAATTTACTTTGCTAAACATACTTCTAAGGACTGGTCTAGTCATGGGAGGTTAGTTGCCTGTGGCATCCCTTTGAGGGATATAAGCTTGTTAATGGTAGTATATATTACTATATTGTATCAATGTGCAGGGCGGAGCCAGGGTAGGGGTCGTCAAAAAATTACACTATATATATAAGGTCAAATGTATTATTTATGTATATATAATAGATGTTGAATTTCCTTGATTTCTTCGTGTGTTTACCTCTTTATGTTCTTCACCCCTTTGGTGAAAATCCTGACTCCACCACTGTCATTATGTGTCTATCTGGCCAGGTTTCTAAAGTTTAAAGCCCAGTTCCCGTTTTTAAAGTTTAAAGCCCAGTTCCCGACTTGTTTTACCTAGGCCTCGAGTCAATAACTGAGTGTATGCTAGATGTTCGAGTCAATTAACATGACTTTAAGGCACGTGACATAGTAATAACTTTGGTATAGATTTGGATAATTTTCATTTTGTCTTGATCATGTATGATTTGTATCAAGAAAATCACAGTGGTATTACTAGTGCAATATGTATAATTTTTCAAGGAAATGCTAGGATCTTCTGTTTCTTCATTGATGAAGAGATCACAATTAAATCAACGAGAAAGGGTAAGAGCTGAAATATATTTACAGTAAGAGAAGTAGTTTCGATGAGCCAGTTGACTCGATAAAAGAACAGCCGAGTTGATGTCTTATACTAGAGCTGTGAAGGTCCTTATTTAGCTTTTCGGTAGTATCTTTCTCTAATTAAATACAGCATGCTGAGATCTCATAAACAAAGTATAAAAGATAGCGAGGATCCAATTATCGGGCTGTATGCCAATTCATCCTTGGCTACAAATTTTTCGATAATGCGCTCCATCTAAAAGCTCACATCTTCATCAGGAAGCATGTTTGAGATGGGTATTTTGAGAAGGATATGATATATTGGACTAGATATATCCTCTGATGAAATAATGAATGGTACTGAACTGTTTTGGTTTCTATCAGCCTTGGATTTAATTTATCGTTGCCTTTACAGTAGAGTTTGACGTCATGGATAGTGATTTCATTTGGCGTCAAGAGGGTCTTTATAAATCCTTTACACCAAGAAAAAACTTGGGGTTCAAACTGATGACTCTTGAAATGTCCTTAATTGAGACCATCTCTTTTATCTTCTCCTTCACTCAAACGTGTAACTTATGACAAGTCATTTCTCGCTATTCTGAGAATAATATTCAATCTCTTTAGTTTCATGAGCTACTGGTGCTGACATATTATGCCTGTTCT
Source organism: Jaltomata sinuosa (assembly GCA_003996215.1). Taxonomy (NCBI): domain Eukaryota; kingdom Viridiplantae; phylum Streptophyta; class Magnoliopsida; order Solanales; family Solanaceae; genus Jaltomata; species Jaltomata sinuosa. Next base: position 177,767 of record QJPP01001372.1, read on the forward strand.
CCGGGAGTTGCTTAATTGCATGGTCTAACTTATGTTCATCTGTCATACTGTCTAGTGTCTGGACGTTAGTCCTTGATTATGATGAATCATTCATACAATGAGGTCAGAGTGACCTAGGCATATAATATGCCAATATCACATCATGCAACAAGAATATGTTCATAGACAGAGTGAATAACACATTTAGATTCATAAAAAGTTGATTTGTTTGGTTCTTCCCTTTGATTCTCTTGGCTTGTCTACTATGCTGGGCCTTTCAATCGGACGAGGAGGCAACTCCTGTTGTATAAAAGCTGGGTCCTTTTCTACCTAGTTAGTATCATCCACTTGAAAAAAAGATTTGCATGAATAAAGGAACTGTTTTGACTATAAAATATTTCTGATGGGATTTGTTTTACTAAAAGTCCTCCAACACCCCAACAGAAAAGGCCTAAGTTTGAGCTTTGTCTGCTTAGCTTGTATACATACTATTGTTTGGCTTGTGTGAGTGAGTTGAGAGATCGATGTCTCTATCATTTTTGAGGAAAAGTTTTTCTACCCTTTCTATTTCTGCTGTAATATCCCAAGTTTCGCTTTTAGCTTATAATTCTGATCTAGTCTATTAAAGGCATCTTTTCTCTAGTTGTCCCAACTTGACACTCGGGGCTAATTGGCTTCTAGCCTTCTACAAAGTCATTTGATATTGTTCACATGCTTGTCAAATCACAAATGTCAACTGAGTCAACCATAATGGTATTTTTTGTCAAGTCTTCACCCAGTGACAAAAGTTTGTTTTGCTGCTCTTCATTTCCTGAAATATTAAGCAATCAGCAAGACTCACATCTCTCACTATAATTCTACTTGAAATCCTCCCTTACCTTTTCTTCAAAGAGAAAACGTTACTTGAAATATGAAGAAATTAAAACCATGAAATGATTTCCGAAGAAGTGATGTACAAACACACATCGTTTGAATTGCCCATATTAAATGAGAGAATAATGACTTGCTTTCTTTCTGTCTTCCAATATTACCATTCCTCATTTCTTTTGTTGCTTAAGATATAAGCTCATTGATCTTTAAGACATTTGAGAGTAAAACAGTCAAAAGGGCAGCCCGGTACACTAAAGCTCCCGCTATGCGCGGGGTCCGGGGAAGGGCCGGACCACAAGGGTCTATTTCAATTAACAGTCATTTCAATTATTTGCAAGTGGCCAAGTTGAGAGATTCTTGCGTTCCTGGTCGCAACACCTAACTGCAATTAGACATGGAATCTGCATATATTAATCTAGAGAAAGGCTTCACCTTTTATCATATAAAATATAATTCAGTCACTTCAGATACTTTTTAGCATTACTTAAGATATGTTAGAATAAGACTCTAGGATTCCCATTTGTGGAGTGAGTTTGATAATTATTTGACCGAATTCTTCTTCAGAGATTGCTAATCTTTTCTCTATTACTTGTGGATGGAGAATCCAATTAGTTTTAAGTAGGCCGTTGCATAATTTTGGTACTGCTAAAAGAATAATTCTAGTTCCAGTTGGTGTGAAATTGTATTCTAGCAAATCAATTTATCATTTTGACATTGAAGTCATTGAGAAGCTACCAGGGAACCTGTTAGGATTTTATTTTGAACCTATTTTCTGAAACAATACTCTTCTGCTGTCTATTTGATCTGTTGAAAACCCAATTGCACAAGTCTTCACAGACAGATGAGTTTCGCCATGTTGTCCGTAGAAACCATTGTCCACATGATAGTGATGATGTTATGTAACTGAATTACTGCTGTATGAAGATTTGTTATTTCTCTTTCACTTGTCAAAAAAAGAAAAAGATTTGTTATTTCTCTTACAACAAGGGGTATCCCTTAAATCCATTCGGGTGGTAATATTCAGATTTAAAATGCTAACATAATATTAGAAGATCGAAGCTTTTGTTCAGTTGATAGACATAACTGGCTAATATAACTATGGGCACCTTGATCCTTTTCGCAACTTGAATGTTTGGTCATATAATATTCAATCTCTTACTTGAGATTCAAGCAACAATGCCGATTCTTTAGGCTCTCAAACCCAAGATTTTGTTATTTGTTAAATGTCTTATTGCTTTTCGGTCTTGCTATTTTTCTGGTGTTAAAATTTCTGTATATCACAAGTTCACTGCTTTATACTGGTAAATATGGCAGTTAGAGTTATTTAGCTATGATAGAGATCAAGCTAGAACTCTCAATACCCAAAGTAAGTCCTTGCAGAAAAAAGTGTTTTCTGATATATTATGTGAATATAAAAGCACAACAGGACAATAAAAGGTGCACGAGGAATTCGAGATAAATCATATCGTTGAGGCTTTTTTCCACCTAATTCACATTGTTTTTATGGTTTGCGGTTGCTAGGAGGTGGCTAGCAAATATGAGGTGAAAGCCATGCCAACATTTCTGCTGCTGAAAGCTGGAGTGCCAGTTGACAAGATAGTTGGTGCAAATCCAGATGAGATAAAGAAAAGGATCCACAGTCTTGCTCAATCCAACCCCACAGATATACCCTAGTCCAAGTATATATACATACATAATATATATACTGGTATGCAGTGTGCTACAAAATATTCTTTTGTTTGTGTGGCTTCTGCTGTTTCATCTTTAAATGTAGATAATTCCATATCCACTTATAGGAGTGTTGAAAATGTCTTCAAGGCGTGTAAGTAACAAGTTAATGAACTTAATTACCAATGAATGGCTTTTCTAGACGCTGAGAAGGTATTTGGCCTTGTATAAGTAGTGGTCCTGGAATCTATGTGCATGCCAAACACAAAAAGGAACCTGAAAACGAAAGGACTTGAATTTCTCTTTGCACCAGTAAACGAGCGATAAATGAGACTTGCTCCTTATTTCAACTTACCGCGAATATGTTAAAGACATTTTTCCTTTTGTTTATGGATGTCACTATCTACTTGTAAATTGCAAGAAGAGAGAGTTAGATCATGCAGAGGCGAATCTAGTATATATTGACAGCCAGTGGGTATTCGTTCAATTTTAAAAAAATGTTTTTACATATGTATGCATAGTTCGAGACAAAAAAAAAATTGTTTTACATATGTATGCATAGTTCGAGACAAAAATGATTCAGTTAAACGTATTGGATTCGTTTTAGATCCGCCTCTGATCATGTATGGTGCACTAGCTTCCTTGATCAAGATGTTAAAAGAACAATTTTTACTATATCTTTGGTACAAATATAGAGATTCCTCTAGCACATATCTACTGCTGTATTGGGCATTGACGTAAACGAGTGGATAAATAGAGTGTGGCTCTCACGCTTTAGTTGTTTTCGTGATGCATCACTATATTACGATGGCTACATATTAACTCGATTTTATTGATGGTTTGATGACAATCCTGTCTATTCCCTAGCGCGAATTGGATACTCTACGTCTTTCTACTTATAAGGACATACATTACGAAAGAAGTGAGTCTGTGGAATCTCTTTTTTGGGAAACCTAGATAGTGAAAGATTATTCTTTTATATAATTGCAAGCTAAGCAAAGTCATGAAACTGACTAACCACATTGAGTTAACTGAGCTTGGACCTAGAGTGTGGTGGCCAAACTCTCCTTAAAGTGTCACATACCAAAAGAAAACTAAAAGCAATTTAGTACACTAAGCTCTTGTTATTATAGAGTCTAACGAAAGTCTTGGACCTCTCAATCACATGATTACATAATTTTTTCGGTTACTCCAAGACTTTCCAATCTCTCCGACTTGCCAAAGGGAAATACTGTGTTAGTGTTTCACATCACAGACTGACCTGTTGTATTAATAAGGGATACGTACGTAAATGGATAGTTGCTTTCACGTAAATTATTGCTACTAAGTTTGGTTAATTACATGAATAAATAAAGTCAAAAAGGAATAGTTGAAAAAGCAACGTCCACTAATGGATGGAAGATAGGCATATAAGATTTGTTTGGAATAAAATATCTAGGCATAAATTTTGCACTTGGAGGGACCATTAGAGAAAAGAGACATTGTTAATGGTGGATAATAATAATGTTGAAAACACAACCACACTTTGAAGGGCTCTGAATCCTTTATTCCCATGACAAAGAGCATCCTTTCTTTTATTTCCCCCCTTCTTTTTTATGGTTATTGAATCCATACATGAACTATTTGTTAACGAGAAAGTGATTCTCAGAGATAATAACTATTAGACCATCTTAGAAATTAACTCTTTAATTTTTGGTATAAATTCGAATATTTGTGTCTTATTTTATGAAATAAAATTTAAATATAGAAATTATATAAAGTCTAATATGATATACAAATACCATTTATAAGTAAAAACGTTTACATAATGTTTTAAACAATTTTGGTCAAACAAAAATATGTAACTCTTTAAATTAATATTGTCATAAAAAAAATAGGACAAGAATAGTGGAGTAATAAACAGAACACCCCAAAACTATACAAGTAAGCAGTAGTCGTGGCACATTGTGACACCAGAACCATTTAACTCCATACACAACATATATCATTCATTTTAAATCTTAAATCTGAAATAGGAAGGGACAATCTTTTGCAAATATCGTGGTGAAAATCGTTTACGCCCCCTAACTTTGTTTAAAAATTAAATATCTCTTTTAATTTTGAATAATAATCATTCTTTTCCTTTAACTTATATCGTGTCTATTTTATCCTTAATATTTTTAATTTTTTATTTATGTAATATTTTTTTATATTATATATATTTATTTTTCTTAACCTAAGTATTTACCATTTTTAGTTAAATTCATTAACATTATTAATAAAGTAATCTTCTTACAAACTAATCACAAAATTTAATGCTACTTTTATGATTGGTATTTTTATATTATATGCATTAAGTAAGCGTTTAGTCATGAAAATGAAAAAAATCACTTTATTTAGAAATTTTGGAGTTGGAGTTGTGTTTGGCCATATCTTTTCTGAAAGACTTTTTAGAATTCAAAGTGTTACATATAACTAAAAAGTGAAAAAGTGAAAACAAGTATTTAGGTGTTTTGACTTTTTCAAATACAACTTCAAATAGTATTTGAAATTTTATGGCCAAACAATATTTTTTTGAATAAAGTGAAATATTTTTTCGAAATATAGTGAAAAGCTTATAGTCAAATGGGCATGCATGTTTACATGTAATTATGTATATAGATGCATGTTTTAGTTCTATCTGTTCTTCTCTAATGTTTATATAGATAAGCGAGTTTTGATTGTCAATAATGAAATATTTTCTAAATTATAATTTAAAATTTATAAACAACAATCATTTAATTTGTTATATATATATACCCCTCTATTTTTAATTATTTTTGCATTACATGCATTGAAATATATTTATAAAATTATAATTACCTGTTATTTTTACTTGTATAATTAGATATTAAAGTTGTGATAATAATTTTTTTTTATTTTGCTCATTTATTTCATTATGAAACGTCATTAACTTACATATGCAATTAGTATTTTTTGCTTTTCTTTTTTCATCTAAGAAATAATATTTATTTTCTTTATACAAAATATGTTATATAGATTTTAAAAAATAAAAATTATTATTACAAAGAAGTTTTTTAGAAAAAGATATAAAACTTGATAATACAAGGGCAAAATAGGCATTTAGAGAAGTTAATTAGGATAAAGGGAGGAGAATAATTATTGTTGAAAATTGAGGAGGTGTTTGATTTTTAAAGCAAAATTAGGAGATGTAAACGATTTTTACCCAATATTTTAATTTGTTCTTTTCCCAACAAATAATCTAATTTGTTGTATACATAATAGAAGTAGTAAATTATTAAAATAACTGCTCTGCGACAAGTTTATATTTTGTTGTTTAAGGTGTTCTAAAGATACTAATCCATTTTTTTTTAGTGATGAATAGTATAGGAATGATTGAAATTTTCACAAAAGTTGTCAACTGTTCAAACACGTTTTCTATTTAGTATTTACACACTTTTTACTAATAAAGTTTTCCAAAAGTCATCCACATGGCTTATTTAATTAAAAATAGTTAAAGATTAATGATTAAACTATAAAACCTTATGGCCCAACAACTAATGCACTATCCCTCATAATTCAGAATGATAAGAGCTCTTTGTTCATGCATATATAATGCACTTAGGAGTCGTTTGGTAAATGATTAGAAACTAGAGTTAGGCATGTATTAGTATGGCAAATGATTAATTACGTAAATCTAGTTATTTATGTATTAGTTATTATTATTTTTATTTTAATTAATTTATTTTATTTTTCATTTTAGTCCATTTCAAAAGAAATGTCTCTATTTTTATTTGACAACTCTTTAATTTTAATTTTTCATGACATGTTTAAAACTACAAGATTAAAAGACATTTTGATACATTCTACACATTTTTAATTTAAAACCACACGATTCAAAAGTCTTCTTTACTTTTAAAAATTTCTTGTCAAATTAAAATCAGATAAACAAAAGATTGAAACCGAGGGAGTATATCTTTTATCTTGCATATAGTTATACATATATTGACTCATAATTTATACATATTTTAATTATGTGAAATTGGAAAATGATAACCAAACACCATAATTAATGTGCTTAATTTTATACAAAACAATTAAAAAGCTACCAAACACTAATTTTAACACATGAATTGTTTCTTATTAATCAGCTACCAAATGACCTCTTAAATTTTATCGAAATAAAAATAAGACTAACCATTCAATTCAAATTATATTCTATCTGAGAATCTGACAACTGAATTATCCCAATAAAGAAAAAAAGATTTTCTGGAGAACTGTTGATTATTCTTTTGGAACCATTTTATCACATCTTTTGGCATGGTATAAGGATATGTTCACCTTTAAGATTTTAACCAATAAATCTTTTGCCTTTTAAAATTGAAATATTTGGAGGAAGAGTTTTATCTTTTACCTTAATGGACATTCTTGTGAAAATTCGAATCTAAGCGTGCCAGTAACTTTTTATAACTGTTACTCCCTAGATGCTCTAAAATAGAATATATATATATATATATATATATATATATATATATATATATATATATATATATAAAATTTGGGTTTTCCATCTGTATTTGATATTTATTTTGGGACTGAATTAATTGAATTGCACTCGAAAAGTCCCACACTCTGAGCATAAATCAAAGACAACTTTATAACTAAAACTTAAATGAAGGATGAAAGAATCTTTATCATTATATCACAATCTCAGTGCTCGTTTAGTTGAGGAACAAATTATTTCAGAATTAATTATCTCAAAATTATTATTTCGCTCTTCACAAAAAAAAATACTACAATCTTAAAATAATTAATTTTAAAATAAATAATTTTATTTCAATAATATGAGATAAATTTATCTTAAAATTAATTATCCCGTATCTCTGGTAACAAAAGAGAATATATAATGGTGTCAAGAGGGCACCGAACGCTGACGTTAAAAGTAGGGGGGAAGGATCAACTTTTTAACAGTCAAAAACAAAATCTGCGTCCACCACACATATAATTTCCTTCCACTTCTCCTTCTCCTCCTCGTTTTCCTCCCATCTTTCCCGTTCCACCTAACACGCAAGCACCCTTAAATCTTCAACTGAAATTTTCCGGCGCCGGTAGCTCTCTGCTCGGAGAAAATGGCGGAAACGGAGGAAGACGGCTCAAATTGGCTTTTAGAATTAGGGTTAATGGAAGACCTTCCTTCCCTTGAACCCAATGCTCAATGGCCCACCAATGCTTTTTCCCTTCCAAATAATCTCAGGTTCTTAATTTATGGGGTTTTTTCTTTCAGCAGAATTTTAGTATATTAATTGAATTTTGTAAATTTTTATTTAAAACGATTCAAGTTTCATTCTTTAATTGTTCTTTTTTAAGAAAATAATTAAGTTTGTAAAATGGGAATGTGGGGTTGAGTTTTCTTGAATAAACAACTTGAGGTCAAAGAAAAAAGATTAATAAAAACATTTTTTTTCTGCAGTTTATGCAACTCATTATATGTTGACTTCTTATCACCAAGTAATTTTAGCTTGTTCACTTCCTTATCTTAAAAAAAGAAGAATTTTTTTTTTGCTTGTTGGTAGCTTTAGTTCTAGTTTCAATGTGCAGAGGAAAGTTCAATCTGGATTCTGGGTGATTTTGTATTGTTAACCTAAGCTGGTCTATCTGTTGACTATCTAAGTAGGTTATATAAATGTCTAGTTTGTTAATAAACTAGGGCAATACTGGCTTTTGTAGTATGTTCAAGTTTATTCTTCAACTGCCTGTGTCTTTTGTGTCATCTATGGCATAAAAGTTAGAAGATTTTGTTAGTCTAGTTGGATTTGGTGTATAGCTGTCTCACTGGTTCTGAAGCTGTCAAATGATTGGTTTTATTGTTGTTTAGCTCCTGGTTGGATAGAGTTATCCATAAACATGTAGGTTTTCAATGATTTCCAAGTCAGATGCTTTAGCTAATCTCACAAAATACTGATGAATAAATAAGGAGTTATGTTGAGATGCAGAGATCACGAATAAAACAAGCTCTAATGAATATGAGAAAATGATTTTTTGGGTCTTCTTTCCTCTGTACTCATTTTCCTTTTCTCAAACAACAACTATACTTTAGTCCCAAACAAGTTGAAGTCAACTATATGAAGTTATGAAACCATGTTTCTTCAATTTCCTTTTCCCAACTAGTAAAAAATAAATCAATTTAATGATTGAGCTTGGATATGTTTTGAATATATAAAGTTGAAGGTTTAGACACACTTGATTTTGAAGAGATTTTCCTGGTGGATCTCTGCCTAAATATTGTTTTAGTTTATCTGCAGCCTTAGTCGTAGAGGAGCTACTCATCTATGTTTTAACTCAAATATGGTATGAGGAGGAACTTGTATGTGCTAAGTCCTTTCAGCCTTAGCAGACAATTCAATATCTTGCATTAGTAACCTTCATTTAAGGAAATTTTTTCCATTTTTCGTTGTACAACTAAGCCAATTGATCATTCGAATTGGTGTGGTGAATGTGATGTGTTTCTACCTTACTACAGTTCTGGATTAGAAGATTCCTATGGCAACTCAGACAGTTTGAAGGAATGTGGCTCCAAAAAGAGGTATTTTTGTTTTAATCAATTATTTGCTGGAGTTTGAAACAAGAATTAAGAGAGTCGAAAACAGTAGCCTCTAGGACATAACATCAGAATATGTCTTGTGCTAATTTCTTATGTTTTCCATTGTATTGTACATCAGAAAATTGAAAAGCATCAATGATGTCTTGTAGCATTATCTAACATATCATGTCTTTCTGTGTTTGTGAAGTGTTCCTTTTCCCTCTTTCCCCTCTCCCGTTATCTGAAAGACTTCATTTATTTCAGGGTGAGATCTGGAGCATGTGCATCTGATTCAAAAGCACATAGGGAGAAAATGCGTAGGGACAAGCTGAATGACAGGCACACACACACTCTCTCTCTCTCTCCCTCTCTCTTTCTGTGTTTAGCCAACTCATGCATGCTTGACTGATGGTTGTGCTGCATTTGAATTTGTTTTTTCTGATTGTTAGATTTTCATAAAATATAAAATTGTTTTAATATTCTTCTCTGTTTTTTTTTTTTTTTCAAGGTTCCAAGAATTAAGTGCTATCCTGGAACCTGGAAAGCAACCCAAAATGGACAAATCTGTTATCTTGGGAGATGCAGTTCGAATGGTGGTGCAGTTGAGAGATGAAGCTCAGAAGCTCAAAGAATCATATGATAACTTGCAGGAAAAGGTTACTGAATTGAAGGTGTGATCATTGAGCTCATTATCTCATTGTTTCTACACAAGTAATATGGGGGGTCATGTAAAAAACCAATTGTTTTTTTTTTGAAACTGGTGTAAAAAAACAATTGTTATACTGATTGAATTTTCCAATCTTGTTATTTTCTCGCTCATGAGCTATGTATAATGTGGTTATTGTTTTGCTTTTTTGTAGGCTGAGAAAACTGAACTCCGAGATGAGAAACAAAAGCTAAAAGCAGAGAAAGACAAACTCGAGCAGCATCTGAAGGCCTTGAACACTCAACCTGGATTTTTACCACACCCTCCTGCAATGTCTTCCCCTTTTTCAGCCCCACATCAAGTCTTTGCAAGCAAAATGATGCCATATCTTGGCTACCCTGGAATCCCTATGTGGCAGTTTGTTCCTCCTGCTGCAGTTGATACCTCAGAAGATCATTCTCTCCGTCCCCCAGTTGCTTAAATTGTGGTGACTTGTTGTTACCAGAATTATGCGAATGTTGTTTCTATGTCAACAATTTTGTTGACGTTTACTGACATTTTGTTCTCCTAATATGAGCAGATTGGTACATATACTATAATGAGGTAGTTGATCAACTAATTATGTACACTAAAATGTAAATCTCGTTGAAGTTTACATGAATACCTACCTTTTGCTATATCATCTGACTAAGGATAGCATCCTCAAGACATGCTATTCTTGGTTGTTCAATTTTGACTCTACGACTTTTTATTCTAGTTTTGCACTCGGCTAAATAGCTTCTAGTTGTTAGAGCAAGGAATGATAGTGCATTCGTATCTTCCATGTGAACAATGCTGATGTTTTAGAGCGACCACGTATGAATGCTATCCTATACTTTCCTTTTCCATTTACCCTGTAGGTAATATATTGTCAGCTACTAGCTCTAGATCTGATGGACTTGAAAGGAAGAGCTTGAACACTCATTTGATTAGTAAGCTCTACATGCAATTTATTTGTTAAATATGATTTTATTCTGGGTCTGGCTTTGCAGTACCCAATTTATTTGTTGAGAGTCATGTTTGTCCATTTAACAACTTTTTACTCTACATTCCAGTTTAACTAATTTCAGAAACTATGTTTGATACTGAAGTAGGTTTTCATTGAAGAAACATTTTCTGTAAATCATGTCATCCCATGTTTGTTAAGTAAAGATTCACTGGAAGCTCATTCTATGAGAGACAATAGTAGTCGTAAGCTATTGTTATACAGTAATCACGGCTTAAACATAACAAGTATTTGTAATAATCATGGCTTAACTCATAATCCAGGTTACAAACATTTCATAGCCCCACTTCACTCATGTTCTCTAATAATATGATTCTCTTAACAAAAGCTTCCCAAGAAGCATCTAATTCTTTATAGAGCATAAAAATGCAAAACTTGGACAATGCCTTGAACTGGACCATCTCTTAGGGCTTCCACTTTTTTTTTTTTTCTCAGCAAGGCTGCTTGAACCCCATGTAATTCCCACTAGTGTAATCCCTCCAGATATCAACAGCTCCAAAACTAGTCATGAGAACAGTGCTTAAAGCCATAACTGTGCCAACAGAAAATACAATGAGGGATGCTCTCCCATGATGTTCTATGGCTCTCTGAACCACTACTAATCCAATGATTGAGGCAACACAACATAAGACTGCAAAGATGAGGGCATCGTCCACGTGCTCCATCCCTAGAAATAGGTATTGCACAGCTGACATGGTAGAGGAGAAAAACACCATGAATGAACAGGTTGCTGCTGTTACCTGTAGTAAAGCAAATTCATCAGTCCTACAAGAAAAACACACAAATTTAAGTATAACTAAGATGGAAGAATAACAGGTAAGGAAAAGCTTACTTCAGGAGTTATTCCAACTTGGATTAGAAGGGGACTAATTAGCATTCCACCACCAATTCCAAAAACACCTCCTAGAACCCCGGCTAGTAGTGCCATTATTGGGAAGATGAGCTTCCCTGAAGGTCCATGTTTAGTTTCACTGGTTCCTTCCTGCATTTAACAAACCAACCAAGTTAATTTTTAATCAATAAATTAATCAAAAGAATATGTATACTCTCTAATAAATACCTGCTTCTTGGAAGACAAGTGCTGTTGACTTTCTCTGTTATACAAGATCCATGATGTAAAGATGATAGCCAAAGGAAACTGAATTGTTGAAATGATCCAGTATCCCACTCCACATGCCTCCATAGGAATGATGCCCTGCACATTGATTAAACAGTTCCAGTTAAATTTAAAACAAGTGATCTAGCATTTAAAAAGTTCTTACACTCTCCTCATCACTTCCCTTTATTATGTTTCTTTCATCGTCTTGCTCTTGCCATTAGCATTCTTAAAACAGTTGGAAGTAGTAGTAAACGCTTCAGCAATAACAGATCTCAAGTCTATAATCTAGAGTATCAGAACCCAGTTTCTCTACTGTTTCAGAACTGAAATCTACTCTTAACTAAATGTCTTTTAGTCTATGATGCCAGAAAGGGACTAGAGTCTGAATGGCTAAGCTGAATTTAAGTAGCTCTTAAGCACCAAGTGTTCAAAGTACATTTTAAGCGCTGGAGCTTGTTTTATGAATGCACAGTTACGTGTTTGGATGGAAGTATTACAAGCTGAAAATAAGCATTGTTAAAGATGGTTGAAAAGGCTACTCAGCTTTTCCCGACGGTAGTTTCATTGTCTCAACACGAACTATGTTAGTATTTTTTGGGGACGTTAGCGTTATTATTTTAACAGGGTAGGAGAACAGAAATTTCACAATTCTGAAAGAAGACGGGAATTGTAGTCATGTTTCTGATGCTACTAAGAGTAGTATAAAAAAAGAGAAATCAGTAGTGTACCAAAAAGAAGATGAGAAATAACTTAGCCTTAAAAGGGAACAGAGAAAAGGACTTAAAACGTCCAAATACTTGAGAACCTGAAGTAAAATAGATTACTTCCATGGTCTTGAGGTCACATGATGAATCACATATAAGACTTGATGAATCACATATAAGACTAAGTTATGGCATAAAGTGTCCAAAAAAGGAAAATTCAAGACAAATGAAAAAGAGACGTGTACATCAAAAGAAGTGAAGTGAAGACAAGATAAAAAGTAGACATACTTGTCCATATTGATTTCCACGAAGAAGATAGAGGAAAAAGAAGGAAAACCAGAACATCACCAACATCCCCATTTTCATCCATGGAATGCTGCTGATTATTCCTCCCTTTGCTTCCTTCTTCTCCAACAAAGGCTCATCAGTTTCATCACAACTTTCATTTTTCAACAACCCATTTTCCAATTCTTGATTCCCATTTTCCAATTCCGATTCCAGTTTCCAATAAAAGAACCCTGATTTACATGTCTTGAAAGTGCAAAAACCAAGAAACACAGCAAACAGTATAGTGATAAGCCATTCTGGGAGGACCCTATTGCATATAACTCCAATACTGACACCCAACAACATGCATGGCTCCGAGAGCAACGCTATATCAAAATCAATCAAAATCTTGCCCCCATTTTTGGGACTCTTAACAAACATGTTACAAACAACATTAGCAATAGAGCCACCCGTGACCATAAATGCAGAAAAACTTGAAGCTGTTTTGAGGTCTACACCAGCAATTATAGTGAGAATTGGTACATACAATCCTCCACCTCCAATCCCACCAGCACTTGATATAGAGGCTGCTAAAAAACAGAACACTCCTGCTACTACAGTTGGAACTCCAAATTTTAGACCTTCATCTGCTTGTTTCTGCTGCTGATTACCCCTCCATTCATAGATTGCATTCAAGAATTGATCCAATTTGGGGATATCTGAGGTGGGGTTTGTTTGTTTTGCTATAGAAAATCTCCAGGATGCCAAAAAAACAAGAAAAAATATCAACTTTAAGTAGTAGTTGTGACGATTCATTTTCTTGAAATTTTTTTTCACAATGAGAGAGTGCTTTGGAGGGGGAGGGGTTTTTATGATGGTGTTTGGCCCGTGGCCTAAAAAAAATGATGGTTTAAAATATTGAACTTAGTAATGGTATAGTACAAAATGCATGGGGGGAAACTAGAATTATTTTGGATTTTTTTGCCACTTGTCAACCTATAGTTCAGATGATCAACATCCAAGCATATATTTGGCTTGTTAACAGTGGAGTTGCTTCTTAGGATGGGATAATATGTATATCAGATGTATAATAGTGACTGATTAAATTGCTACTCTTTTAAGTGAAGAAATTAAAGGGGTTAAGGAATAAGTTGAAATTGAGACAGATCAATGCTTAAAGGCTCGAGCTCTACATAACATTAATTGTTTTTATGGCAATATAGCATGTATTTGAGAACAATAAATAAGCAGAATTTGAAAAGGACTTGTTGATAAAATAGGAGTAGAAGATGTACCTTGAGAAGTTGAAAACCTTGATCCTATAGTGGTGAGTTGGGGCATTAACAAAAAAGAAAAAAAGAAGAAATTAGTTACAATTTGTTGTTAATAGAAATTTTTTCAATAATTCTTTATTAATCCATCGATAACTTAAAAAATTATGAATTTAATCCATCGATAACATAAAATTATGATTTTTATTGTTTATCTGTGGCTAATCCTTATGTGCATTAGCGGAAGTGTTAGTTTTTTAAAATATAGTGCAGCAAAAAAGGTTGAAAATATTGATTTAAAATGTCTCTCAATGTTTTTAGTAAGTATAGGAAAACTATAAATAACCAACTTAAAATAAAAAATCTGCATAATTTAAAATAGCTCAACAAACTAAACAAAATCTAATAGAAATTTAGAGTTCAAATTCATTCTAGAACTAGTAATAACTTAATTATTATGCTTAAAAAATTATTGCATTAACTAAATCAAATTTCAACACTCCTTCTTTACTTTAGTCGAACTTGCACATCTTTGTTAATATTGATCTTTCTCTTATTCTTTCTTTTCTTCTTTTGCTCTCAATAACCTTGTTTTGTCAAAAAGCTTTTTTGGAAAATGCTATAACCTGGACAATGATAAAATTTGCATCTAAAGAGTGTTTGTAATGATCGTTCTTCCATTACAATATTATTAATCATAGGTTTCAAATATGATTTCATTCTTACTAACCAAATTTAATAGTTTTTATCAGCAAAAAATTGTGAGGCATTAATCAAAGAGAGATCGTTGCTTATTTTTGTTATTATTATTAAAAAAAAATGATGCAACAAAAAGGGGAAAATATTTTGTTCTTCTTTTAATTTTGTACACAACAAGCACCCACAATAACCTTATCTTGTTTAATAACTTTTTTAAAAGTGCTTTAAGTTAAACAATTATAAAATTTGCAAAACATTGTTTTAAGGAATCTTCTTCCATCACAACAGGAAGTTTGTAACAACGTTTATGCAGGATTGTCAAATGGAGTTCTTTCAGTCTTGCACTAATTACTAAATACTATTCTGTTGAACTTGACAAGCACTTCTCTTATGAAAAACTCCTACTCCTTGTTTTATATGATTCTCATTAATTCAACTTAAAAGTTTTAGTAGGCGTCTGGTCATAAAATTTGAGAGTTTGATTTTAAATTATTATTTATTTATGAAATTTGCACAAAATTTTAATTTCAAATCATAATTTTAATTTTTTAAAATAAAACTTGATTTATATATTTATATTTTACATTTTAAAAAAAGACCCATAATTTTAGAGTTTGCAAAAAGAAAAAGACTATTTGAAGAGATTGTGAGAGATTTTTATAAAAGGATACTAGTTATTATTATTATTGATTTATTGGATCAGTAAATCTTTGTAAAAATATATAATCACAAATATTTATTTATAAGTTGAATATGAGATATGCGATTTATTAATTTGGCGTCTTAGAATATTCACATACCTTGTCTATGAACTATAATTTGCTAATTTGATAAGATTATACAAGAGTTGGGCAATTTTTGATAATTTTCGTAATTGTAAGGTTTTCATGATTATAAAAAAAATATAACTTAAATCAAAATTACATATCTAAACCAAATTTAATTTCAAATTATAATTTAAAATTATGTACAAATGGCTCTTTAGAATATTATAAGTTGTTGAGTCCCACATTGAGGTGATTCTAGGACTTGCAAATGTAATGATGATAGAAGATGAAAATGACGTGGGTAACTTGTTTTTAAATCAATTGATACATCACGCAAGAAGGTTATCAACCATATTTTGGATTTTGTAGTGCATGTATGAAGAGAAATGGATGAAATGAAGCATCATCGAAGCTTCTTGGATTTGATGAGTTGGGATGATTTTTGGCTTTACTTGCTGGGGTAAACTTGGAAAAACATAAATGCATGTACTCAATTAATTAATGTGAAAAGGGTGTAAGTATTATTATTATTATTATGTTTGTAAAACTTTTCATTAGACAAATCACTAAGGCAGTTTATTAAACACCTTATTTCCTAATACTACTAGATTAATCGAGTTCATATGCATGCAAGGGCATATAGAAATGCATGGGGGCGGATCTAGAGAATTTGTATACGAGTTTACGAGAATTTAGTAATTTTGTCCAGACCTTAGATACATATTAATCCAGTTATAATTATAATATTAATTTGAGATCATTATAGAAATTCATATAAATTTTAAAATTTGGATCCGCTATTAAAAATAATGCAAGCTCTTTTCGGGCAACAAATCCACTCTCACGTCACCACATCATTGAATTAGGTGTTGATCATAGTAGATTAAAGTACGAAAAAGTTTTTTTTTCGATGTCTAGTATTAATTTTTTATCAGGTCTCCGACAAATCCTTGTTCATCATATCCGAATATTAGGAAATAGTAATAAGCAATGAAGATTGAAAATGTACAATACGGAATACACCTAAATAGCTGGTTCAACACCAAATAAATTATAACTAATGCACATAGATTGCAAAAGTGTATCAAATAAGGTATAAATAAATAATATTCTTGAGCACGCGTACAAAACATATTTCCAAATTAAAATTCTACAACATGCACAGGAAGTGGTTAATTTGTTCAACTAACTAAATTGCTGCATATACAATAAGCCATACACCTACTTCCTGCGCTTTTACATGTGTCAAGCTGAAAGTTTGAGATTAATTAATTGATTGATTAATAATGTCAAGATTGAAAATATCATCACACATTTGTAATTTTGTTCCCAAATCCCAACAAATCAAATTACTATTCCTTGTCATCAATTTTCTTTTCCTATTGACAAAGGAGGAGGGCCAGTGTATAGCCGACACCATCTAGTGGTAAAATTATAATATTTTTTTTCTGCTTAACAACTATAAATTTTACTGATGGAACTAATTAATTAAGACTGAAATTAAGGTTTAAGGTAATTTGTTTTTCTTTGTCAAGATCAGTGGTTAATTTGTTTTGTAAGTTAGTGAATTGTAGACAATAATAATCTTTTTACTTTTAGGATATAAACGAATAAAGTTTAGGATATTCACTATTATATTGATTCAATTGACTAGTAACCAAATAATTGAAGTTACCCTTTCATGATAAGATTAATTTGTGAATGAAATTAGGAAGGGGTAATGATGGGAACATGTACGCTTTTGGCATTTCCGTTGACTTCCCATTAAGTTAGCTAGTTAGGGGTGAAAGGGATTTACTATCCTCCAACGTAACAAACATAAGAAGAGGCATTCATTTTCCTTCTTTCCTTTTTATGTGGGCACACACCAATGAGATTAGTACCAGTATTAGTTACCATAACTAAGTTAGTTGAACAAATTGTAGGCTATCTTATTAAATTTTCCTTTTGAAGTCATGCTGTTTTGAAGCAATAGGACTATATTCTAGCGTGCCTTCTTGTGCTAATTGGGTTTTGATGAACTACTGGAAATTAACAGAATATTTTTTTCTTTATTTTTAATTTGTGATAACAACAACTAGACACACGATTGTGCATGCAACAAGTAGGCAAATCTCCTTGTCAAAGTTGTAAGAAGGCATTTATTTATATGTTTATAGAAAATGAAAAGGAAAACACTAAGAAATACGACAGGGATTTGGCCACCGTAGGCTCGTCCCCCTCGTCTTAAAATTCAAAATTCATACACTTCAAATCTTAACTCCGCCTCTATAATTTTTTCAAATTTTTTTGTCACATTATCTTTTCTCTTTTCTATGTACCTGCAGTTTTCAGAACTCAACTCCTTTTTGTCCTAATTGGAAAAGGCCTGATAGATCTACGCACAAGAGAATGAAGGAACAACACTTTAAAACTTTTCAAAAAAAAAAAAAAAGAGAAAGAAAACCATTGACAGTTGAATTACTAGTACGACATGTAAAATGAACATAAAAATAAATAACAAAACATTTTTCTTTAGATTATAACGTTACCAACATGATTAAAAAAAGTGCCTATATATTAACACAATCAAGAGGAAACCTGCATTTCTTCTTTTTCAGATTTTAAAATAAGGTTGGTTCTAGTATAACAGTAGCACTTGTAACCAGGGAAATGGCAAAATGACAGTTTAAATTATAGGGAGAATCCATATTACTTAACTACGATTAAATGATAAATGTGTATATAAAAGACCCATGCCTTGTATTTATCGATTAGATGTAAACATTTGATGCAGATAAGTATTTACCCACAAAAAGTGAGTGCACATATTATTGACTCTGACTATATACATAGTTATAAAGTTTTCAAAAACATATATCTAGTTGGATGATTGAGCCCCTACCATCCATCTTTTTGATGTTCTTATCCACAGTGAATCAAATATGTCCAAAAAAACCATCTTTTTTAGTACCACTGCTTTCAAAGAATTTTGAGCACTTTTTGCTTAATAGGCAGGCAAACTTTTAATTAACACTTGTAATGACTTTTACTAGTTAAATACGTAGTAGTTTTTCCTAGTATTTGGTTAAGTAAATTTCCATGAAGATAATATCTTACAGTACATTTTCAGATGCTAAATGAAAGTGGAAAAGGGAAAAAGAAAAATGGCAGGGATACGAAAATGACTCAAACTTTGGTCTTATCCCTTTAATTAGTAGCTTTATTGTTGGCTGTGGTACCAATTTATTTTCATAACGTTCTTCAATATTCCAAATGATTTCTTCTCGAATCTTATCGTTTTCAAAATCTGGAATGATGAAAGATAAGAATGGTACCACCACTCACCATGAGCTAGCCTTAATAAAAAGGGATTATAAGAAAAATTAAAGTTAATTAGCAAAAACCTATATGCGGGTAACAAATGGAGTAGTAATATCTAAACTAATTAATCCTACAATATTCTAAGGAGGTCATAATTATTTAACAAGATTAAATCTTTATACAATTTAAAAGAGAAAATAAAAACAAAAGCAATTGTCTTGATATTTGTTTTGGTTGGTGTCAGCACAAATTAAAGTGTCTGCAGTTTAGTAGTGAGAATTTACTTTGAAAATCGAAATCTAAAAAGTGTTGTAATTTGAAGTAGGTGTTCAAATATCTTGTTGCTAACACTTATGTGAAGCTTATACTAAATTTTGAGCTCATTTTAAGATGGAACATTGAAAAAGACAAGCTAAAATGATGTATATCCCCAGTACGTCTATGTGTTCCACCTATATATGTGTGTGTATCCGGTGTTTTGTCTCAGAATCCATTTTTTCGGTTGAAAATGGTATTCAGGACAATTACATGAAATGAAGAAGGATCCTCATATCTTGTGGAAGATTGGCTAGGTAGAGATTGCCATATGGTATGACAATTGGACAAATTAACTCGGGACGTTTGTATAACTTTATCCTCAAAGGAACTTAAAACTGTCTCAAGTCTTTATGAATGATAAATGGTGCTGGGGAGGATAGGATAAACACTAGTATAAATAACATATTGAAGACCTATTTGGACAACAAACACATAGGGTCTTCTCAGTTGCATCAGCTTGACTTTTCCATAGAAGAAACAATCAAGTTAACCGGATTGATTTCATGACTTGGCAAAAACGGGTACCCTTCAAGATGAATTTAATTGTCTGGAAGTTTCTATTCCTTCGAGATGTTGTTGTTCGAGGCAACTTAGGATTGAATATGTTGATCATCTTTACTCTAGTGATAACTGTGCACAAAAAATATGCAGTTTTGTTTGGAAGATTGACTTCTGACTTCTCAGTTTTTGGAGTCTTCACAACTTTTCCTTGTCTTGTGAATCTTTCTATTTGGAAGATTGACTTATCAGTCTTTAACATAGAAAAGTGAAAACTAGAAAAACATTGAAAAAATGGGAGAGGATAATAAGGAAAAGATCTGTCATTGAGAGGTGCTTTCTAGGTTTTGAATCTTTTGAAGTAATTGAAACTACATTGACGTTTGATTCGGGTTGGGTTTAGTTTTTAAAAAGTTAAATCTTCGAAAAAGCTCTTCCAATTCATAGATTCAGAATTTAAATTTAATAAGTTCAATGTTAAATTCACACTATTAGATCGATTGCCCTTTTGAAATTATGACTCCAGTAAAAATTCATGTCGAAAATATTGAAGTGAACCTACCTGACTTCATCACCCTCTGACCCCCCTTCCCTAGTTCAACGATATCCGGGGACCTTTTACTTTGTACACTAAATTTTACCATATCAAACCTTCTTTCATCTATGATTTGTCCATGGGAATATTTTTTTGAAAAGGTTTGCCCAAACTTTTGGTTCTTGACAGAAAACTCAACTTATTTTAGAATACAACTAAACAGCATGTAAATGGGCTTCTGAAACTATAATACAGTCTATCCTTATAACCAAATGCATGTTGTTGTGCACATTTAAGCATTCTTTAATTAAATAAGGGCAAATAAATTTCTATCACTAATTGAATGCAATTATATCTAAGGCTGTTATCTATAACATAACTCAGTCATCGACGCCTCATTCTGTGATGAGCATAGATTTACTTTTGGCTAAGCGAAGTCTCTGAGCTAATAATATCGTCCAATGTATAGTATGCAGGCGGCCCTGAAGGCACGGGAAGACTCAGAGAGAGGCTACTGAGCATGAGAACTACTGCAGCCATAGTTGGTCTATCAGCAACATTATCTTGAATGCACAATAAAGCAATGTGAATGCATCTCGTTATGTCACGAACAGGTCCTGTGCTTCCCCTCAACAAGGGATCTATCAAATTTGTAGGTGTTCCTTGGTGCCAGTTCGACCAAGCCTGGGACAGTTTCATTCAATCAGAGAAGTTCATGTCATAACATACTCCGTCAAGTAACTGAATCAAACTAGTTTATAATTTGAGATTGAAGCATAGTTGATTAATTGACTTGGTTGCTTACATAGCTCAGAAGGTCCTCCATAGATTCTCCATTTGTGGAACATATATTCTTTTGGCCACTTATGATTTCCAGGAGTAATACTCCAAAGCTAAAGACGTCTGACTTGACTGAGAATTTCCCACGCGTTGCATATTCTGGTGCCATATATCCACTGCAAAGCCAATACAAGAATTACAAGATCTTTTAATAAGCTAAACTTTGCGGCACCTTGTATATTATTCATCTGTTCACATTCTAATGGAATGTATACACATTCCGCACTTCTCATCAACATACAGAGGAAAAAAGAGGCTACAGATTTAGTTCTGGGGTTCATGATCCAACCAGTGGATCCAAAAATGACTTAATAAGCTGTCAAATTAGGTAGTGACATGATGCACAAAAATTCATAGCTTTATATAAACGTCTAAAATGAACTTAGACATTTTGCAATAAACATAAGGCATCAGGGAAATTTGGTTTGGCATGGTCTTCTTTTCATGTTATTTCTGTTGTGGTTTTTTTTTGTTTTTGTTAGGCATGCGTTAATAAAGCAAGGTGAAGACAACTCTGTTAGACCGTTGATCTAGGCTGAGACCATACAGCAAAATTTCATGATTATAACCTTTCTGAGATCATATCACATCTTTCTGTACAAGACAGTTTAGAATTCATATTCCTAAAAGAAAAAAACAAAAGCTAAATAAAAGAAGAAACATAGAAGTAAAATTGTTCTAGACAGTCGAATTAAGCCGTGTTAAATACCTAAACTCTTTTAGAAGTAGATCATACTTCTGGAAACAAACTTCATATTTATTTGCAGAGATTGCATTTTGGTTAACAAGACTCAGATTTTAATTCTAAGTTGAAGAACTTTTATCTCCAACAGTTACCAAACTTGGGATATGTTTCCTCTTGGAAATTTTCCTGAATAAGGTTGATTTTTGGGACGATCGGACTCTCTTTAATCATAAAGAGGTAGCCATTATTCACGAAATTACAATAACAAAGTTTATCTTGAAAATTCTATCAACATTCAAGGTGGCACTGATTTTATCACTGGCTTTTGACCCAGCTAAATGGTTAAAATCCTTCCCAAGTCGTATGAAACGACACTGGCTATCTAATGAGAGATGTAAAACTTACTAGGTCCCAACAACTCTACTTGTGTCGCCTTGAGTTTCATCCAAAGCAAATAGCCTTGCCATGCCAAAATCTGAGACTTTAGGATTCATTTCTGCATCAAGTAGAACATTACTAGCTTTGAGATCACGATGAATGATGCGAAGTATAGAATCCTCATGAAGATAAAGAATTCCCTTAGCAATGCCTCCTATGATTTTGGATCGCATTTCCCAATCCAATTGCCTACATTTAACTGGATCTGCATTCCCATTGGATAAATGAGGTGAACAATATAACTTATTGATTTGAAACTCCACATTTGATAAAAAAAAAATTAAGCAATACATACCAAATAAAAATTGGTCAAGGCTTGCATTGGGAACAAATTCATAGACAAGAAGTCTCTCGGTTCCATCAAGGCAAAATCCCAGCAACCTAACCAAATTCCTGTGTTGAAGCCTGGCAACTAACAAGATCTCGTTTTTGAATTCTAGATCACCTTGGCCTGAATTTGCTGACAATCTTTTCACGGCTACTTCTTGTCCATTTGGAAGCATACCCTGAAGCATATCATAACGAGTGGAAATTATGAATATGAAGTGAAACTAAATCTTGTACATTTTTTTTTGATACTATCGCGTTATTATGCAACAATTAGGACTAATCACCTTGTACACAGGACCAAATCCACCTTCTCCCAACTTATTAGCACTTGAAAAGTTATCTGTTGCTGTTCTAATGGTAGAGAGATCATACTGCAAGGATTCTGCAGTAGTAATATCGTCCACACGTCTACCTTTATCAACATAGTAGTTTAAAACGAATCAGCAAAGCATGGATTTAGAAATCAACTTTCCTTAAATCATTGTCTATTAAGAAGCCACTCTTACTCTGAATTTCGTCCACAAGCTTCCTCTTTCTCATCTTCATCAAGATGCCAAAAGTACAAAGCATAAGAATTATAGTCGTAACAGTTGCCACAACAATAATAATGACGGTTCTAGCAGATTTAACATTCTTTCCTGCAAAGACTTCAACGTAGCATCAATCTCAGTTTTTGAGCACAACTCCTCAAGTAAAAAGTAACTAATTAACACATTCTAGTATTAAACATCACGAAAAGTTCTATAAGGCCAATTTTTTTCAGCTTCCAATGCAATTTTTCCTCTAATATGTTCTTCTTTACACAAAAGTCATAATCTGCAAACAATACAATTCACCTGGTGGTGGAGATTCAACCGCAATCTGTTTGAAGAAACGATAACTCTGATAACGGAAGTTGCACCTAGGCCCTATTTGTCTACTGCCCCTATTGCCATTGCAGGGACAAGTAGCCATAGCTCCATAAGCATTCGTTAAGCAATCAGCGCAATCCTGAGGAGACAAATCAGGAGTACACTGCACAAGTGCATATATAGTCTGATCATTTGGATCTGTGGCACTACCACTGGCATATTTGCGAAGGGGTTCTCCATTTGCAGCTTGGCCTCGCAAACTATCCACTAATTTCTTGAGCTCCCTGTTAAACTCTTCGGGTTTTGAGGCATTCCCGGAATCCCACATGTAAAGCAGAGGATCATTCGAGTTGGTACCGATGATTGATCGAGCAGAGTACTGTAACATACATTCATCATAGCCACCAAAAGCTTCTTTTTGTATTGGACATGACCGTACAAGCTTTTGAGCAGTGTTATTAACACAAGTGCGACACTCTTGCAGCTCCACATCTCCTCTGCATAGCACAATAGCACTGACTATGTCGCTGTTTTGGCCGATGGAAGCATTGTAGAAACCATATTCATCAATTTTTGTTGAAAGGGAGGAGAGGAGTGTGTTAAGATTGTTGTGGTATGAACTATTTTGAGTGTAGTTACCATTGAGACCACAGTCAGAGAATAGTAAATCAGGCTGAGCTAGGATGATACAGTGAAGATAAATAATATGCAAAACAAGAAAGACTTGCAATTTCTGATGAATAGCCATGTAAGATGAGCTCGATCTTTAAAACTAAGATATTTTAAGAGATTAATAATGTAGACAAAATGTTTGGCTACAATTGATCACGCGCTATTCCGTACTACGGGTGTCAAAGAATTTGGGCGGCTTAAAATAAAATGACTTGGTTGAAATTTGTTAAAAAATTGGTCATAATTCAACTCATTTAATTCTTATTAAATTTTAATTTTTTTTATGGCTAAATATAACATATTAAATAAAAAAAATATTTTCTTGACAAAATTTTCCATGAGTCAAATTGAACTATATATCAACTCATGTTTTAGATGGACATAAATGAATTGAGCTAAAAACGAACTGAGATAATAAATGAGCGAAAAAAGTACACAAAATAGACTCCAAATAAAAATAAATTACCTGAAATTGCTCCCTCCCAAACTAATTTTAGCAAATACCCCATTGCTTGAAAATATTTACTTGAAATACCCCCTTAGTTTGCACGTGAAAGTGTTCCTTTCCTTGTATTTTTTTATCTTTTCCTTTATCTCTTTTGTCATTCTCTTTATATTTTTGTCCTTTATTCATTTATTATTTTTATCTTTTTATCTCCTTTAGAGATCATTTGGTAATATTTTTATTATTTGTTTTAGTTTTTTTTTTGTTTGTTTTTCTTTTAATTCTTTTTTTAGTTTATCTTTTTTTTAATTTTTTTTTGTCTCTTTCTATATTTTTACAAACGGAAAAAGGCCAAATATACCCCTGAACTATCATAAATGGTTCATATATACCCTTTGTTATATTTTTGGGTTATTCATACCCCTACCGTCTAACTTTCAGCCAAATATACCCTTAACTCTAACGGAGGGACACGTGACAGTTTTTGTAGTGGCTCAATTAAAATTTACTTAATAATTAATAAATCCCCGCCTGTCCCTTTATTTTCCCCGGTTAAACCGGGTTTAGTACCACACTGAAAGATGTCAATTTCTCTACTCATCAACCTCTACCAAAGCAAAATATTTAAGGATCTCGGCTCATCTTCAGCGTCTGGTTGTTCTACTTATCGTTGGAGCTAGCGTCGTGGCTGGTGGTGGTTTTGTAGCTGCTGTGATGAGTTGGGTTTGTCGGAGTTTGAAGCTTGGAGTTTGCCATTAATGGCAGAACTCAAGCAAGGGGAAGGGACGGTGGTTTTGGGGTGGAGGAGAAGGTTAACGGAGGCGAGGCGGTGGAGAACAACAAGCTCATTGGAGCTTCGCCTGAGCTCGTCGGACGGGGGTTAAGATTTGGAGCTCGGAGCTCACCATTAATGGTGGAATTCGAGCAGAGGTGTGGTGAGGGTCTGGTAGTTGTGTTGTTTGTTTGTGGTTGTTGTCTGATTTCGCCGGCAGTGACGGGTTGTGAGCAGTGGAGGAGCTGATTGTTTGGTGGTGGGGAACAGTGACGGGGAGAGAGAAAAAGGACTGGAGGCAGTGTGGTGGTGGCTTATCGGAGCTTAGCCGATGGTGGGCTGGTGCATCTCGAAATAAATCGGGGAAAATAAACGGATCGTTCGGTTTATTAATTATTAAATAAATTTTTAATTGAGCCACTAAACAGTTGCCACATATCCCTCCGTTAGAGCCAAGGGTATATTTGGCTGAAATTAGACGGTAGGGGTATAAATAACTCAAAAGTATAATGAAGGATATATATAGACCATTTATGATAGTTCGGGGGTATATTTAGCCTTTTTCGTTTTGCAAATACAAAAATAAAAATATTAACTAACTATTTTTGAATGAATAAAAAAATTAATTAACTAGACTATAAGAAGAAATAATTAAGAAAAATATTAAAGTCCACTAGCTTGTTTATTAAAATCTAAATTAATGAAAAATGTATTTAATAGTTTTTCCACTTTTACAAATGAAAACAAAGCATATACTCCCTCCATTTTCAATTTATTTATCAGATTTTAACTTGACAAGTAAAAAATACTTTTAAATCTTGTGATTTATTAAAGAACTGAAGCATATATATCACAATAATATTATACCAATATATAAATATATCCAAAGAATTTGTCGTGAAAATAAAGAAAAATAAGAAAAGCTAGAAGGAGACTGTGAAGGAGAAGGGAGCTGCGCACAAAGAGAATTAAGGGGTTGTGCATATGACTTTTTTATTATTTTTCCATATCTGCTATCATTAGTAAAATCTTGTTATGTTTGATAAATATAAAAATAAATATGTATAGATTTAGTAATATAAAGTCTTATTTAGTTATGTATTGTGATTTAATATGTGAGCATGAAGGCCTTTGATTAGTCCAAAAACTTAAAGTCAGTCAACTCTTGACTTGGGTGTTTTCTTTGGCTGATGTTGACAAGTTGACTTTTAGACAACTCGTTGAAATGGTGGAAAGTTCTTGTTGCTAGCTAGTTGCTCTTCTTTATGTGATTTCGACGAAAATTCAATTGAATTTTCACTTGTATCATACATGTTTTTATCTTTTCTTTCTTTTTTATAATTTTACTCCAGCATAATTTCTCTTGAATTTAACCTCTAGAATTAAATATCCCAGCGTAAACATCTTCAACTCTTAAAGTAATATTGTGATGGAATATACTAGTAGAACCTTCATAGAAATTTATATCGATCCACATAACATACACAAATATCATATCTATCTATATCTATATCTATTTATTTATCTATATCTATATTTATATTATATTAAAAGTGTAAAGCACCTTATAATATGATTTGAACTTTTTGTCCTTCATTAAAAGTCTCCACAATAGATAAAATCGTCCTTTTACTAATATTTTCTAATTATTATTATTATTACCTTAAATATTGAGTATAATAAATATATGGAAAATTTGAAACACGGCACAGCTTGCCGAAAGTAAGTGTTTGTATATAATATAATGTCTTCCCTGTATTTAGGTTTAAAATTAACTTTAGGTTTAGGAATTTCTTTAGGATTTTTTTCCCAACAAGTTCAGCCTCCTAGATTTTGTACAAAATCACTCCTTTTTCAACTTTATTGGAGTTGATTGATTATAACATTTTTTTTACTACTAGGATTCAGAATCATTTGTATGGTGGTAACTTTTGTTATTTATCATTAATTAATTTGAGCGAAAGTCGTAATTGTTGTTAAAAAAAAAGATTGGGTCACGTTTGCAGAGGATCGTAATTGCTGTAATAAAAGATTGGGTCACATTTGCAGAGTATCATAATTGTTGTAAAAAATAATTGGGTCACGTTTGCATTGTAAAGGTAAATTTATTGTAATTTGAAGTAGTTTTCCAAATTTTCAATTTGATTTTTAAAGTTATGTATATTTTTTACAGAGATAAACTTGATTTTATTAGAGGTAAATTTTCTAAACTTTAGTTTAATCTTAAAGTTATGTTATAATAAGCATTAGTATATTCTTGACAAATAATTGTATACTGATGTTTCTTATTATTTTGATTATGATGATTCTAGTCGTCTTCTTGCATTCATTATCAATTATCATTATTCTTTGTGTCTTTTTTTATTTCTTTTAGTTAATAGCCTTAAAGGCAGCTTAATACGTCTAATTCAAAAGGTAAATTATTTCTTTAAAATATAATTATATTTGATAAAATTATAAATTTTTAATATGAGCACTTTGAAGTTCAGGTAAAAGTTGATGACCTCCGATCAAATCATGGATATACTTATGTGTTTCGATTCATAAGGTTCGTACAGTTTGAATTTTTCTTTTTTTTTTCTTTTTTAATCTTTTGTTCTTTGTTAGTATGCTTTAAGAGTTGATTTTTATTCTATGAGAAATTCTTGTATAGTTTTGTATAAAAATTTTGTAAACAAAGTATTTGATATAAATCTATCGGATATTTTGTGCATATGTAGTAGGAGACTAATGAAAATTGAAGAAAACTATAAAAAAAAATAAAAATGAAAGTGCATTTATTTATTTGTTCATGAAATTATGCATCAATTTTCTATTTTTCCTGAAGAAAAACCACCCAATAAAGATTGTGATAAAATAGTAAAAAATTAAATATAATTTAAATTAACTATCATATATATATATATATATATATATATATATATATATATATATATATATATATATATATATTTGTTATATTTATTATAACAAATAAATAATCTCAATATTCTTTTATATATTAAGTTATTTTACTACAAATAAGTATGACTTATGGATGAAAAGATAAACAATAAAATTGATCATTGTTAATTCAATTTAGTAATGAATTAGCAACCAATTATTAAAAAAAATTCTTAGCTACAAGCAAAAGTTCGTAGCTAAATTCTATTTTATTTTTAGTGTTTCTTGTTAAATAAGGTACACGTTTTGATCACGCGCAAAGCGCGTACACTAAACTAGTTATATTAAAAGTGTGAAGCACCTTATAATGTGATTTGAACTTTTTGCCCTTCAATAAAAGACTTCGCTTTAGACAAAATTGTCATTTCCTATTTTTCCTCAAATTATTATTTAATTATTTTTATAATATTAATTAGACTCCTAAAATAAATTTGAAGTAGAATTAATGTTCCATATTGCTCATTTAAAAAAAACTCCTAAAATAGAAGAATAGGAAAAAGACTAATTAAAAAAGAATTCTAAAATAATATGAAAAATTTAATGTCAAGAGTAAAGTACAAATTTGAAGTAGAATTAATGTTTCATATTTCTCATTTAAAAAAAATCCAATTAAAATAGGAGAATTAGAAAAAGACTCTAAACTAAGAGAATAGGAAAAAGACTAATTAAAAAATACCTTATTTTTGGCAAAACAAAACTGCCTCATGAGTTTTTTCCTTTTGGAAAAAAAAAATTGGCTTATTTTTGGAGAAAAAAAAATTAAAAATTGTGGTGGAGTTTTTTTTAGGAGTCCTCTTTACTTTTTAGCAGTTAGGTTTATGAATACTCCCTTTATAATAGGAGTTTCATTAGAAACGTCATTGACCGTCTCGGTGTCTCTGAAATACTTTTTTTTATATTACAAATATAAGCTTTCTCTTCTACTTCTATCCTTTGTTTTTATTTGGTTTTTGTTTTTATTGGTTTTTGATTCAAATCGTGTTTTTACATAATAATTATTTGTATTTTTGTGTCGGTTAAATTTAATTAATTTTTTTTATTTTGTTTTATTTTTGCAGCACATGGTCTTCTCAAATAAGTATGATTTTGCGGTAAATTTTGTTAGGTTATTCTTTGATTTGATTATTATTATTATTATTATTATTATTATTATTATTATTATTATTATTATTATTATTATTATTATTATTATTATTATTATTATTATTATTTCTTGAACCAAGGATCTATGAGAAACAATCTCTTATCTCATAAAAATAGTAATAGAAGGGTAGGGGTAAGTTCTTTGTGCACCTATGTTATTGTTGTTGTTGTTGCAGATATTAGATGTGCTTGCAGACTGCTATATATAGTGACTACGATTTTACTTGGACATTTACCTGCGCAATTCACCAACATTAAAAAGGTAGGCATCTCATGCTAACTATCATTCATTGTATTTTCATAATTCGGAAGACATGTACTTTCTTTTAACAAAAAACATATGGGTTGTTTGTCTAACCTTTGTTGTATTTTCATATAATTTCAAAGGCATGTACTTTCTTTTAATAAAAAGATATGTGTTATTGACCAACCTCATCCAATATTTATTGAAAAATTATAATTACAGTTAAATATTTTATATTTTAAATAAATATAATAATAACATTTATTTATTAGAAATAAACTTTAAAATATATGAATTATACATAATCAACAATTGACAATAGAAGTCCATTCAAACAGTCTCATATCATAGGTTTAATCTTATTGTTCTCATATCTTGAGGTTTAATCTTATTGTTCTCATATCTTGATTATCATACTGTTTTGTTGTTGTTTCTGTTATGTTGCTATCTGTTATTTTTTCTGCTTAATACAGGTGACATATGAATGTTCAGCTGGCTTTGAAGAATTTTTGTGTAAAGGTTAGATTTACTAGTATTATTCTGATATCTCGATAATCGTAGTGTTTTGTTAGCTTCTGTTATGTTGTTATATGTTTTCTACTAATCAATAGAGGTATAATTTGTATTCATGTCGTTTGGCTTAGAGGTAAAAAGTCAATCAAAGTCAGTTTTAATATTTTTATGAGGACGCAGTAAAGAAAACAAAGAGGAGCTTATTGAGAAGATTAACTGGATCTCTTTTGATCTTCTTTTTGATTTTTTGTACAATTTTCTTATTGACGTTTGTGAGTCCACACTTGATTCCTATCATGATTTTATTATCGAGTATGGGATGGATATAGACATTGAATTGGGTGAGTTGTTGTTTCTATTTAGTAGTTAGACGGTGCAAGCTATTGCTTGAGGTAGCAAAACTTATTTGATTCTTTGAACTACTGCATGCCTTTCTTCTAAACAACTTACTTTTTAGGTTTCCATGTTGATGATTTAAAAGTGACTTTAAATGTGTGTTTGGGTAAGCTATTTTCTGGTAGAGAGCTGTTCTTGCTTGGAGTGCGGCGTGAGAAGCATGTAAATTCTGAAACACAACCCGAGGTAATTATTTATCCATTATTTGAGTTGAGTAATTCTGCATGTGAAATCTTTATACTCTGATAGGAAGTTATGATTCCATTAGTTTTTGTATTATAAAAAAATATTTCATTCTTTCGTACTTTATTTTTTTTTCATGGTTGTTATTGTATTGTTAAAAGTAGTAGCTTGTCAAATATATCCTTCATTCTTCAATCTCCATTATAAAAAAAAATGATGATAGCTTGTCAAAGTGATTTTTTTTTTGGATCTATGCTATGTGATTCAAGTATTAAGTTTTATATTGTTATTTTTTCAGCTCTAATGCCTCCCTCTGCTCTTGATCGTCTAGGTAAGTAATCTTATTCAATATATTGTTATCTTAAATTACATTCATTAAAAGTCAAACTTATGCCTTTTAAGATTTTATGAGTATCAAAATTCTTTTATCTGCAATTTTAGTTCTAATGTTATGTTGCATACCCGCAGTATTTCTGTTTTAAGAAATTTTTTATTCTTTTTTCATATATATGTATTAGATAGGAGGGTATGGAGGTCGCGAATTAGGGTAGAAGATTAGTAGGTAACTGAACTCTAACTCGCTTTTCGCCAGCTTTAAGTTTCGTCATAGTATTAGCCTTTACTGATTTCTAAGTTTTAGCTGACAATCATATTTTTTAAAGTACTTAAAAATTGTGGCTTGCAAATTGAGCTATTGATTTTTCCAGGTTAATTTATTCGAATTGAATTGAAATATTGAAAGCTATGGTGAAACGTTGTTGATTACTTACAATGCTGATTAAATTTTTTTTGAGAGGTATAAATCTAGACCGTGGAATGTAACAAATTAAACGACATCAGATCTTTTGTACGATATGGCAAACACAGATTTTTATGCACTTTATGAAACCCTACTACCAACTGAAATATACCAAAAGGTTAGTTGTATCTTCCTTGACCTCCACAAGTAGCGATTTTTGGATGTAACTATATTCAGCTTTTTTTGTGTGATACATTTTCCTAAATATTACTAGCTTTAGCATAAAAAGAATATCTATCAAGTATCAACAATAATGTTTATAAATACAATTTTATCGTCTAATATTCAAATTTGCAATATGCAAACACACTTTAGTTAGTCATATATGCTTGTGAGGTTGTGAGCTTGGTTGATGGGTCTCATTTATTTATTATAAATCTTAGTATTATTGATTTTCTTAAGCTTCAGCTGAAAATCATATCTCATTATAAATACTTGAAATATTGTGGCTTGCAAATTGTGGTATTAATTTTTTCCACGTTGAGATTAAAAGAATCACTCTGAAAGGATTTGCTGATTCAAAGAATTTAAAAATAACGAGGATTTTCGTTGGTGGAATTCCTATTACCATAACTGAAGGTTTCATAAATACTTTGATTTGCTATACTTGAGTCAAAGGTTTTTCAGACAACCTCTCTACCTCCACGAGGTAACAGTAAGGTTTGCATACGATCTACCCTCCGTACTTTATTTGTGAGATTACACTGAATATATTTTCATGTATACTCCTGAAAAGGTTTTCTACTATCCTCTTTTTTCCCTTTTGTACGTTTTTACTCTTTTTTTCTTTTTTTTAGTCTTCTACTATTGACTTTGTGACATGACATGTATAATGGATTTTATGTATAACTTTGTGTCAATGTTAGAAAATCAATGACAATGAGAAGAATACTTCGTGATAATTTGAGGAGGGTAATCGATCTTTATGTTGGATTGACATGAAGAATTGTAACTAATGATGGATAAGCTATAGAGTTGTCGAATTATTTGATTTCTAGCTTGATATTAAACACATAAATTTGATTATGTATTCTTTGATTTTAATATAATTTGTGTGTGGGTGTCAATTAGTGATGGTGTTAGCTAATAATAGTGTTATGGATAGTAGTTAGTGGTGATTGTGCTAACAGTAATGGTTGATGGTGATAGTTGGTATTGGCGGCTAATAATTCCGGTGGATAAAAGTGATAGGTGGTCGTGGTGAATGATGACAGTGGTTGACGATATATAGTAATGACTAATGGTCATGATTGTTAGTAGTGATCGGTGGTTGTTGTAATAATAGTGGTTGATAATAGTGAGATAAAAGTTCTAACAAAATTCGTCATATTTGCATTCAGAAGTTGTGTAATACTAATATTTACTTCATCATTTAAATAATTATTAATTTATTTTAATGTTAATTATTGTATTTAATAATTTTTATATATCTATTTGTTTGATGTGATACGCACGTGCAACGCACGTACACTAAACTAGTTATATTAAAAGTAGGAAGCTTCAAAATGCAAAGTTGGATTACCATTTTGCCCCTACACTAAATTAAAATTTAATTAAATATTTAATAAATTAAATATTAAATAATAATATAAAATTAAAAGAGTTGCAGAAAAAGCTCAATGTATATCCAATTCAATTAACTATATATCATAATGGTCATTCTTTATTTGTTTATTAATGATGCATTTAACAGAGAAATGTCATAAGATTCGTATAATATTCTTGTTGCAGAAACTTATTTTCTTTTCCAATAAAATAATAAATTAATTTGGTATCACTTAATGCATTGTATTCAAATTCTAAATTACTATCTCAACTTTTAATTTTTATAACGTACATTTAATGTTTATTCTTTTAAACTTCCAAGGATTATTACATGTTCATCATTCAACCCTTTCTCCTCTTCTTTTAAACGTTATAAAAGTGGGCTATAAAATCAACTAAGAATTCTTCATTCTAAATCATTACCAATTGAAAACTTTTTCCCTTTGCCCGGCATATTTGCTAACTATCTATAATATGCACAACCAATCTCCAAATGTCAAATCAGGTAAAAAGAAAATCTCTCTTCTGTTACTTTTTTAGTAGTGTTCACTAATTCTATAACTGTGCATCTTCTTATAGACAGTTCTATAGCTGTTATAATAAAATAAATATTATGTTATGAAGATATTTGACAATGATATAGTGGTTATTGATTTTTAATAGAAAATAGTGCGACCTATGTTATTCATCTTTTGCTGTAAAATTTAATAATAGGTTGATTGCCATGCCCATTTAGCATACTTCACTTTTTTACTTTCATTTATATGTTTGTTGTACCGCTATGAATTATGTGGAATTTCACGATACAAATTTCATGGGTGAAATCGTGGTCTTTTGACGCCAGGTTAATTTCTTCGAAATATTTTTTTTCTTATACTTAATTTTTGTAATTTTTTGGGGCATATAGTGTATGTAATTATATTTACCTTGTTTTTGTTTTTTTGGTAATATATTGATGTGTTATTTTTGCCAGATAATGATTGTTTTCAAATGCTATTTGTTTTTTTCTTTCTATTTTTGGATTTTTCCATATTTTTGTTTTCTAATTACAAAACATACATATGGATTCATTCATTTTTAGTTCATTAATTTAAAATGAGGGACAGTGAGGGTGGGTGAGGGAGATATACTTCTATGTGCTTACTTTTTTAATTTTTTTTTCTATTCTGCGTATAGTCCCTTCTTCTTATCTATTATAATTATAATCAATAGATAATTAATTAAGAGCACTATTTCAATATGTCACCATGCTAAATGAAACGACAGAAGTCTTTATCTCATTTTCTGGTACTTTATTTTTTTCCTTTATTCACTCTATTTATCAAATAAAATAATAACAAAGACTATTTTACCATTCCAAAGACTATTTATCTTTATCTTTCATTCATAACAAAGACTCACTTACCATATTAAATAGCATTTTCACCTTCCATAACAATTTTCTCCAATTAATCACTATATATCTAAAACAAATTATTTGCGTAATTTCTAATTACAATAATATTGAATGCGTCTTAATCCATTACAAATTTTGCACTGTATTTAATTATTATTTGCTTCTTAATATTCTTCGTTATGCACTATGTATAAATTAGAAGTGAATTTTGTACATACTTCAGTTTACATGCTCAAACATACTTTTAGTTGATTTTTAAGAATAAGTTATTGAAAATGAAGAGGTGAAGTTGTTCTTCTCATCATGTAATGAAGTAATTTTCAAAATTATAATCTCAGGGTATTCCTGTTAAGCAGAAACTTTTTATTTATTGAACCTTGAAATTTGTCGTTAGAGCATATTTTTTCTTGTATATCATTTGTTTTATGTCCTTTGGCAGTACATTTTGTCATATTTAATTTAATGAATAAAATGTAAATAGTAAAATTAATATTGTTAATTTTAGTATTTTCTATTTTATTTCTCAACTTTTTAAATATATAAAAGTTTTGTAATAATAAGAAGGGACAAACGTGAAACTAGTATAAAAGATATACACATAACATACAATTGTGTGATTATGTATATTACGTCCAAAAACCATATCAATTCTCTACAAAACTTGCTCAATTTCGAGATCTAGAGTCTCCAAGAGATTGAATTTTAAAACTCATACCTCTAGCAAGCTTCCATGGAGGATGACTCAGTTCTTCAAATTAATAAATAAACGATTCTTAAGCTCCTATTAGTGTTTTCAAACAAAACTAGTCAACATCAATTTCAACAAATTTTAGTTTTTTCCCCCTAAATCTTGTCATTTTTTCTTGGTGGTTGGTTTGAATTTGGTGTAAGGTTTTATTAGACAAGTCCTTTATTCGTTTGATCAATATTTTATCTTAAATAGAGCCACAAAGAAAGTTGTTAAATAGGCTAAACATTCTCGGCATCAACATCGGGAGTAGAATCCTCTGTATGGGATATTAAGAGGATAAAATGCTTCTTTCTTTAGAGTCATAGATGCCCAAATCATGCCCTCCACAATTGAGCGTCTCCCTATGCCTGTAATAAGCCCAGACCTGGTTGTCTGTAAAGTAACTGTTTCGACTTTTTATTGAAACATTCAAAATTGACATATCAATAAGAGCTGTGACGTTGTTGAATAAAATATGATTTATATCAAACGTTATATAGTAATAGTAAATGAAAAGTGCAATAAGAAGATAGTCTTTGCCACCCATGGAATTCCAAGTTCTTGAAAGAGTAATTATAGCTAGAGAAAACGTATTGAAAGGTGCAGTGGACCACTACATTTGCGTGAGCAGAAAAACGTTTACAATTTCTGAGAAACACATGTCAAGGAATAAAGGAGATGGTCAATATACATCAACGATCCCTTAACGTTAGACACTAATTTTCACTTTGACGCTTCAACTAAGACTTGTACGTATTGCCTATTGGATTCACATCCAAAATTAAAACGACAGATTGGTAATGAAAGGCAAGAAAGGTTGCCTACTACTAATAAGGGCGGGTAAGAAAGGTCTATTAAACACAATAAGCTGACATGGAAGAAAGGAGATTGATATTTTTAAGTGCTAGTTGTGGAGAAGCATTATTTTGAGTGAGACAGGGACACCTATAATTATTAGACCAAGTGGAGAAGTGGACTCCTCCAAAACTCCACAGAAACAAAACGAAAACCACTTTTTTTCATTCCCCTGCTTCTTCCTCATTTCATATAACTCTTCTTCCCGATTCCTTTTTAATATGATTGTAGTCAAGGGAGGATCCAGCTTGTCTGGTGTGGGTTCACGATAACCAGTAGCTTTTGTTCAAATTCTATAAATCTATAAAAATATTCACTAAAT
This sequence comes from Jaltomata sinuosa, assembly GCA_003996215.1. Taxonomy (NCBI): domain Eukaryota; kingdom Viridiplantae; phylum Streptophyta; class Magnoliopsida; order Solanales; family Solanaceae; genus Jaltomata; species Jaltomata sinuosa. Next base: position 214,097 of record QJPP01001372.1, read on the forward strand.
ATTCGACAGTGAACTCAGTTATTATCGTATATTAACTTGAAATTGTTGTAGAAACCCATAAACTTTAAATCTTATATCCTCTCTGGTTTGTAGTTTTGTTGAAGCTGATTGATCTGGACACCTCACTGTGCATTGATACAAAACTCAGCTTCACATTCACAGCTTTATTGCTGCTTTGAATTTCTTTAGGTTTGGAGAAATGGTTGAACAATAGCCAAGTGTACTTCATAGGGATGTATTTAATGCTCAGTTTGCATTTTCTTGTTTGAGCTTAAATTGTTGATAAAACTTTAGATGGTTTGGTTCTGTAAAAAGAAAAAGAGAGAGGACTGGATATTAAACTTGTCTTGGATAAAAAATGTCCCCTACAACTTTTATTTGTTGTGTCTAGTACCAAAATAAAATTTTCATGTCACATAAAACGAAACGGTGGGACATTTTTCCCCCCTCCCTCGGAGCTCCTACTCTTGAACCCACAACCTTAGGGTTGGAGGTGAGGAGTGCTTACCATCCAAGCAACTCCCTCTTCTCGAAACGGTGACACATCAACATTTGATTTGGTCTTTTTTCTTTGGAATTGACAAATTGACTTAGAATTTATGGAATTCTAACAACTCTTATGCATGGACAGAAACAAGCCAACAAGGTTGGAAAATATTGCAGTTGGTTAGTTAGATTAGTTAGTTACATAACTGCAATTAGTTAGAAGTTAGTCTATAAAAATATCGCAGTTGGTTAGTGTTACTGTTACATTAGTGTAATAACTATATACATATGAAACAAGTTGGAATTTTGTGTGAAGCACAAAAACAATAATAAATCAATCTCATCAATTCTAGACTAATTGGAGTTCGAACAAATAACAAAGTAATTCAGAAAACTCAGAAAAGAAGGCTATTATGTCTAAGGATGTTAACGAGGGTATAACTCCGTTATCGATGCCTCATTACGTGATGAACAAATAGATTTACTTTTGGCTAATTCTCTAGGTTCTGACGATCTTGAATTGTACTCTTGAATAAGCGAAATCTCTGGGCTAATATCGTTGTGTGTATCGTATGCAGGCCCTGAAGGCATTGGAAGACTCAGAGAGAGGCTACTGAGCATGAGAACTACTGCAGCCATGGTTGGTCTATCAGCAATATTTTCTTGAACACACAATAAAGCAATGTGGATGCATCTCATTATGTCACGAGCCAGTCCTGAGCTTCCCCTCAACATGGGGTCTATCAAATTTGTAGCTGTTCCTTCGCGCCAGTTCGTCCAAGCCTGTCACATTTTGATTCAGTTTGAGCTCTTTACATCGACAATGTAAAATAATTTGATGCATAAGGATTGTCCCAACTAGTTCGGCATTGAGAGTAGTTGATTAATTAACTTGGTTACTTACATAGCTCAGAAGGTCTTCCACTGATTCTCCATTTCTGGAACAAGTGTTTCTTTGGCCACTTACAATTTCTAGGACTAGTACTCCAAAGCTAAAAACATCTGATTTGACTGAGAATTGCCCGTGCATTGCATACTCCGGTGCCATATATCCACTGCAAAGACAAAGCATAAATTACAAGACTTTTCTAGTATTCGGTACCTTAATTGTAAGGACGACCAAAATTCTGGTTCAACAAAATTGAGGTGCGAAAACAAAAATGAGATAACGTTCCTGAAGCAACTATATAACAAATTAAAATTCATCTTACATATTTTAGTAATTTCAAGGAATGGTTTGTTTTACGAGTAGTATTGAGGTTTTTGTTCTTGCTTGCTAAATGGTTAAAGAATCCTTCCGAGCGATATGAAATTAAACAGTCTATTTAATGAGAGTTGTACAACTTACTAGGTCCCAACAATTCTGTTTGTGCTGCCTTGAGTTTCATCCAATTCAAATAGCCTTGCCATGCCAAAATCTGAGATTTTTGGATTCATTTCTGCATCAAGTAGAACATTACTAGCTTTGAGATCACGATGAATGATCCGAAGCCTAGAATCCTCATGAAGATAAAGAATCCCCCTAGCAACGCCTCCTATGATTTTGGATCTCCTTTCCCAGTCCAATTGCCTACGTTTAACTGGATCTGTGTTCCCATTGGACAAATGTTAAACGTAGAGCATAAATTATGTAAACGGACAGTGTAGAAGAATTACACTATCAAGTTAACTAAAAGTTAAACAATACATACCAAATAAAAAGTGGTCAAGGCTTGCATTGGGAACAAATTCATACACAAGAAGTCTCTCTGTTCCATCTAGACAAAATCCCCGCAATCTAACCAAATTCCTATGTTGAAGCCTTGCAACCAACAAGACCTCATTTTTGAATTCTAGATCACCTTGGCCTGAATCTATTGACAATCTTTTCACTGCTACTTCTTGTCCACTTGGAAGCTTACCCTGAACATAATATGAGAACAAGTTGAAAAATTATGAATTAAAACAATGAAATTATAACTAAGTAGTATTCTTGCTCCAACTAGGTTGTTATGCAACATGGTCCTCATTTATATGCACTGACAGTGTAAAGAATCATTGCAACCTAAGTAATGATTAATCACCTTGTACACAGGACCAAATCCACCTTGTCCCAACTTATTAGCATCTGAGAAGTTATCTGTTGCTGCACTAATTGCTGAAAAATTATATTGCAAAGATTCTGCAATGCTTGTATCATCCACAGATATATCTTCAACTACATAGTAGTAATAGCACAGAACAAATTAGTGAAAATGGTCTTCAATTAAAATTCAATTTTCCTTAATCATTGTAGGTCAATAAACCACGCTTACCCTCTCTTTTGTTCACCAACTTCCTCCTTCGCCTCCTCATCAAGATTACAGAAATACAACCAATAAGAATAACAATTGTGACAACGGGTACAACAATAATGATGACAGTTCGTGCGGTTTTGTCATCCTTTCCTGCAAAAATGCTTTAAATTAGTCACAGAATTTAACTTCCAGCACCGTGGAACAAATTTCACGCCCTCAAGTCACAGAATAATATGAATCTAGCTTTGCAATTCATGAGACCGCCGAGCCTAACAAAAGAGGCTCGACTTGAACAACATGTCCCTGAAGCTGAATACAAAGATGAAATGACTAACAAGATTATTCCTCAAAGATTTCAAATACCTGGGGGTGGCGGTGGCAGTGAGGCTGGCGGTGGCGGTGACCATAAGGGTGGCGGAGCTTCAGCCAACATTGACTCATTGAAGAATGAGTAAGGTTCATACCTAACAACGCAGCTGGGCATCAAATGGTAGTTGCCCCACTTTGCATAACAGTCACAGCTAGGCAAACTTGTATAGACAGCGGTCAAACAATCGTAGCAATCTTGAGCTGATAAATCAGCTGTGCACTGTACAAGTGCATGTATAGTCTGAAAATCAGGGGCACTAATAACATTAGCAGCAAACTTGCGCTTCCCACCCCTTGAAGCTTGAGTTCGTAAACTTGTCAACAAGGGTGTCAGATATTGGTTAAAAAACAATTGGGGGTCCGAGAAATTCCTGTTGTAATAGTAATAAAATCGGGGGTCGGTTGACATGGTGCCTATGAAGGACACATTTGAATATCTTAGCACACACATATCGTAAATGCCAAAGGCTGATTTCTTGTAAGGACATTTCTCTAAAATCAAGCGAGTAGCATTATTTATACAATCACGGCATGTTTGTAATCCGACATCTCCTCTACATTGCGCGATGACACTAACTTGGTCACGGCCTTGGCCTATGGTAGTATTATAGAACCCATCAAAGTCTATGTTACGCGAAAGAGAGGAGAGGACTGTGTTAAGGTTAGTGTCGTATGCACCATTTGGGGGGTACTCTGTCTCATTACCTTCACATGGAGATTGAAAAGTGAAATTAGGCTGTGCTATGCTGAGGTAGAAAAGGTAGTAAAATTGTAATATTAGAATGATCAGCCATTTCAAGAAACCCATAGCTGTCTGTCCAATCCACACAAAGCTCAATTAACGTGTTTGAAACTGTATAAATAGAATGGCTACAATTTTTCAGTTTTTGAAATGTCATTGGTCACAACCTTTTTTGTTGTTGGAAGATTGACTCGGTCTATGAAGTCAAGTGGAAAATTCAAAATATGAAAGGAAGAAATTAAAAGCATTGAAAAGGATGGGAGTAATTAAGGAGATTGTGATTTCTAGGCTTAGAAACTTTCAAAAAGTTATTTAAAATAACGCGTTTTCGTGGACACTCCAAAATGTAGGGAACTTTAGGGATGTAAATGGGGCGGGGCACTAAAATTTTAACCACACTATAACCTGCCCCGTTTAGAATTGTTTCGAAAACTTGCCCTGTCCCGCCAAGTCCCTATTATGTTTCCTTTCATTTTTTTATCTTTATTTTTCATTTTGCAGTATTTTTTTTTTGGTACTGTTTCAACATTTCTATTGAAATATTCAAAATTGACATGTCAATAAGAGTTATCTATGTAAATCCGTTGAATAAAATATAATTTTTGTCAATGTTACATACTTTCTCCGTTCCAAAATAAGTGATGTTTTTAACTTGAGCACACCTTAAGAAAACACTCATCCTAGAAAGTAAGATGTATTTCTACTAATTTATCCTTAATAAATACATTGAAAAGAATGTAATATCTCACATAAGCATCAACTTTTGACGTGGTTTTTTTTTTTTTTGGAATTGACAAATTGACCTAGAATTTACGGAATTTAACAACTCTGATTTATGGACAGGAGTGGATGCAAACAAGCCAAGAAGGTTGGGAAACTTATGGATAGGAAACAAACCAACAAGGTTGGGAAATTATGACTGTTACTTGTTCTTCTTTGAACGTTTCAACTTTATAAGATTCCAGAGAACGAAATCCAACTTATTTGTATCTATTTCTTTTTTCCTTGTGTTTAAAATTTCACTCCATAGTGATTTTTCTTCTATTTTGACTTCTACATTTCCCATAGCAAACATCTAAGCTTCTTAAATGGTTAAAATTGAATTGACAAAAGCAATTAACAATGGAAGCTGCCAAGCAGCGCAAGCAATGTTCACTTTCTCAGTTAAACAAAATTATAATGCGATAAATTAAGAATATGATATTCTTGCTGCTAAATTGTGCTTTAACAATTCATCATCCATCTTCAATCCAAACAATTCAAAACCGTCCTACCAGCAAACAATCCCACATCAATCCAATAACCAATTAACCCAAAAACCATGCATACAGACAAACGAATTCAAATAAAACTCATACATACAAATAATACTCAATAGTAAAATGTTACTTAGTTCATGAGGGGATACTAAGTTCAAATAAGCAAGTTATTTCTCATTTTCATTGGAGGAACTAACACTAGACTCTGAGGGGGGAAGGGAGCAAATAACCAGAGCATGTTGATTTGATCTCTGAGGCTTCTAAGTTTCTCATTCATCGCTGACACCTGCCTCCGCATATCATCCATCTGATCATTAAGGGTGATTGTATATAAGGCTATTATCTAGGATATAACTCAGTTACCGATGCCTCATTTTGTGAATTGTATTCTTGAATAAGAGAATTCACTAAGCTAACATCATTATGCACATAGTATGCAGGCCCTGAAGGCACTGGAAGAGTCAGAGAGAGGCTACTGAACATGAGAACTACTGCTGCCATGGTTGGTCTATCAGCCACATTTTCTTGAACACACAATAAAGCAATGTGGATGCACTGATTATGTCACTAACCAGTCCAGCGCTTTCCCTCAATACGGGATCTATCAAATTCAAAGCTGTTCCTTCATGCCAGTTCGTCCAAGTCTGTGACATTTATAAATATTCAAGAGTTTAACTTCTAAACTAATTTGGAATTGAGAGGTATAGTTGATTAATTGGCTTCGTTACTGCTCACATAGCTCAGAAGGTTGAAGTGTCTATGGAAACAACTGCCAGTGGATGTTAAAGTGTCTATCTATGTATTCTGCCAAATAGATATGGTCTTCTTTAGATGTTTCCAACAACACTCGTTCAAAAAAACTCCTATAAAAATAATTCAGATTCGAATTGAAGCACAAAAGGGGTCTTTAATTGAGGAAGCCATTGGGAGTGTGCTTGAAAAAGCTGAGAGAGAAGATAAGAAAAAAGAGGAGGAGGAATGAAGCGCGTGACTGCATGAAAATCTAAAGTACTTAATTATCGTGTTCTGTTGTAATTAAGAGTCTAATTACGTATATCTCTGTGAATATCCCCAATTTGAATCCTTAATCATCAATCAATCGATCATTCTCACTATCAAACAAATAAATGTTTGAAGAAATAACATACTTAGAAGTAAAAACATTCAGAAAAAGGCAATTATATCTAAGTCTATTATCTAGGATATAACTCAGTTATTGACATTTCATTTTGTGATAAACAAATAGATTTACTTTTGGCAGATCGGTTAGATTCTGACATTAATCTTGAGTTGTATTCTTGAGTAGGCAAAAGATTTGGGCTAACATCATTGTGCATAGTATACGCAGGCCTTGAAGGCACTGAAAGACTCAGAGAGCGACTATTGAGCATGAGAACAACTGCAGCCATAGTTGGTCTATCAGCAACATCTTCTTGAACGCACAATAAAGCAATGTGGATGCATCTCATTATGTCATCAACCAGTCCTGAAGATCCCCTTAGCATGGGGTCTATTAAATTTGAAGTTGTTCCTTCACACCAATTCCGCCAAGCCTATGACAGTTTAATTTAAGAGTTTTGACTACTTTTATATACTGATAGTGTAAAAATTATGTGAAACTGACACAACTAATTTGGAATTGAAAGGTATAGTTGGATTATAGGCTTGGTAACTACTTACATAGCTCAGAAGGTTTTCCACATATTCTCCATTTCTGAAACAAGTGTTTCTTTGGCCACCTAAAATTTCTAGGACTAATACTCCAAAGCTAAAAACATCAGATTTGGCTGAGAATTTTCCGTGCATGGCATACTCTGGTGCCATATATCCACTGCAATGCCAAAACAAGAATTACATAAGATTCCGCAACTTAGATATGATTCAATTGTAAAAGTTTTTTGTTCAACATATCTAAATTTTGCACTTCTCATCAACAAGACTAAAGATAAAAAGGCCAAAAATCAGTTCTGTAGTTTAATTAGTTAGTCCAAACTCCAAACAGAGGGATCAGCAAGACTTAGTAAGATGTCACAATAGGTAGCTACTTATGTTAAAACTCAGAACTACATGTAAGATCACTAATGAACTTGGACATTTTTCAGTGAACTTAGGAAGTAGTAAAATGATGTGCTTAAGCACCTCTCACGTCCAACCCTAAGGTTGTGGGTTCGAGTGACCAAGGGAGCAAAAATGATGGAAGCTCCTACGGAGGGGTAAAAAAAAAGTAAAATAATGTGCTGCAATTTATACTACAAATTGGGTAGTTATGGTCTCCTTTATACTGCTTTGTTTGTTGCCTTTCCTTACTGACAAATTGAGAACGTGAAGATAAGTCTTAGACAATTGACCTATTCTTGGTTGAGCAAATTAATTAAACAACCAGTTTTGATGAGTTAAGACCTATATCTGGTATTTTACTGCTGAGAGATCATATCTAATTAAACTCTCTGAACAAGGAGAATTCATATGCCAAAAAGAAGAATTTTTTTTCTTCTTGACAACAACAAAATTGTTATACACAATCAAAGTTTGCTTATTCATTTCCAGAACTTACCTTTGGTAGTGACCAAATTGAGGACAAAACTCTAGGTATATGACCCATACATTTCGAATAATACTAATTTTTGGGACAACCAAAGTTCTAGTTCAACAAAATTTAGGTAACCATTCAAGAAGAGAATACTAAATGCAAGATTCATACTGAAAATTCTAGTAACATTTCAAGGGAAGATTTGATTTCGTCTCACGGAAGCTTTTATTCTTGTGAAATGGTTTAAGAATCCTTCCCAGCGATATGAAAAATAACAATCTATCTAATGAGAGTTGTAATACTTACTAGGTCCCAACAATTCTGCTTGTGCAGCCTTGAGTTTCATCCACTGTAAATGGCCATGCCATGCCAAAGTCCAAGATTTTAGGATTCATTTCTGCATCTAGAAGAACATTACTAGCTTTGAGATCACGATGAATGATGCGAAGTCTAGAATCCTCATGAAGATAAAGAATTCCCCTAGCAACGCCTCCTATGATTTTGGATCGCCTTTCCCAATCCAGATGCCTACGTTTAACCGGATCTGTGTTCCCATTGGACAAACGAAATGTATAATAATCTCCATATTTTATGAAAAGTTTAACTTCTATATACTGATAGTGCAGAAAATCAGGGCAACTAAAATATTTAAAGTTAAGCAATACATACCAAATAAAAATTGATCAAGGCTTGCATTGGGAACAAATTCATAGACAAGAAGCCTCTCTGTTCCATCTAGACAAAATCCCAGTAACCTAACCAAATTCCTGTGTTGAAGCCTGGCAACCAACAAAACCTCGTTTTTGAATTCTAGATCACCTTGGCCTGAATTTTCAGCCAATCTTTTCACTGCTACTTCTTGTCCATTTGGAAGCCTACCCTGAAGCAACAAGCACAAATTGAAGAACGATTTAAATATACACACTTGATGGTGTAAAGAATTTTTACGCTATAAAAGTTAAACTCATGCAAAAATAATAAACTCAATATAATCACCTTGTACACGGCACCAAATCCACCTTGTCCCAACTTATTAGCAATTGAGAAGTTAACTGTGGCTGCTCTAATTGTAGAAAAATCATATTGCCGGGATTCAACAGTGCTAGTTTCATCCTCGCATATACCTTTATCAACATAGTAGTAATAGCACAGAACAAATTAGTTAAACATGGTCTTAATTAAAATTCAACTTTCCTTAATCATTGTAGGTTAATAAGCCACGCTTACTCTCTCTTTTGTTGATCAGCAACTTTCTCTTTCGCCTCTGAACCAAGACGACAGGAATACAAACAATAAAAATAACAACTGTGACAGTGGACACAGCAATAATGATGACAGTTTGTGCGGTTTTATCACGAGTCTCGTCCATTGTCTGCTTAGGCGAGTCTTTCCCTACAAAAATGCTTCAAGTTAGGATCACGTTAATAAATACTTTTTTAGGCTGATCAACCAGAGTATCCAAGTGAGAGGCTCTATTAAGACTAGATTTTCCAGATGAATGTTTGAGTTGAATTTCTACCCTTGAGTTGTTTTTGTATGGCTGAATCTTGTTGTTGATGTAACCATTGAGGTGATGTTTCTGAGGATCTGGGGATTTATGTCCACGATGTGGCGCTGTTTTATTTTCGGCTTTGTAATGTTTCCTTTGGTAATAAAGTTACCTTTATTTACTTACCAAAAAAGAAAAAGAATTATACAGTTGAAACTTCATTATTCTGCTAAAACTTTTTGTTTCACTAAAAATAAAGGAGCTCTAGTTACATGCACCACAGGTTATAGGACTGAAATTATGGTCAACATTTCAGTTCATCGTGTTAATGCATTTTATTACATCTGAACTTCTATATGCTTGCATTATTGTAGAACAATTTTTACGCTCTCAAGTGGAAGAATAATCTGGATCTAGCTTTGCAATTAAGGCCGTCTAGCTCATCAGAAGAGGCTCGCCTTGAACAGCACGAAGCCGATACAAAGATGAAGTGGCTAACAATATAAATCCATACAGATTTCAAATACCTGGTGGTGGCGGTGGCGATGAGGCTGGTGGCAATACCGATTCGTTGAAGAATGAGTAAGGTTCATACCGAATCATGCAGCTGGGCATCAAAAAGTAATTTCCCCACTTTCCATAACAGTCACAGCTAGGCGAAATTATATAGGCAGCGCTCAAACAATGGATGCAACCTTGAGGTGATAAATCGGCTGTGCACTGTACAAGTGCATATGTAGTCTGAAAATCAGGGGCACTGATAACATCAGCAGCAAACTTGCTCTTCCCACCCATTGAAGCTCGACTTTGTAAACTTGACAACAAGGGTGTCAGATATTGTTCGTAAAACAATTGGGGATCCGAGAAATTTCTGTTGTAATACCAAAATGCAAATGGGTCAGTTGCCACGATGCCTATGAAGGACTTATCTGAATATCTTAGCAGACACTTATCATAAATGCCAAAGGCCGATTTCCTGTATGGACATTTTTCTAAAATCAAGCGAGTAGCATTATTTATACAATCACGACATGTTTGTAATCCGACATCTCCTCTACATTGCGCGATGAGAATAACCTTATCCGGGTCTTTGCCTATGGTAGTATTATAGAACCCATCAATGTCTATGTTACGTGAAACAGAGGAGAGGACAGTGCGAAGATTTGTGTCATATGCATCATTTGGAGAGAACTCTGTCGCATTACCTTCACATGACGATTGTAAAGTGAAATTAGGCTGTGCTATGTTGAGGTCGAAAAGGTAGTAGAAAAGGAGTACTAGAATTATCAGACATTTCAAGGAACCCATAGCTGTCTGCCTAATCTATACAAAGCTTAATAGAATGGATATGCTCATTTTGTTAGGAAGATCGAATCCGATTTTACATTTTTTGAAGACTTTACAACTTCTTCTTCTTCTTTTTTTGTGGAAGCTGGACTTTTCAGTTTATGAAGTCAATGGAAATTATGAAACACGGAAATTAAATGCGTTGGAAAGATGGCAGTTGGAGGTATCAATGGTTCGGTTCCACATGTTATTTTCAGAAGGGAAAAGGGGCATATATAACTTCCAATTTTGTGATTTAGAGTGGATATATATTCTCGTTAAAAAAGTAGTACACATATACCTCGATGTCTAACAAATATTGCATTTTACCTTTTCGTTAACAAGACTTATATTTTACTGAATTAAAAAATATATCCTAAAATTGGTTTTTTAATTTCAAAAAATGTTACATGGCTTTAAAAAATTATCTCACACATTTTTCTACCCCTCTAGGTCCGACCCTGACCGGACCCAAATAAAAAAAAACTAATTCCTCTTCTACTCCGTCATAAAATGGGTTTGGATCAGATCTGAAAAGAGAGATTTGATTTTTTTATTTTTAGTTTGGTCGGGTTTGGAGGAGTAAAAAAAATGTGTGAGGTGATTTAAAGTCGTGGAATATTTCCGAAATTAAAAAACCAGTTTTAGAATTTGTTTTAATCATGTTAACGAAAAGCGTATTTATGCACTATTTGTTAAACGGTAAGGGTATATACACTATTTTTAACGAGGAATATATCCGCTCTAAATCGCAAAGGTGAAGGGTATACTCACACCTTCTCCCTTTTAAGAAATTTGTATTGTAGTATTTTTTTTTCCGGTTACTCTATTTTGAATAATTAAAATTATGTTTTTCAAAACTGTTTCAATCCTTTTGATTTTTGTCTTCGATATCGATATGATTTGATTATTTTTTTATACTTTATTTTTAAATGTCACGCAAGAATCGACCCTTATCGAAATGTTTTATTTGTTAGGTAGAATAATAAGAAGTTTTAATATAACACAAAAATATAAATTAAGATAATATTTGAATCACGATGTATGACTAGTGACTTTTCTGTCTATGATTATGAAGTCAGTGGAAAAGAAACATTGAAAAGGATGGGAGTTGATAATTTAGGAGAAGATGTATTATTCATTTATACTACACTTTGAAACTTTGAACAATTAATTTAAAAAAATAACGCGGTTTTGTGGAACTGAGGAAGAAATCAAAATGTGGGAAACTTCCAATTAGTAACATAGAACTTGTAATGCAAAAATGGTAACGTAGATATTATTTTTTGTTTGATGTTTAATTTGTTATATTACAAATTAGTATACATTGTATATTTAAACTATGTGATTTCATGATTTTATATTTGGATTTGAAAATTGTATAACTAAACATTGATTTTGAAATAAAATAAAAATTTATTCCAGAAACTAGTTTCTCGGCACGTGCGTTGCACGTGTATGTCAAGTCAAGTAAAATGTAATTTTGTAGAATAATATCAATATTAATCTAATAAAATTTTGAATAAAAATTATAAATGAAAGTATAAAGTGCAAGTTTTTGTGAATGATCAATATAGTGTGAATTGTCATATAGATATTTGTTTGTTGAGGTCAAGATGATTGGATATCAGCTAAATCTAGAAGACGAACAATCAAAATTTAATTTGATACATGTAAAGCTCTTTTACTTATTATGATTTTTTGAGGTATAAATATGTAATGAAGACAAGCTAACCTGAAGGATTAATTAATCTTGTGTTTTATTTATCGTCATTGCAAAATATAAATATTAGAAAATTATTTACAATAGAATTTGAAACGACACCCTTTAATTTCAAAGGGAGAATATCTTTCTATTAAATTGGTGGGGTGGTCATTTCCCAACTAATGTTATTTCCATCCGCAAAAAAATGTATGAATGAGAGCGAAATGGTGTCTATGTTCAACCTTACCTGAAGATAGACTAAGAGTTGCACAACGAAAACTACCAAAAACTTTTTACATTAAGAAAAGGACAATTATATCCAACTCTATTATCTAGGATATAACTCAGTTATTGACATCTCATTTTGTGATAAGCAAATAGATTTACTTTTGGCTGGTCGATTAGATTCTGACATTAATCTTGAATTGTATTCTTGAGTAGGCGAAATCTTTGGGCTAACATCATTGTGCATATAATATGCAGGCCTTGAAGGCACTGAAAGACTCAGAGAGAGACTACTGAGCATGAGAACTACTGCAGCCATAGTTGGTCTATCAGCAGCATTTTCTTGAACACACAATAAAGCAATGTGGATGCATCTCTTTATGTCACGAACCAATCTTGTGCTTCCCTTTAACATGGGATCTATCAAATTTGTACTTGTTCCTTCGCGCCAGTTTGTCCAAGCCTGTGACAGTTTAATTTAAGAGTTTTAACTTTTATACGTTGATAGTGTAAAATTATTTATATGCAACTGACCCCGACTAATTTGAAATTGAAAGGCATAGTTGATCAACTTGCTTGGTTACTACTTACATAGCTCGGAAGGTTTCCCACATATTCTCCATTTATGAAACAAGTGTTCTTTTGGCCACTTAAAATTTCTAGGACTAATACTCCAAAGCTAAAAACATCTGATTTGACTGAGAATTTTCCTTTCATTGCATACTCAGGCGCCATATATCCACTGCAAAGCCAAAACAACAATTATATAACATTCTGCAACTTAGATATGATTCAATTGTTAAAGTCTTTTGTTTAACATATGTATATTGTTTTTTTCATCAACAGACTAACGTAAAAGGCTAAAAATTGAATTCTGAGGTTTAATAGTCCAAAGAGTGGGATCAGAAAAACTGAATAAGCTGTCTAAATAGGGAACTACTTGATGTTGAAAGTCAGAACTACAAGTTTCATTAATGAACTTAAACATTTTTCAATGAAGGTAGGAAGTACAGTAATTAAATGTTGCTTTGCAATTTATACTGCAAATTGGGTAGTTATGAAAAATGAGTGTCTATCTAAAGAGAGATGTAAAACTTACTAGGTCCCAGCAATTTTGCTGGTGCTGCCATGAGTTTCATCCAAGACAAATAGCCTTGCCATGCCAAAATCTGATATTTTAGGATTCATTTCTGCATCTAGAAGAACATTACTAGCTTTGAGATCACGATGAATGATGCGAAGTCTAGAATCCTCGTGAAGATAAAGAATTCCCCAAGCAATGCCTCCTATGATTTTGGATCGTCTTTCCCAATTCAGATGCCTACGTTTAACCGGATCTGCGTTCCCATTGGACAACCAAAATCAATAATAAGCTCCATATTTAATAAAGTTTTTAACTCCATATACTAACAGAGTAACAATGTATAAGATCAGGGAAACTAAAAGAATTAAAGTTAAGCAATACATACCAAATAAAAAGTGGTCAAGGCTTGCATTGGGAACAAATTCATAGATAAGAAGTCTCTCTTTTCCTTCTAGACAAAATCCAAGCAAGCTAACCAAATTCTTGTGTTGAAGCCTGGCAACCAACAAGACCTCGTTTTTGAATTCTAGATCACCTTGGCCTGAATTTGCAGCCAATCTTTTCACTGCTACTTCTTGTCCATTTTGAAGCTCACCCTGAAGCAGATCAACACAAATTGAAAGAATGAATTAGTAATATACAGTGACACTGTAAAGTTTAGGCTATAAAAGTTAAACTCATGCAAAAATAAGTAACCTAATATAATCACCTTGTACACCGGACCAAATCCGCCCTGCCCCAATTTATTAGCATTTGAGAAGTTATCTGTTGCTGCTCTAATTGTAGAAAAATCATATTGCAGGGATTCTGCAGTGCTAGTATCATCCCCGCGTATACCTTCACCAACGTAGTAGTAATAGAACAGAACAAATTAGCGAAACATGGTTTTAATTAAAATTCAACTTTCCTTAATCATTGCAAAGTTAATAATAAGCCACCCTTACTCTCTTTTTTGTTCACCAACTTCCTCTTTCGCCTTTTCATCAAGATGACAGGAATACAAACAACAAAAATAACAACTGTGACCGCAGCCACTACAATAATGATGACAGTTTGTGCTGTCTTATCATCCTTCCCTACAAAAACGCTTCAAGTTAGTACTATTAGGTTAGCAAATATTCATATTTTCCACACTACTTTCATTCTGCGGGAAGTTAAAACTAGAATAGCAATTTGAATTGAAGTACATATATGTTAATTAGGCACAATATTGTATAATGACCTAATTACAAGCACAGCAGGGTATATCTGAACTTCCAGCACTGTCGAACAATTTTTACGTTCTCAAGTCACAGAATAATTGGGACTAATATCTTGATAAAATATTCTGACAGCTTAAACATTCTTTACACGTAAATTGAGGCCGCTGAGCTAGCCAACAAAAGAGGCTCGACTTGAACAGCGGGTCCCCTGAATATAATTCCACAATGATTTCAAATACCTGGTGTAGGCAGATGCAATGAGGTTGGTGGCGGTGGTGACCATAAGGGCGGCGGAGCTTCATTCAATGACGACTCATTGAAGAAAGAGTAAGGTTCATACCGAACAATGCAGCTGGGCGTCAAATGGTAGTTGCCCTGCTTTCCGTAACAGGGACAGTCAGGCAAACTCGTATAGACATTGGTCAAACAATCGTAGCAACCTTGAGGTGATAAATCGGCTGTGCACTGTACAAGTGCATATACTGTCACAAAATCAAGGCCACTAGTAATATTAGCAGCAAACTTGCGCTTCCAACCCATTGAAGCTCGACTTCGTAAACTTGTCAACAAGGGTGTCAGATATTGGTTAAAAAACAATTTGGGGTCCGAGTAATCCTTGTAAGAATAAATTTTCCGTGGGTTAGTTGACACGGTGCCTATGAAGGACTCATTTGAATATCTTAGCAGACACCTATCGTAAATGCCAAAGGCCGATTTCCTGTAAGGACATACATCTAAA
Organism: Jaltomata sinuosa; assembly: GCA_003996215.1. Taxonomy (NCBI): domain Eukaryota; kingdom Viridiplantae; phylum Streptophyta; class Magnoliopsida; order Solanales; family Solanaceae; genus Jaltomata; species Jaltomata sinuosa. Next base: position 229,529 of record QJPP01001372.1, read on the forward strand.
ATCAAGCGAGTAGCATTATTTATACAATCGCGGCATGTTTGTAATTCGACATCTCCTCTGCATTGCGCGATGAGGCTAACCTTGTCCGGGTCTTGGCCTATGGTAGTATTATAAAAACCATCACTGTCTATGTTACGCGAAAGAGAGAAGAGAACTGTGTGAAGATTTATGTCATATGCATCATTTGGAGAGTACTCTGTCTCATTACCTTCACATGGAGATTGAAAAGTGAAATTAAGCTGTGCTATGCTGAGGTAGAAAAGGTAGTAAAACTGGAATATTAGAATGATCAGCCATTTCAAGCAGAAACTCATAGCTGTCTGCCTAATCTACGCAAATCTTAATAGAATGGCTGTGCCTAATCTACGCAAAGCTTAATAAGGTTTCATTTTTTTTTTCAGTTTATGAAGTCAACAGAAAATATGAAACGCGGGAATTAAAAGCGTTGGAGAGAATGGGAGTTGGAGGTGTCAATGGTCCGGTATCACGTGTTACTTTAAGAAATTCGTATTCTACTATTTTTTCCGATTACTCTATTGTGAATAATTAAAAGGGGTTTTTACGAAAATAAATCACTGTCAAAAGTTTTTTTGAAAAAAATAGTTGCGTGTATGTTGCATGTATATGCAATAAATATGTATGTATACTGCCCAAAAAAATTCAAAAAAAAAGGTCTCATGTATATCGCATATATAATGCATGTATACCGCATATATATCGATGACCATTTTGGGTAAGAACTTTGGCCGAATGACCATTTTAGGTAGTAAATTATAAGTGGGTTATTTTTTGTGTAAAAAATTTAACACAATGATCATTTTGTCTAATTTTTCCTAATTAAAATTATGCTTTTCAAATGTGTTTTAATCATTCCAACTTTCTTTTCGGTATTGATATGATTTGATTAATTTTCGATACTTCATTTTTGAAATGTCACAGAGAAGAATCGACCGTCATTAAAATGTTTCATTTGTTATGTAGAATAATAATAATAATAAGTTTTAATATAACACAAACAATTATATATTAAGATACTCTCTCCGTTTCATATTAGTCGGTCACCTTACTAAAAATAGTTGTCCTATATTAGTTGGTCATCATACTAAATCAAAAAAATATTGAATAATTTTTGTCCATATGATCCTTGCAATTAATTCTTTTTGAAAGTGTTCACACTTGTTTGTAAAATTTCAAAGAAATTTCTTAAGGGGTGAATTAGTAAAAATATCTTCTTATTTATGATTTCTTAACATGCGTATAAAAAGAAAAGTGATCAATTAATATGGGACACCGAGAGTAGTATTTGAATCACAATGTATGTGACTTTTCTGTCTATATATGAAGTCCGTGGAAAAGAAAGGTAAACAGACATTGAAAAAAAACACAATGAAAAGGATGGGAGTTGATAATTTAGGAGAAGATATTTTCTGAAGGTATTTTGTAGACTTTGAAACTTTCAAGAAGTAATTTAAAAGAGTAACGCGTTTTTGTGGAAGCTCTTCCCTCAGTTCCACAAATAATCACGTGGGGACCTTTCAATTAGTAACATAAAACTAGACAACTAGTAATGCAAAAATTATAACGTAGATATTATTTTTTGTTTGATGTTTGGTTCTTTTGGCTATCTGATCATAGTGAGGGAGAGAATAAAATGAGAGTTGGTTAGGGTGTGGGAGACATATGGGTAGGGTGTGGGTCGATTTTTTTTAATTTAATGGGTCAAATTTTTCATTTGATTTTTGAATTGACGTTGGTTGATTTTAATTAATGATGTGGACCTCTAATAAGATGTCACAAGGTAAAAGTAGTTTTGCAAAATTACTGTTAAAAAATAATGAGATGAGCCTGTTTTATAAGGGCAGTGACACAATTGAGCCAAAATTTTAACGAATGACATAGATGAGTCATTTCTAATAGTTCGATGGTATATTTGAGCTTTTTCTCTATATTTATTATCAACATTGGAAATTGTAGTTTGACTAATATACTCTTTTATTTAAATACTATTCCCTCCGTCCTATTTTATGTGGCTAGAAATCCTCCTACTCTGCAAATACAAGTTCCTTTCCACGCTCTTTTTCAATTCTTCGTCTTCCTCTTCAATCAAACAATATTGAAAATGGGATTTGTTATAGAGAGTAAACTGTTGCTATCTGTTTTTTTAGATGTCATTACACAGGGGGATCGCGAAAACGGGCAGTTTTTAGTTTTCCTTTTTTTCCCCATCCCTCGGGAGGATCACCAGTGTTCCACTTACTACCCGTCTATGGTGGAGGTGCTCAATCACTTGAGCAATCCTCACTTATCATATTAAACTTTCACTTATATGGTTAGACTATTGGTGTTGGACTGTTGGTGATTCGCGATTTGATTAGACAGACAATAGATGCTTCAAGTTTTCAGATACCAGAACAAATAAAGGTATTTCCAACAGGAGTTGAAATTTTTTACTAGTGTAATAACTAATACATATGAAACAAGTTAGATTTCGCACAAAACCATTAATAAATCAATCTCAATTCTAAACTAATTGGAGTTCGAACAATAACAAATAAAGCTCAGAAAAGAAGGCTATTATGTCTAAGGATGTTAACGAGGGTATAACTCAGTTATGGATGCCTCATTTCGTGATGAACAAATAGATTTACTTTTGGCTAATTCTCTAGGTTCTGACGACCTTGAATTGTATTCTTGAACAAGAGAAATCTCTGGGCTAATATCGTTGTGCGTATAGTATGCAGGGCCTGAAGGCAGTGGAAGACTCAGAGAGAGGCTACTGAGCATAAGAACTACTGCAGCCATGGTTGGTCTATCAGCAATATTATCTTGAACGCACAATAAAGCAATGTGGATGCATCTCATTATGTCACGAACCAGTCCTGAGCTTCCCCTCAACATGGGGTCTATCAAATTTGTAGCTGTTCCTTCGCGCCAGTTTGTCCAAGCCTGTCACATTTTTATTCAGAGTTTAAACTCTATACATCGACAATGTAAAAGAATTTGATGCTTAAGGATGGTCCCAACTAGTTCGTCATTGAGGGGTAGCTGATTAATTAACTCAGTTACTTACATAGCTCAGAAGATCTTCCACCGATTCTCCAATTCTGAAACAAGTGTTCTTTTGGCCGCTTAAAATTTCTAGGACAAGTACTCCAAAGCTAAAAACATCTGACTTGACTGAAAATTGTCCGTGCATTGCATACTCTGGTGCCATATATCCACTGCAAAACAAAAACAAGAATTACATAACATTTCTGCAACTTTGATATGATCAACTGTTAAAGTTTTTTGTACACATTTCATTAAGACATCTTTCAATGAACTTGGGAAGTAGTAAAACATAGTGCTGCAATAATTTATACTGAAAATGGGGTAGTTATGGTTTGCTTTTGATATTTTTTTTCGCCTTCCCTTGGTGAGAATGTATTTCACTGCAATGTGATGAGAACTCTCAGGCCATTAATCTTGGCTGAGCAAAGTACAAGTTTTGATGAGTTAAGACCTACATCTTACATATTGCTGCAATGAGATCATAACTAACCACTCTGAACAAGGAGAATTCATGTGCTGAAAAGACAAAAGACAAATTCTGTTCTAGACAAAGTCAAATTTTAGCCTATTCATTCACAGCTCACTTTTGGCTGAAGATCATACTTTTTGAAATGAACTTCAATTTAATCATCAGAGATTGCAACTCTAGGTATATGACCATTCATATCGAATAATTCAAATTTTAGACACCACCAAAGTGGCAAAGTCCCAGTTCAACAATATTGAGGTAACCATTCCTGAAGATATTACAATGACATGCAAAATTCATATTGAAAATTATAGTAACATTTCAAGGAAAAAAATGTTTTTTTCTCGAGGCAGCTTTTAATTCTTGCTAAATGGTGAAAAATCCTTCCGAGTGATATGAAAAAGGAGTAACAGTCTATCTAATAATGAGATGTAAAACTTACTAGGTCCCCACAATTCTGCTTGTGTTGCCTTGAGTTTCATCCAATATAAATAGCCTTGCCATGCCAAAGTCTGCAATTTTAGGATTCATTTCTTCATCAAGTAGAACATTACTAGCTTTGAGATCACGATGGATGATCCGAAGTCTAGAGTCCTCATGTAGATAAAGAATTCCCTTAGCAACGCCTCCTATGATTTTGGACCGCTTTTCCCAATCCAATTGCCTTCGTTTAACTGGATCTGGGAACAAGATGAAAAATATAATTAGGAGTTGAGCTTCTTTACACCTACAATATAGAAGAACTTTGCAAAATCAAGTCATTTAAAATATTACTACTATAAGTAACTGCCTATAACAAGTGGAATTAGTTTTCCAGAAAATAAGGCAGATAACCAGACAACAGTTAACATGTCAAATTACACCGTCAAAACATTAAGCGATACGTACCAAATAAAAATTGGTCAAGGCTTGCATTTGGAACAAATTCATAGACAAGAAGTCTTTCTGTTCCATCTAGGCAAAATCCCAGTAACCTAACCAAATTCCTGTGTTGAAGCCTAGCAACCAACAAGACCTCATTTTTGAATTCTAGATCACCTTGGCCAGAATCTGCTGACAATCTTTTCACTGCTACTTCTTGACCGTTTTGAAGCTTACCCTGAAACAGACGAGCACAAATTGAGAAATTATGAGTTGAACAACAGTAAAGTCAGCTATATGAAGTTGCAGTGTCCTTTTATGCATCAAGTTGGCTAGTCAGTAATCACCTTGTACACAGGACCAAATCCGCCCTGTCCCAACTTATTAGCACTTGAGAAGTTATCTGTTGCTGCTCTAATTGTAGAAAAGTCATATTGCAAGGATTCTGCAGTGCTAATATCATCCCCGCGTATACCTTCATCAAAGTAGTAGTAAAAAACATACAACAAAATTTCAGTGAAACACGGTCTTAAATGTTCAACTTTCCTTAATCATTGCCTGTTAATAATCTACGCCTTACTCTGAATATCATTCACTAGCTTCCTCCTTCGCCTCCTCATCAAGATGACAGAGATACAAACAATAAGAATAACAACTGTAACAGTTGGCACAACGATAATGATGACGGTTCGAGTTGTTTTATCATCCTTTCCTGCAGGAACTCTTCATGTTAGTATTCGTTAGACATACTTTATTTCAGCTTATGTGACCCTATTTCCTATTTGTTCTGTTCCTAAAATAATGATCACTTTCTAAATTTGGAAACAATTTACTTAGGCTTGTTAAATTTGGGTCCAGTTAAATAGGTACATATAAAGTAAAACAGAGGGAGTACTATTTTCCTACAAAAGCATGACCAAATGCATTTGGTTAGCAATTAATACCCGAAGTTCAAGATGGCAAAGTATATAAAGCTTGTTAAAATTGTAAAAAGAAAATTATAGTACTTAGTTAAGAGTTGAAGTGGCTAACAATTCCATAAAGATTTCGTTTACCTGATGGTGGCGGTGGTGATGAGGGTGGCGGAGCTTCAGCCGGAAGCTCATCGAAAAAAGGGGAAGTTTCATACTGAAATTTGCAGCTGGGCATCATATATCTGAGACCCCGCTTACCATAACATTCACAGTTAGGTAAGCTACTATAGCCAGTACTTAAGCAATTGATGCAATCTTGAGCTGATAAATCCGCAGTGCACTGTACAAGTGCATATATAGTCTGAAAATCAGGGGCCTGAGTACTATTACTAGCATACTTCCGGTTACCATCCCGTGAAGCTTGACTTCGTAAACTTTCTAACAAGGTTCTTAGATCTTGCATAAACTCACCAGAACTCGAGGCATTTGCTGTGTTGAATAAAATTCTTCCTGGGTTAGTTGAAACGATACCTATGATGGACTCATTTGAATATCGTATCATACAACGATCATAGTAACCAATGGCCGATTTCTTGTAAGGACATACGTCAAGAATCTTACGAGTAGCATTATTCATACAATCACGGCATGCCTGTAATTGTACATCCCCTCTACATTGCGCGATGACACTAATTGTGTCGGAGTTTTGGCCTATGGAAGAGTTATAGAATCCAAAACTATTCATATTGCGTGAAACAGAGGAGAGGATTGTGTTGAGATTAGTGTCATATGCACTATTTTGTGAGAACTCAGTATTATTAGAATCAGCACATACATAAGAAGCAAATTCAGGCTGTGCTATGCTGAGGTCGAAAAGGTAATAAAATTGGAACATTAGAAGGACCAGCCATTTCAAGAAACTCATAGCTCTCTTCACCATTTAACGTGTCAGACCAGTAAATATAAATAAAATGGCTACAGATACAAAAAGACTCAAAAATTCCACGATCAATTTTATTTCAAAGATTGACTATGGACTTTTCGATTATGAAGTCACAGAAAAATGAAAAGTAGAATACTGAAAAGGATGGGAGTGGAAAATTTAGGAGAAAATATAATTACAGTAGTTATTTGGAGGTGGGCTTTCTATGCGTTGAAAATTCTCAAAAAAAACGCGCTTTTCAAAGGTTCTAAATTCCTCAATTCCATCAAATGTGACTAAAAAATTCATCCCATCAAACTTTTTTTAATCTATGATTAGGTATTCAAACTTATAATTTTTTATTATTTTTTAGTTTTTGATTAAAATAAAAAAACTTGTAACTTTTTCAAAAGCTGAAATTTTGCTTTCTTTTATTTTAGAGGTAATTTTAGAGACTTCCCTTTCGGTTATAATTCCAAAAACACTAATTTCAAAGTTACTTTTATCTTCCTTATTTTGATTTCATTGTAACAATTACTTTAAATTATTTATCTTTAATAAGAAATAATTATGATAAGACTAATTTAACCCTTTTTAACGATATATTCTTTTTCGATTAATTTTATGAAAACTGTTTTAACAAAAGAATTGAATAATTAAAAAGTAAAAACTCATGAAACAGGAAACTGCAATCTCGTTGAGAAGAAAAAAATAATTTCGTTTAGACAATTACGAGATAGGGAAATCATCAATATATATTACACAGGATACCTTAAAAGTATGATACTTAATTGTATGATAATTATTTATCTTGTTAGGCATAGAAAATATAGATGATCCAAATACTTTGTTTAAAGTAGCGGCTAGAACTAAAATAAATTTATAACCTCATTCAACGTTTTTACCCATTTTATTGGAGGTTGAAAATGAGTTAACCCATATCTACCCACTGGGTTTGAAATTGTCCCCACTACACGGGGTTGCGAAAAGGTGCAGTGAAAATCAAACTACACATATTTGACTTTCACTTACCGTTAAGACTATTGATCTTGCTGATATTAGACAGCCAATATATGCTTCAAGTTTTCAGATTACCAGAACACATAATGGTATTTCCAACACTAGTTGATTTTTTTTTACTGTAATACTAATACATATGAAACAAGTTGGATCTTTCCATTAACAAATCAATCTTAATTCTAAACGAATTGGAGTTCGAACAAATGACAAAGTAACTCAAGAAAAGAAGGCTACTATGTCTAAGGATGTCAACGAGGGTATAACTCAGTTATGGATCCCTCGTTACGTGATGAACAAATTGATTTATTTTTGGCTAGTTCTCTAGCATCTGACGATCTTGAATTGTATTCTTTAATAAGCGAAATCTCTGGGCTAATATCGTTGTGCGTATAGTATGCAGGGCCTGAAGGCAGTGGAAGACTCAGAGAGAGGCTACTGAGCATGAGAACTACTGCAGCCATGGTTGGTCTATCAGCAATATTATCTTGAACGCACAATAAAGCAATGTGGATGCATCTCATTATGTCACGAACCAGTCCTGAGCTTCCCCTCAACACGGGATCTATCAAATTTGTTGCTGTTCCTTCATGCCAGTTTGTCCAAGCCTGTCACATTTTTATTCCGAGTTTAAACTCTATACATTAACTGTAAAAGCTAGAGTTTAATGGATACAGATGGTCTCAACTATTTCGGCATTGAGGTATAGCTGATTAATTAACTTGGTTACTTACATAGCTCAGAAGGTCTTCTACCGATTCTCCATTTCTGAAACAAGTGTTCTTTTGGCCACTTAAAATTTCAAGGACTAGTACTCCAAAGCTAAAAACATCTGATTTTACTGAAAATTGTCCGTGCATTGCATACTCTGGTGCCATATATCCACTGCAAAACAAGAATTACATAATATTCCACCACTTAGATATGATTCAATTGTTAAAGTTTTTTGTTACACATAGTTTGCACTTCCTACCAACCGGACTTGAGGTAAAAAGGCCAAAAAAATCAGTTCTGTAGTTTAGTTAGTCCAAACAGTGGGATTTGCAAGACTTGATAAGCTGCCAAAATAGGAAACGTACTACTTGATGTTAAAAGTCAGAGCTACATGTTCCATTAAGACATTTTTTATTGAACTTAGAAGTAGTAAAACGTTGTGCTGTAATTAATTTATACTGCAAATTGGGTAGTTATGGTCTCCTTTTAATGACAATTTTTTTTTCCCGCTTTTCCTTAGTGAGAATGTATCTCACTGCAACGTGAAGAGAACTCTTAGGCCATTGATCTTGTCTGACCAAAGTACAAGATTTGATGAGTTAAGACCTACATCTCATATATTGCTGCAATGAGATCATATTTAACCTCTCTGAACAAGGAGAACTCATACGCTGAAAAGACAAAAGACAAATTCTGTTCTAGAAAAAAATCAAAGTTAGCCTATTTATTCACAGAGCTCACACTTTAATCATCAGAGATTGCAACTTTGGTGCTGACCAAATTGAGCACAAAACTCAAGGTATCTGACCATTCATCTCAAATAAGTCAAATTTTAGACACCAACAACAATATTGAGGTAACATTTGACATTTCAAGGAAAGATTTGCTTTTGTCAAGAGGCAGCTTTTAATTCTTGCTAAATGGTTAAAAGTCCTTTCCAGTGATATGAAAAAGGAGTAACAGTCTATTCTAATAATGAGAGATGTAAAACTTACTAGGTCCCAACAATTCTACTTGTGTTGCCTTGAGTTTCATCCAATGTAAATAGCCTTGCCATGCCAAAGTCTGCAATTTTAGGATTCATTTCTTCATCAAGTAGAACATTACTTGCTTTGAGATCACGATGAATGATACGAAGTCTAGAATCCTCATGTAGATAAAGAATTCCCTTAGCAACGCCTCCAATGATTTTGGATCGCCTTTCCCAATCCAATTGCCTACGTTTAACTGGATCTGGGAACAAGAACAGAAATATAATTATGAGTTAGAGCTTCTATACACCGATAACGTAGAAGAATTTTGCAAGATCAAGTCACTTAAAATATTACTATAAGTAATTGCCTGTAACAAGTGGAATTAGTTTTCCAGAAAATAAGACAGATAACTAGACAACAGTCAACATGTCAAATTATACTGACAAAACATTAAGCAATACGTACCAAATAAAAATTGGTCAAGGCTTGCATTGGGAACAAATTCATAGACAAGAAGTCTCTCTGCTCCATCTAGGCAAAATCCCAGTAACCTGACCAAATTCCTGTGTTGAAGCCTAGCAACCAACAAGACCTCGTTTTTGAATTCCAGATCGCCTTGGCCAGAATCTGCTGACAATCTTTTCACTGCTACTTGCTGACTATTTGGAAGCTTACCCTGAAACATAATATGAGAACAAATTGAAAAACTATGAATCAAAATAGTGAAATTGTTATAACCAGTATTCTTTCTCCAACTAGGTTGTTATATATGTAGGTGGAAAGAATTTTTGTACAATAGAAGTTAAACTCATGCAACAATATGTAAAATAATCACCTTGTACACAGGACCAAATCCGCCTTGTCCCAACTTATTAGCATTTGAAAAGTTATCTGTTGCTGCTCTAATTGTAGAAAAATCATATTGCAAGGACTCTGTGGTGCTAATATCATCCCCACGTATACCTTCACAAACATAGTAGTAAAAGCATACAACAAATTAGTAAAACATGGTCTTAATATTTCAACTTTCCTTATAAGTCATTGTTTTTTATAGTTTACGCTTACTCTGAATCTCGTCCACCAGCTTCCTCTTTCGCCTCCTCATCAAGATGACAGAAATACAACTAATAAGAATAACAATTGTAACAGTTGGCACAACGATAATGATGACGGTTCGCACTTTTTTATCATCCTTCCCTGTTGGACCTGTTTCATCATCCCTCCCTATTGGAACTGTTTTATTATCATTCCCTACAAAAATCGCATCAAGTTAGTATACTGTCAGTTTTTAACTACACCTTATGTGAAAATAAGTTACTATCTTCCCATTGTCAATTCCTTCTCCTACTTCCCTTTTCAGGTTATTTCAGAAACTACACATACTTATTAAATATCACAAATACAATATTTCTCCTATAACCTCTTCTTTGACACAAGTCAACATTGGTGGCTGTGTTGTTAGAGATGATAACATTTTCATTTACTTAATGTCTTCAACGTGCCACTTCAAGTGCGAGCGCTGATTCTTTTTATATGAGTCAATCACGCGGTAATTCTTCTTGATAGTGGGTGACAGTGAGATTTGAATCGAGAACCGTGTCTGCTCTGCTCTACCATATTGAATTGTGTTATTATATATCTCATCTAGAAACTTGAACTATTTGATAAAGGTAGACTTTAATTTACTTAATTATGTCTTCAACAGTCACATCAAAATTGGACATTGACCAAATTGGGATGAGCAGAAGGAAAGATTAAAATGTATTCACCTGCAGGTGGCGGAGCTTCCAACACCATATCCTCGAAGAAACGGTAATTTTCATAACGGAAGTTGCACCTAGCGCCAATTATTCTGCCACCCCTCTTTCCATTGCAGGGACAATTAGGCATATCTCCATAAGCAACAGTTAAGCAATCAACGCAATTCTGAGGAGACAAATCAGGAGTACACTGCACAAGTGCATATATAGTCTGAAAATTTGGACCTGTGGCATTACCACTAGCATATTTTCGAAGGGGACCACCATTTGCAGCAACTCCTCTTAAACTATCCAATAATTTTCTCAGCTCCTGGTTAAATTCCAAGGGATTTGAGGCATTCTCACGATTCCATAAGTAATATAGAGTAGAAAATGAGGTACTTCCTATAATGGATTGATTCGAGTACTGCAACGTACATTTATCATAGCCACCAAAAGCTTCTTTTTGGTTAGGACATGACTGTACAAGCTTTTCAGTAACGTTATTGACACAACTGCGACATTCTTCCAGCTCCAAATCCCCTCTACATAGCACAATAACACTGGCTCTGTCTGAGTTTTCACCAATGGAAGCATTGTAGAAACCATATTTATCTATTTTTGAGGAAAGGGAAGAGAGGAGCGAGTTAAGATTGTTCTTGTAGGTACTATTTTCAGTATAGTTACCATTGCTACCACATGAAGCGTATTCTATATCACGCGATTGCACTAGGATGAGACCATGAAGATGTATATACAAAAACAGACAGAGCAGCCACTTGTGAATAGCCATGGCTGTTTAAGTTGCTCAATATGTAGAAGCTTAATCAGATATTTTGAAGAAAATAAATTTGATAGAATGGTTGGCTTCACGTACGTTGAAGGCAGATTTTGATAGTAATTGATTGCTGAATATGTGATTTGCTCACAAGCTCGCCTTAGAATTGCAAGAGCTTGAATGAGTAAATAGAGCTTGCTAGAGAAAACGTATGCTATTAACACTCCAAATTTTAAACATATCATGACATTTATATGGTTATAAAAGCATGCCATTAGCTATAAAATGAAAAATATTAAGCTAAATTATTTTAACATAAAAATTATGTCAAAAAAAGAAAAATTAAACAGATTTTCTTCTTCTTTTTTGGACTAAAGAATAAAAAGACAATGGCTGGTAGAATGGAATAGAAAATGTCAACTTTTGACTTGGTCTATATCTTATAAGCAGTTGACAAGTTGAATCTTAGAAGTCAACAAGTCTAATTTATGGGGTTGATGGGACAAGAGTGGATAAGAACAAGCCACCGATCGAGGTAGTTTATGGCCGCTTACTTGCTCTGAATTCTTTGAACGTTTCTACTAACTTTATTTATATGATTCTAGAAAACGAAAAGTTATTTGACTCTTCAAGTTTACTCTCTTAATTTCAATTTACTTGGTCTATTTTAATTTGACATGAGTTTAAAAAAATAAAGATTGTTTTTAAATTTTGTAATCTTAAACTAAAGCTATGTCAAATATATGCTCTTATATCTTGCGATTTTAAACATGGAATGTGAAAAATTGAAATTAAAGAGTTGTTAAAAAGATAAAGGATCATTCTTTTTGTTACGGACTAAAAAGTAAAGTTGGTCAAACAAATTGAAACAGAAGAAGTATTATATATGGGGTCATTTGGTTCGCGGATTAAATTATTTCGGTATTATAATTCATGGACTAATTTATCCCATTTGGGAGTGGTATAAAAAAATTGCAAGTTTGATGGTATAAGGTGTAATATCCAGGATTAAGCCCGAAATAAAATTTATAATGTACTCCCTTTGTTTCAAAAAGAATGACTTGTTTTGATTTGACACGGAGTTTAAGAAAATAAAGATGACTTTTGAATCTTGTGGTCATAAATTAAAGATATGTCAAATGTACCAAAATGCCCTTTAATCTTGTGGTCTTAAACATGCCACGTAGAAAGTTGAAATTAAATAGTTGTTAAAAAAGGAAAAGGTCATTCTTTTTTAACGGACTAAAAAAAAGTAGGTCATTCATTTTTAAGCAGTATTTGATTAGCGGTAAACAAACACAATATAATACCTAGCAAATTGCTAGCTAGTCCTTGGGAGACATCCGATTAAAACAAGAATTGCTAGCTAGACTACACGTCCGAGGCACATAAACTAAATCTAGTAGTGACAAAGAAAATAAGTAAACTCAGAAACGTTTATGTGTCTAAGGACTAAGGATGTTAACGAGGATATAACTCAGATATGGATGCCTCATTTCGTGATGAACCAATAGATTTACTTTTGGCTAGTTGACATTCTTGTGTTGTATTCTTGAATAAGTGACATCTCTGCGCTAATATTGCTGTGCATATAGTCTGCTGGCCATGAAGGCATGTTTCCATAAGCGTCAGTTAAGCAATCAAGACGAGACAAATCAGGAGTACACTGCACAAGCGCGTATATAGTCTGCAAATTTGGACCTGTCACATTACAGGCCACTTGCATATTTTCGAAGAGGACCGCCCTCTGCTGCACGGTCTCGTAAATTTTCCAATAATTTTATCAGATCCTGGTTAAATTCCTCGGGATTTGAGGCATTTGCAGTATTCCAAAAGTAATATCGCACAGAAAATGATGCAGTGCCTATAATGGATCGATTCGAATACTGTAACATACATCCATCATAGCCACCAAGAACTTTTTGGTTAGGACATAACTGTGCAAGCTTTTGAACAACATTATTGACACAACTGCGACATTCTTCTAGCTCCAGATCTCCTCTACATAGCACCATAACACTGGCTCTGTCCGAGTTTTGGCCAACGGAAGCATTGTAGAAACCGTATTTATCTATTTTTGAGGGAAGGGGAGGAGTGTGTTTAGATTGTTCATGTAGGTACTATTCTCAGTATAGTTACCATTGTCCCCACATGAAGCGTATCGTAAATCAGGCAGCTGCGCTAGGATGAGACCATGAAGATGTATATGCAAAAACAGAAAGAGTAGCCACTTTTGAATAGCCATGGCCATGGCTGTTTAAGTTGCTCGATATTTTGAAGATAATAGAATGGTTGGTTACAAGTGACAGGCAAATTTTGATATACTAAAATTCATTTTTGTTTGTGTTATAGAGTTAGAGAAAACGCATTGATAGGGTGCAGTGGGCTGACTACATTTCCGTTAGTCAAGGAAGAAAAGGACATTGATATTTTAAGGCTAGCTGCGTAGCTCAGAGGCCTTTGCCTAAAATTAACACTTTGTTGGATTGGATGCAAAATTTAAAAGAAAAGATTAAGAGCTTTTAGAATTATTGATCTTAAATATGCTACAACATTTATGTGGATAATAAAAGTATGTTATTAAAGATAAAATGAATATAAAATGAAATTATTTTTAAATATAAAATATAAGAAAATATCAAATTTCTTTTAAACAAACTAATTAGTTCTTTTGAAATAATGCCAATGAAATAATACCAAGGGTATGGCGTAGTGGTCAATGAAGTGGGTTAAAGAGCTTTGAGGCCTGAGGTCTTAGGATCAAATCCCAGCAGAGACAAAAAAACACTAGGTGAGCAAAATGTTTTTCGATTTTTTGGTTGGTCAAAATTTTTGGAAAATATTTTCTCTAGGAATGTGAAGAGTTAAGTGCCGCAATTTGGCTACAAAGTCTAAAGATGCTTCAGAATTTCAAGTTACCCGTCTGAATAAATAAAGGAGAACTTACATAAAGCACACATCTTTAGGAGCTAATTACTCATTTTCCCACTACTTTAAAATATACCACTCGGATACATGGTTTTATCTCGGATACATTGCATAAAGCATCTAGATACATGATTGTATCTCGAATACATCGGCATCTTTGATTTTATCTCAGATACATCGATATTCCGTTGTTTGAATACATGGTTTTAGTCTCAGATTTCTCGCATCCGCTTGTATTCGCATGTATCTGAGTAGTTACAACATGTATTTGGGGGTTGGGATGTATCCGAAGGGTTTTTTGTTAACATGTGGTATATTAAGTAATTAAAATAAAGTAGTGGGAGAGTTAGTAAATATGGTAGGAATGTTTAGCTCTTTATGTAATTTAGCCAATAAATAAAGGCAAAAATGCATTTCCATAACTAACTGAAAAATTGTATACCACTTTTACAAGTTCAATAATACTTATGAAGCAAATTAGTCCAAAAACACAAAATCATTGATAAACCAAGATCGCAATATTTCCTAACTAATTGGGTGTGTTCAATAGCAAAGTAAATAAGAGAATTCATAAAACAGCTAGGTAAAAACTTATCCGAATTCGGTGTTCACGCTAAACCAATAAATACATGACACATATATATATTTGCATATATATATATATACTTTTAGCACTATATATAAGGATGCTATCGAGGATACAACTCAGTTATCGACACATCATTTCCCGATGAACATATTGATTTACTTTCAGTTAGTTTGCTCGACTCGGAAATTCTTGAATTGTAATCTCCAAAGAGTAAAATTTGTGGGTTTACATTGTTGTGTGGCACTGGATCTGGAAGACTCAGAGAGCGACTACTGAGCATGAGAAGTACTGCACCCATGTTTGGTGTTGGGATCGAAATCGAGAGGGCGTCATGCGGAAGCTAATAATTGCAAACTTTAACAATGATAAATCAGATGACAAAAAAAACATACTAAAAACACCATATTATTATATGATTTGGCCAATTGGCCTACATATTAAAACTAAAAACTAAAAAGCATAAACACTTATTGGGAGAATAATCTCCTCCTAAACGAAACTCTCTAAACGACTACATTGTGGATGCTATTGTGTTTGATTTGAGAAGAGGGATCTTCAATTTATAGAAGTCTAAACTTCTCCTCCAAGAAACGGTTAACCAATTATGGAAGAGTTATTTTCCTACAAGGAAACCTTTTCCACCAAGAAAACCTTTTCAAGGTAAAACACAGTTATGGTATAATTCAATTAAAGTAGGAAATTCAGGGCAAACCCTAACAAATCTCCCCTTGGCCTGAATTTTCTGGCAAAATTAATCTTCTTCTTCTTCTTCACATCATCTTCATCACTGCTACTTGGCATGGTTAAAAATAAGATTTAAAATATTGTGGTTAAAAATGGTTTAAAAATATTTTGCTTATATTTTTAAAGATGTAGCAGCAGGTATGTTGAAAATATAGTTGAAACTTGAAACTCCTTCTCCACATGTAGTATTTGGACAAAAATCTTCATTATCATCAAATTAGTTGCAAGTGGATTTGAAACCGCTTTAAACCTGTCTTCAACCTCGTTCAACCATCGGCTCATTGAACCCATTGAATCGTTGGATCGTTGAACCCATTAGATTGTCACGCTCTGATACCACTTGTTGGGATCGAAATCGAGAGGGCGTCATGCGGAAGCTAATAATTGCAAACTTTAACAATGATAAATCAGATGACAAAAAAAACATACTAAAAACACCATATTATTATATGATTTGGCCAATTGGCCTACATATTAAAACTAAAAACTAAAAAGCATAAACACTTATTGGGAGAATAATCTCCCCCTAAACGAAACTCTCTAAACGACTACATTGTGGATGCTATTGTGTTTGATTTGAGAAGAGGGATCTTCAATTTATAGAAGTCTAAACTTCTCCTCCAAGAAACGGTTAACCAATTATGGAAGAGTTATTTTCCTACAAGGAAACCTTTTCCACCAAGAAAACCTTTTCAAGGTAAAACACAGTTATGGTATAATTCAATTAAAGTAGGAAATTCAGGGCAAACCCTAACAGTTTGGTCTATTAGCAACACTTTCTTGAACGCACAATAAAGCAATGTGGATGTATCTCATTATGTCATCAACCGATCCTGAGCTTCCCCTCAGCATGGGGTCTATCAAATTTGAAATTGTTTCTTCACGCCAGTTCGACCAAGCCTGTGATAGTTCAGGCCAAACAAAATCATGAATTACACTACCTCAAGCCTGTGAAAGTGTTTGTGTAAATGACAATTAACTTTTGTTTTTAATGTTTTCATTAATTAACGCTTCACTAATTGTGATAGTAATGGTGAATTTGATAATTTGATTTACCAAAATACTAGTATTTGAGAGACAGAGGGATTAACCCATTCAATATTATGCATGTAGCAAGTCTCAACTAGCTTGGAATTGAGAATACTTAATTGATTGATTGACCTGGTTACTTACATAGCTAAGAAGGTCTTCCACAGAGTCTCCTTTTCTGGAACAAATGTTTCTTTGGCCGCTTATAATTTCTAGGACAAGTACTCCAAAGCTATAAACATCTGATTTCACTGAAAATTGCCCCTGCATTGCATACTCTGGTGCCATATACCCACTGCAAAATCAAAACAAAAATCACCCGACTTCTCTAACAATCTGCAATTGTTTAATTTATTTTTTTTAATACAAAATTTTTGCACTTCTCATCAACAGACTAAGGCAAAATGGCCAAGAATTCAGTTCTCTGGAGGTCAGTAATCCAAACAGGGGGCTCAACAAGACAAATAATAATCTGTCAAAATCGGTAGCCACTTGACACTATCACTCAGAACTACATGAATAGGTCATTAATAAACTTATGACATTTTTCAATTAACTTAGAAGTAGTTAAACGTGTGCTGCAACTTATAGACCAAATGGGGTTGTAGTTATTGCATTAAAAGGGACAAAAAAACATACGGAGAAAGGGGGAGGGGGCGATAAAATTTAAACACGGTCATCGTTTTCTATTTTCCGATGAGACAGTTTGGCAAAGGTGGCTTTTGATGGCCAAGTGGTCTCATTTTGGGATCTGAGAGTTTGACAGTGGAGTGGGGTTGAGAATAAGGAAGAGTAGAGGATAAGAGATCGTCAGAGAAAAGAGGTCTTTCAGATGAGATGGTCACACAATCCCAGCCAATTGAAGAAAAAGAAGTCCCACATGTCTTTTTAAAACAGCAGTTAGCGCCCTTATGTTTTTGGTTAAGCAAGCATGCAGCCATGCACTGCGTAGCCGAAGTAGTGTACATTTAGTTAGGCATGATTGGAGAAAGATTTGATGTGTAAAATTTTCTTATGATGAAGGGGTGTGTCAAAGGAATTAATTTATCAAAAGTTGAGAGGGGGGAAATTATGTATAAAGCCAAAGTTATATGCCCATTCATCTAGACATATAGTAATACTTTTAGGGACAATCAAAGTTAGTTCGACAAAATTGAGGTAACCATTTCTTAAGAAATTACCATAACAGAATTCATCTTGAAAATTCTGGTAACATTTCAAGGGGAAATTTGTTTTCATATCGAGGTTTTTATTTGCTAAATGGTTAAGGAATCCTTCCTATAGCGATACAAAAAATAAGAGTCTATCCAATGAGAGATGTAAAACTTACTAGGTCCCAACAATTCTGTTTGTGTTGCCTTGAGTTTCATCCAACGTAAATAGTCTTGCCATGCCAAAGTCTGCAATTTTAGGATTCATCTCTGCATCAAGTAGAACATTATTAGCTTTGAGATCACGATGAATGATGCGAAGTCTAGAATCCTCATGAAGGTAAACAATTCCCCTAGCGATGCCCCCTATGATTTTGGATCGCCTTTCCCAATCCAGTTGGCTACGTTTAACTTGATCTGGGTATAAGAGGAAGGATATATCTTATTATGATTGCCTTTCCCAATTCATAGTTGTGGAATTAGTTTTCCAGAAAATAAGGTAGATAACCAGACAACAGTCAACATGTCAAATTACACTGACAAAACATTAAGCAATACATACCAAATAAAAAGTGGTCAAGGCTTGCATTGGGAACAAATTCATAGACAAGAAGTCTCTCTGTTCCATCTAGGCAAAATCCCAGCAACCTGACCAAATTCCTGTGTTGAAGCCTGGCCACCAACAAGACCTCGTTTTTGAACTCTAGATCACCTTGGCCAGAATCTGCTGACAATCTTTTCACTGCTACTTGCTGACTATTTGGAAGCTTACCCTGAAACATAATATGAGAACAAATTGAAAAATTATGAATTGAAATAGTGAAATTGTTATAACTAGTATTCTTTCTCCAATTAGGTTGTTATATATGTAGGTGGAAAGAATTTTTGTACAATAGAAGTTAAACTCATGCAACAATACGTAAATCTAATCACCTTGTACATAGGACCAAATCCGCCTTGTCCCAACTTATTAGCATTTGAAAAGTTATCTGTTGCTGCTCTAATTGTAGAAAAATCATATTGCAAGGACTCTGTGGTGCTAATATCATCCCCACGTATACCTTCACAATCATAGTAGTAAAAGCATACAACAAATTAGTAAAACGTGGTCTTAATATTTCAACTTTCCTTAGTCATTGTTTGTTATAGTTCACGCTTACTCTGAATCTCGTCCACCAGCTTCCTCTTTCGCCTCCTCATCAAGATGACAGAAATACAACCAACAAGAATAACAATTGTAACAGTTGGCACAACGATAATGATGACGGTTCGCACTGTGTTATCATTCTTCCCTGTTGGAGCTGTGTCATCATCCCTCCCTATTTGAACTGTTTTATTATCATTCCCTACAAAAATCGCATCAAGTTAGTAGAATGTCAGTTTTTAACTACACCTCATGTGAAAATAAGTTACTATCTTTCCATTGCCAATTCCTTCTCCTACTTCCCTTTTCAGGTTATTTCAGAAACCACACATACTTACTAAATATCACAAATACAATATTTCTCCTATAAGGTCTTCCTTGACACAAATCAACATTTGTGGCTGTGATGAATTGTGTGACCGTTATGCCATTAGAGATGATACATTTTCATTTGCTTAATGTCTTCAACACGCCACTTCAAGTGCGAGCCCTGATTCTTTTTATATGGGTCAGTCAGACGGTAATTCTTCTTGATAGTGGGTGACAATGAGATTTGAATCTAGAACCTTGTCTGCTCTGCTCTACCATATTGAATAGTGTTTTATTTCATCTAAAAACTTAAACTATTTGAGAAGACAGGCTTTTATTTACTTAATTATGTCTTCAACAGTCACATCAAAATTGGACATTGATCAAATTGGGATGAGCAGAAGGTAAGATTAAAATGTATTCACCTGCAGGTGGCGGAGCTTCCAACGACACATCCTCGAAGAAACGGTAACTTTCATAACGGAAGTTGCACCTAGCGCCAATTATTCTGCCACCCCTCTTTCCATTGCAGGGACAATTAGGCATATCTCCATAAGCGTTAGTTAAGCAATCAACGCAATTCCGAGGAGATAAATCAGGAGTACACTGCACAAGTGCATATATAGTCTGAAAATCTGGACCTGTCACATTACCACTAGCATATTTTCTAAGGAGACCACCATTTTCAGCAGCGCCTCTTAGACTATCCAATAATTTTCTCAGCTCATGGTTAAATTCCTCGGGTTTTGAGGCATTCCTAAGATTTAACATGTAGAATATCGTAGAAAATGAGGTAGTGCCTATAATGGATTGATTCGAGTACTGTAACGTACATTTATCATAGGCACCATAAGCTTCTTTTTGGTTAGGACACGACTGTACAAGCTTTTGAGAAATGTTATTGACACAACTGCGACATTCTTCTAGCTCCACATCTCCTCTACATAGAACAACAGCACTGGCCATGCCGGAGTTTTGGCCAATGGAAGCATTGTAGAAACCATACTTATCCATATTTGAGGAAAGGGAAGAGAGGAGTGAGTTAAGATTGTTCTTGTAGGTACTATTCACAGTATAGTTACCATTATCACCACATGAAGCGTATTCTAAATCAGGCAGCTGCGCTAGGATAAGACGGTGAAGGTGTATATGTAAACACAGAAAGAGCAGCCACTTCTGAATAGCCATGGCTGTTTAATTGGATGTTTTAAAGAAAAAAAAATAGATAGGATGGTTGTCACAAGCTCGCGTCAGAATTGCAGGAGCTTGAATGAGTAAATAGAGCTAGAGAAAACATATGTTATATTAACACTCTATTGAATTGGATGCATAATTTAAACAAAAGAAAAAAAAACTTTTAGAACTCTTAATCTTAAACATGCCATGAAAGTATTTATATGGTTAGTTGGTTACAAAAGTATGCCACTAATAATAAAATGAAAAAAAGAAGTTAAAATTATTTCTAGACGTGCCTTATTTTCTCTTTTCCTAGTGTTTTAAATTTCACTCCACAATGACTTGTCTTGTATTTTGACTTCTAGATTCTCAGTACTGCAAATATCTTCATATCTTAAGTGAATTCACAAAGCAATTAATAGGCGGTTGGTATCAATATGAGGCTTGGTAGCAATTAATAGGCGTTTGGTAGCAATTAATAGGTGTTCGGTATTAAAATAAAATCAGAATATGCAAGAAAACAAAGAAGATATTTTAGTATTCAATCCCTAATTTAATGAGAGAAAGAGAGAAAAATATATTTTTTTGGGAACCCCATGGAAACAAACAACCTCTGCCAAAGCCTCTGTCTTTCGACCTGCTCACTGTGCAATAGCTCACAAACCACATAAGAGATGTAAACCGCACTAAACAAGCCTCATGCGACGAGCTCATGGTTGAGTGACAGACGGAGGCTGGATTCGATCCCAGGACTCCCACATGGACAACCCACCTCCCAACCACTCAACCATGCCCTTGCGGGCGAGAGAAAAAATATTAACAACTAAAATTTATCCATATTTTATGTATGAGAGATAACGGGAGGTAATTAATAAGATTTAAAAGAACTAATCCCCGATCATTTTGGACATTATTCACATTTGAATTATTAACTATATTTATTATATAATATGTTATTTTTGAAATGTTTAGAAAGTTATGATATTAGAAGGAAGAGTTTGTTCAATCTTATTACTGAAATCCCAAGCTCCATTCTACATAAAGTCTGAAACTTTGATTTTAATAGAAGTATTGGGGACCCTAAACCCTTAGACTAATATTTAAGATTCTGTCGAATTGGATGAAAAATTTAAACAAAAAATGTGGTTATAAAAGTATATAGTTAATGATAAGATGAAAAATATAAAGTCAAATTATTTTTAAATGTAAGAATATATCAAAAAAATTAAACAGACTTTTTTGTTTTGAAATAAACCAATAAGATAATAATGCTAAGTACAATGGAATAGGGAATGCAAACTTTTGACTAGGTCTATATCTTTGGACTTGACATATTGACTCTTCTTAGAATTTGAAATTATGGAATCCAACAACTCCTAATTTATGGGGTGCAGATGGGACAGATGTGAATAACATCAAGCCTCCTAATTTATGGGGTGCAGATGGGACAGATGTGAATAACATCAAGCCACCAAGGTGGCAAATTTTGGCCCCTACTTGCTCTTCATCAACTTTATATGATTAATCCAGAAAACGAAATCCAACTAATTTTCTAAAAGTACCTTATTTTCTTTTTTTCCTAGTCTCTTTTAAATTTCACTCCACAATGATTTCTCTTATATTTTGACTTCTAGATTCCCAGTACTGCAAATATCTTCATATCTTGAATGATTGAAAGTGAATTCACAGAGCAATTAGTAGGCGTTTGGACATAAATAGCTGATATTTTTTTAAGAAAATAATATTTGAAGTTAATGACTTGTTTGGCCAAACTTTTAAAGTCAAACTTATTTTAAAAAGTGTTCTTCAAGAAAATAGTTTTGGTAAGAACCACTTTGTATTTGGCCAACAAATTTTAAACACACTTTTGAGCAGCAACTAGTGTTTAGACAAGCTTTTAAACGTGCTTCTATAGTTTGTTTGGCCAAACTTCTAAAATAAACTTATTTTAAAAAATATTTTTTGCATAAAGTACTTTTCAACAATGATGGATCATTTACTCCAATCAAGGAACTCTTCAACAATGATGGTGTTGGAGTTCATGATAACACTAAAAATTTCTCCAACTCACTTGATGAAAAACAGAGGAGATACAAAAAGAAGAAAAGGGTGGTGGAACCTTAGCCAAATGAAAAAACAGAGACAAGAATATGTATATCAACCGTTGGATCAAGTTATGTTGGCATCAATCTTAGCCCTACAAACATATAGGATTCTTTGTACAGATTATAGAGTCAGTTATTTTTTGTTATTTCCTTAGCAAATCATAGATAGCCACGTGTATAGGTTATTATTCTCTCTTAGCTCAAATACTTGTATATATACATGATACAACAATGAATGAGAATATAGAAAATCTTTCACAATTTCTCTCAATTTCTACAGATGGAGTAAAAGTTCCCTTTGTTTTCTTGCTAAGAATTTGACGGAAACCAAAGAACTTTGGGCCTTAGACTTCAAGATTTGATGGTACTCATAGGAAACACCTTTTATCAGAAAGATAACTCTTTGATATAATGTTGATCATAGTTTTAAATGTAATATATACATCAGAGTTTTTCACTACGATTTTTCGTTACAGTTTTTTGGACAGGCATCAGAAAAAGCAATACAATTTTAAGGAAAGGAATGATCTGTGCCTGCCTGCCTGTTGATCGAAAAATTTACATCCTATTGTGGTTCTACTTCTACTAAAGTTATGGAATCTGCATTCACGGAACCTTGGCTTTTAGAAGATCCTTGCTCTGGTGAACCAACTCCTCTGGTAAATGCAGGTTGTTTAGGAGTAGGTAGTTCAGCAATGTCACTAGTGAACATTGATAAGACCGTGGAGACATTTGGCTTATCTTCTGCATATTCTTTACCACATAATAATCCAATATGTATACATCTCACAACCTCTTTTTTGAAGCTAGAATCAAATTTTGGGGTCTATCAATTTTACAATATTGTTTTCATTCCACAACTTCCATGCCAGAAGAGCAAAGACATTGTCAAACAGCGAAACGATTATTTTCAGAAGTTTCATCTTCTTTTTTTTTAGTTTGATTAGTAAGCAAAACATCAAGGCTTCATAGTTGCAAGAATGAACTTACATATGCAAGTAGAGTCAGTTCATCTTCACATCATAAAAACTAGAGTTCTTCCTTCCACAGACAATTTCCAATATCAACACCCCAAAGCTGTAGACACCTGATTTTTCTGAGAATCTTCCATGCATTGCATATTAACCACAGACCACTGCATAACATATTAAAAAAGAGACTCAATGACTAATGGAGAGTTCACCCATGAAAAAAATAAAGGAAGCAATACAAACTTACTATGTGCCAACAATTTTGTTAGTGTTGGACTCATGGTCTTGATTACCTCGGAAATTTTTTGCCATTCCAAAATCTGAAATTTTTGGGTTTAGGTATTCATCCAACAGGATGTTGCTTGCCTTTAGATCTCTATGAATAATTCGTAATCTCGAATCTCTGTGAAGGTATAGGAGGCCTCGACCAGTTCCTTCAACAATGATGGATCATTTTCTCCAATCAAGGAACTTTTCCTGGCGTGAACCTGGAAAGGTATCACCGAGAAATGTATGATGGATTTTGTTTCCTTAAGGAAATACAGTTCTCTTTTGAGTTTAGAATTCATTAAGTAGCAGGATAGGCAAAACCAATGAAAGAAAGTTTTGCACTGACCAAAACGATACGCATCTAAGCTTCTATTTGGCATGAAATCATAAAACAACATCTTTTCCTCTCTCTGTGCAGCAGCCAAGGAGTCGACTACGATGTTGTAGTCTAGAAATCACGGAGACCTCATTCATACACTCCTGTAGCCCCTACCAGAAGACTGTGAAAGCCTTTTTACTGCAATTTCTTGTCCATCTGGCAATTATCCGTGCAGATAATCGATTTAATTTTTTTATATTGGTTTCATTTTTCAGAACACTGCAGAGATGCATCAAGAAAACATTACTTTGTAGACTGGACCAAAGCCTCCTTGCCTTTGTCAGTTGCATTTGCTAACATGTCAAAGCTGTACAAGGTGATGTCTTCAATTTTGACTTGGTTGATGTCATCTTTAGTCATGCCTTCTTGATAAAATTTTGGAGATGCTTCTCTTAAGAATGCTTCATTTCTCCTCTTCCTTTCTGGTTCAGAATGGACATTCAGAAATCAAACAATCTGCAGACATAGAAGTTCTAGTTTGTGTTCTCGAAAATCTCATTTGATCAACTACTGATAGCAGAATCTCAGGAATTGAATTGAATTCGAGAAATTCTAGGTCAAATTGAGGAATTCTACGGAGGAATTCGAACAACTATGACTATGGGATGGGGGAAAGAGATGAGTAAAGAAGATGAAGAGCAATTACTGCACAACTGAATATATTTCTGAATGAATATCAAATGAGGAGTATACAAGCATTATAAAGGAATTGAAATCATAAGGAATCTAGTCCTAACTGCCGCTAACTAACTTTCCCGCCAAAAGCTGGTTCTCAACAACTTTAACTAACTCTAACCAACTAACGCTGATGTGTCATTATCTAGTCCTTCGTCTACATTTCTTGTATCAGTACTCCCCTCCGCAAGAGATCCTTGACCTCAAGGATCAAAGTTGGGAAATCTTGTCTGAAGTACAGTGGTGTACTCCCAAGTAGCTGCATCTGCAGAAAGACCTAGCCATTGGACTAACACTTGTGCAACAGCTTTATTACCCATCTTCACCATCCTCCTTTGTAGAACAACCTCTGGTTCAGGACAATGGGGACTAGAAACAACAGTAACAAGGGGGTAAGCAATGTGGGGAGGAACCTCATAACATCTCTTCAACAATGAAACATGTACAATGGGATGGATTTTGACTGAAGCTGGGAACAATAGTGTACAAGCCACAACTTTATTCCCTTTCTTAACCATCCTTCTTTGTGGTATAGCTTCTGGATCCAGGCAATGGGAACTTGCAGCATCAGCAGTAGGAGGAAAAGTAATTCCTATGAAAATTCTATCAAGCATGTCATTATTTCTAGCAATGTCAAAATTCACCATTGGCTTAACTGACTTGATGCTAAACTCGTGGGTAGCAATCAAGAATTCTTCAATGTTGATATTATTTTGTTTCTTGGTCTCAACTTCAAATGCTTCACACTTTTCTTCCATCCAAGTAAAGAAATTCTCATATTCCAGAGTGCTATTTAATTCGGCCAAGCTCATAACTTGTAAAGGAAGCATTTTACCAGCTCCACCAAAGTCAAATTCATTTTCACCATATTCACCTGTCTGTCCCAAGCTATTGATGACTGCAAATCGTCGTCCATTTTGCTCAAAAGATGCAGTTCCTTCAACTGTCGGATTTATCTTTCTAAATGAAGGCGCAAAAGGCTGGAATACCAGAAACAACTGATTGTATTTCCTGTTTTCAACCCCCACTCTTGCTCCTTCCTCTGAAATTAAATTTGTTCTTTCTTCTGTTATTAGGAAGAGTAGTTTCTCAATCTCTTTCCATGGCCAGATTTTGCCCCCAGTTTTCATATCACTCTCAAAGTCGAACCATAAATCGCTGGAAGTTATGACCTTGGAAATGATTAAATCAAAATGAGCTTGCCATGTTAGAGCTTCTTTCCAATCACTATCTAAAGATTTTGTATCCATATCACTCTCATCTTCCGAGAAAACCCAACCAAGGTGCATATTTTTAAAATTGCATATTTTCAGAAACCATAAATTGCAGGAAGACATGACCTGGGAGAGAACTAAATCAAAATCAGCTTGCCACGATAGAACTTCTTTCCAAGCAGCTCTTGAATAAGCATCACAAGTTCTGCTGTTGATTGTATTTTTCACCCTCGGAAACCTACTTGAATCAGATTTGAGTTCAGAGAATTGTTGCTGCCCTTTATTATCAACAAACTTATCCAACTCCCATTGCTTTGCACCAACTCCATTACGTTTCGCCTTCTCATTATCCAAAATCATATTCTCATATTCTAATGTGTAAGCATTACAAGAGTTCACAAAAAAATAACCAACCAGAATAGGGTACCAAGAAGCCAAAGATACAAAATCAGATATCATATTATTCCTTGACATTCCATTTCTCTCAGGCAATTGATCGAACATGTAAGGAGCGATTGCTTCTCTTCCAAATTTAGAATATACATCAAGAACGAGCAGATCAAAATCTACCTCAAGATCTTCTAGAACTCGAGAAGGAGAGAACTGGGTATGCATGAAGAGTCCGACCGTTCTAGCGTCTATATCGTTCTTGTTTCTTGTTCTCACTAACTCATCATCATTAGAATTAGCTTCTTCACTGTTTAAAGAAGTTGTAAACACTTTGTTCCCATTTTTTATGAGAAGAACATCGAGAACACAGCTTTCAACATCTCCTATATCACTCTTATCTTCCACAGAAGGTGCATCAAGAGAACAATCTTCAAACCCTCTAGATCGCCTTCATTTTCCGTAAAAAGTGTTGCCAGAAGCATGTCTTCTAGAAGTTCAGATTCTGTTGCTGAAGAATCTGTATCCAGAGAAGAAATTTCAATATTTTCATCAAGAGATTGTTCCTCCAATTGCTGCTTCAAGCTCCATCTATCCAACAATTCCAATGCACATTTCAAGAGTTCTTCCATACTTTGGAGTGTTGCTTTAATGTTTACGAAATGACTTTCAAGTGTTGACATTGTTCTATAGTCCAAGAACCGTAAGGCTCTGATACCACTGATAGCAGAATCTCAGGAATTGAATTGAATTCGAGAAATTCTAGGTCAAATTGAGGAATTCTACGGAGGAATTCGAACAACTATGACTATGGGATGGGGGAAAGAGATGAGTACTGATAGCAGAATCTCAGGAATTGAATTGAATTCGAGAAATTCTAGGTCAAATTGAGGAATTCTACGGAGGAATTCGAACAACTATGACTATGGGATGGGGGAAAGAGATGAGTAAAGAAGATGAAGAGCAATTACTGCACAACTGAATATATTTCTGAATGAATATCAAATGAGGAGTATACAAGCATTATAAAGGAATTGAAATCATAAGGAATCTAGTCCTAACTGCCGCTAACTAACTTTCCCGCTAAAAGCTGGTTCTCAACAACTTTAACTAACTCTAACCAACTAACGCTGATGTGTCATTATCTAGTCCTTCGTCTACATTTCTTGTATCAACTACCTCTGTGCTTAGTCATTAGTCCTACATGTACACCGTTTCTTAATATTGTCCTGAATTATAAAGGACATAAGCTGCACAAGGAGGACCTATTTATCCTTTGCACTCCACATAGAGGCAAGGATAAGACTCCTCCTAATTATACATCTTTCTGTTGGGTTGATATATACAGGTTGGGGTCTGGCTAACCCTAATCCACGATAGAGTATTTCAATAATAATTAAAGAAAACATGACTTTAAAACAATATAATAGCACTTCATTTAGAAAGTAAAAACAACTTGAACATGAAAACAATTGCCATGAATTTGAAAACCCCATTTCAAATTTCAACAAATCCTTAAACACAAAGAGAATAGGGAAGATTTGGACCTTTTAGGATGCTTTAAATTGCAAAGTTTTCGACAGAATAGGAACTTCGACCAGAAAACTCATCAACAATCCCGAAAGGATCTCTTTAAATTTTCGAGCCCTGATATCCGCTCCTTGAAGTGATTTGGTAATTTTGTTTCAGCTGTGCATTTGGATTGTTTTGTGTGCTTTCATTTGATCAAATGTGAAAGCTGGACAATGAAGGTTATGTCGTATTTGTTAAGATGCTCGTGAAGGAGGAAGAAGAAGAAAGTCAATGTTTTGTAGAGAAGTGAAGATTAGTTGTTTGTGAAAAAGACCAAAGTGAGGAAGAAAAGGGAAAATGATGAAAGCTCTGCTAGTGGTGCCGTCGGATATGAAGGTGACGGGCTAGTTAATAAGGGGATTATTATCCAAGTCCATATAAGCACACCACCAATTCATTCTCCGAACAATAACCCACTCTGACAAAGAGTAAGGGACTATCAGTGCTTCCGGATCATGTCTAATCATTTTGCCCCCGTGTAGCCCGAAACTTTTTTTCATTTGATTGCCATAAACAGTAATTACCATTCTCTTTCACATGTCTTGATTTTCTGTTTTTTATTTGTACAGATTTCTTCATTGATATGTTATGAAAGCTGGAGAAAACTTCAAATGGAAAAGCAATCCTACATCGAAAGGAAAGTACTTTTAGTTTATAGTAGTAGACTAGTTTTCTTACCAAGTCATTGAAGATGTTATTGAGCTTAAAAGTTTTATGTTTACTGATGCGAAATATTTACTCCCTCCGGACCACTTTACTTGTCGTCGTCCTTACTAAAAATAGATTGTCCAAAATAGTTGTCATTTTAAAAAATCAAAATATAATTAGTTGTTTGTTTCCACCTTTAGCCCTTAGTCATAAATATGGAGAGATATTAACGTAGTGCAAAAGAAAAAAAGATATTAAATATTGAGGATTAATAAATAAGGATAGTTTAGTCAAATTATACTCTACTTAATGTTTTTCTTAAGGGGCATGTAAACCAAAAATATGACAAGTCCGGAGGGAGTATATGTTTAAAGAGATTAACTATTTTACACGGTCAGAAATATAATAAGTAAGTTTCTCAATTATTTTATTTTTTGTTATTTAAATATAAATAAGAAAATAGTAGTATAAAGCAATTTGGACTCTAATTATTTTATACCAAAAATAGGTATTTTTGATATTTAAATATAAATAAGAAAATAGTAGTATAAAGCAATTTTCTATTTTTGGTAGAAAATAATTAGAGTCCAAATTGCTTTATACTACTATTTTCTTATTTATATTTAAATATTAAAAGATAAAATAATTGAGAAACTTACCTATTATATTTTTGATCGAATCCACCGACTTTACTGGATTCACTTATAAAAATGGTGATCGTCTAATTTTTCACTTTGTTGAACCTACAACACAACTTGACATTATTCCTATCCGAGATTTCACCATCTGAGACTATTGAAAAATGACCATTCAAATAAAGAAAATGGTGTTTGCTCTAAATACCCAATGTACGGTACTTAATCCTAATTGCCATATCGACACAAATAACATTTTCATAACTTAAAAGTCTCTTAGGTGTTCCTAGAATGTACTTTTAACATTAAACAAGCATGAAGACTCTTAACATTCTTTTAAAGCAAAAGAACACAAATGAATTTTTTTGTTTTGGGGGCTGAAATAAAAATATCATAAACTAAATTAGTCTCTTGGTATTCCGAGAAAGTACTTTTATTTAAGAAAGAAAAAGAACCAACAGAAGAGTGCCGCAATTTGGTTACAAAGCCGAAAGATGCATCGCAATTTCAGGTTACCCATCTGAATTAATAAAGGCAAAAATACATTTCCATAACTAATTGAAAAATCTTTTACAAGTTCAATAGTAATACTTATGAAGCAAATAAGTCCAAAAACACAAAATCATTGATAAATCAATCGCAATATTCCCTAACTAATTGGGTGGATATGAATAGATAACAGAGTAATGAGAAAACACAGAAAAACGCTATTAGTTCTAAGGATGTTATCGGGGATATAACTCAGTTATGGACACCTCATTACGCGATAAGCAAATAGATTTACTTTTGGCTAGTTTACTAGACTCTGACATTCTTGAATTGGATTCTTCAATAAGTGGAAGACTCATAGAATGGTTGTTGAGCATGAAAACAACTGCACCCATGGTTGGTCTAACTGCAGCATCTTCTTGAACGCACAATAAAGCAATGTGGATGTATCTCACTACGTCACCAACCGGTCCTGAGCTTCCTGTCTGCATGGGGTCGATCAAATTTGAAGTTGTTCCTTCGCGCCAGTTTGACCAGGCCTGTGATAGTTCAATTTTAGAGTCAGACGAAATCATAGATCACACTACCTAGCTCGAAGACTATATATTATTTGAGAGGCGGAGGGAGTAACATATTTCATATAATGCATGTTGCAGGTCTTCATTAGTTTGGGATTGAGTTGCACTTGATTGATTGACCTGGTTACTTACATAGCTCAGAAGGTCTTCCACAGATTCTCCTTTTTTGGAACAAGTGTTTCTTTGCCCGCTTATTATTTCCAGGACTAGTACTCCAAAGCTAAAAACATCAGACTTGACTGAAAACTGCCCATGCATTGCATACTCTGGTGCCATATATCCACTGCAAAACCAAAACAAAAATTACCAGACTTTGATCTCTAACAATTCCGCAACTTACAAATGATGAAATGACTAAACTGTTTTACGTTCTTCTTTTACGCATGCTTAGGCACTTCCATAAACCCCATTATTTCGCCACCTGTACCCAACCTTCCACCACAGTACCACCACGAAACCTTCTTCTTCACAACAATCGAATCCATTTGTATTACTTTTTATAGAGATTTAAATGATGAACAAGAATGAATTGAACACTCATAATCCAAGACTTAAGATTTTCAATTTCAGAGTATCTTCGAATTGGGGAAGAAGCTCTAATGGAATCAAGTAACTGATGTAAGCTTACTTTTTGGTTTAATTATAGTGCATCAAGTAATCAAAATGCTGTCTATTAGATAAGGTCGAAAAATGTTGGTGATTTGAAGGAAAATATGTTTTAAGACAGTTATATGACCATTCATCTCGAAATATACTAATTTTAGGGACAATCAAAGTTCTAGTTCAACAATATTGAAGTAACCCTTTCTTAAGAAATTACCATAACAAAATTCATCTTGAAGAAACTGGTAACAATTCAAGGAAAGATTTGTTTTCATCTCGAGGTTTGATTTTCTAAATGGTTAAAGAATGCTCCTCGACATATGAAAAATAACAGTCTATCTAATGAGAGATGTAAAACTTACTAGGTCCCAATAATTCTGTTCGTGTTGCCTTGAGTTTCATCAAAGGTTTTACTAGTTGTATGGGGTCTGCACCCAACTTCTCATCTACCTCCAAGATGAAACTAAAATCTCCACTATACACCACGGACCATCTACATTATCATTCATATCTCTAGGATGACTCAAAGGTCTTTTCTTCTTTTGTAGAGCATTTAGCATATATAGCAGAAACATAAACCCCTTTGTTACCTGTACCTTTATTCATATTCGAAGTTATTTGTTGCTCCTCATTACCAATGACAATGGCCTGGTAGTTTAGTGACCAAAAACACCAAATCTGTCCATTAACATTAGAGGTACAATGTTGAAATCCCAAGAATCTCATGTAGCCATCAGTTTAATCTTTGCTGATGAAAGGTTCAAAGATAGCAACAAAGTCAACCTTGTTGAGATTAATAAGATATTTTAGCCCGTGAATAACTTTCTTAGACCTCACTCCCCGAATATTCCAGAATATAGAACTAATCATGGATAACTAGAGCATTGGATCTTTTTGTGTTTCCTTCCTTGAAGACAAGATTGTTTTTTTCCCTTTGTTTTCTGTTAGCTTTCCTGTGTGTGTTTCTTCCTCTCCTTGGTGGGGATATTCCTTCTTTGTTCACAACATTCTTCATGTGTTTATCTCCAGGATCATCATGCTCACTGGAGTTAACTGAATTGCAAGATCAATAGCTTCTAGTCCTCTATCAGTATCCTCCTCATTGGTGTTAGATATAACCTCTTTGAAGTTGCTGCTTTCTTCCTGATTGCCATTGAGATCTACACACAAGTTGATGCCATCTTGTTTCTTTATTTCTACAAGTAGTCCTGTAGATGATTCCATAATAGTATCTTGGATGTAGTTGTTCTTCTCTTGGCATTGCTTGCCTTCTTTGCTTTGCTGCTATGATCTTCACCGTTTCGATCATTTTTTTTCTCAGATTTATGCTTCCTTCTGCGTCCTTGTTTTTGTTGCTTTCCACATTCTCCTGTTGTGCCTCAGTGTTACTAACCTTTTCCATTTTCTTGTTTTTGTTCTCATTAGCCTTTGGTGCTTCCTCTTTGTTTTGCTGGTTTGATTGCTCACCCTTCTCTTTGCCTTTGTTAGATTTTTGGAGTATCTTTTTGGCTTCCATCCAACAATCCTGAAATAGAATGGCCCTGCATTTTGCATGAATTGCAAAAGCTAGGCACACCCTCGCAGTGGCTAACTTTGGTGGAGTTTGAAAAATAAAAAGGGAAGAGTAGAGATAGCTAGTGATTAGGTGGACCTACAGCATACAGATATAGTGATTATTGACAAAAACATGAACTGTAAAACTTAATGGGCTTCAAACTCCCAACCTCCCGACCACTTTCAAGGCCTTTTACCATTCGGCCAATGGCTATAACAGTCACAACTGTGTGCAAAAGTGGTTTATGTTTCAATATTTTATAATTTTGACCTATATACACAGTATAATTTTTCGATGAAGGGTGTTCACTTGCACACCCTTGACGGGCTGTAGCTCCGCCCCTGCACCCTCGTATTCCAAAGCGGATTCTCGTCATCGTCTAATTCAACCCAAATTGAGTCTAATCTTGGTTTTGTCAAATCTATTTCTACCCTTACTTTTGCCATGCTAGGTCTAGTCATCCCTTTGGTGGAAAAGTCAAGAGCAAGGGGTACCTATCTCAGACAGGATTCTTTGCAAATAAAACCAGTCATGAAGATGGAAAGGCAATTCTGGGGAGGAGTTCACCTACGTTAATGGTGTTTCTTCCTCGGGTTTGAAGTCAGGAGACCATTTGAGCAGTTTCATTGGTTGTCCGGTGATATCGATCATTTTAGTTTTGTAATAGACAGCTTGGTAATTGTTACAAACCAAATGGAAGAGCCCAACCCAAAAGACTAGTCTGATAGGTGGGAGAACTCATTTAGCTTATAAAGCCATTGACATTTCTCTTTTTATCCAATGTGGGACAATTGGTTCACAACAATCGCCCCTGCTTGAGAACCAACGTCCTCGTTGGCACCCCTTTTTGGGTTTGAAGTCAGGAGACCATTTGAGCAGTTTCATTAGTTTTGTAATAGACATCTTGGTAATTGTTACAAACCAAATGGAAGAGTCCAACCCAAAAGACTAGTCCAGGCCACTACAACGTCCTCGTTGGTCACGGCTGGCACCCCTTTTTGGGTTTGAAGTCAGGAGACCAAATGGAAGAGCCCAACCCAAAAGACTAGTCTGATAGGTGGGAGAACTCATTTAGCTTATAAACCCATTGACATTTCTCTTTTTATCCGATGTGGGACAATTGGTTCACAACAGTAATCAGCTTCACACCCGAAATCAATGAAAACATGATGAAGATCGTAAACCCCAATTTTGACCTTAGTCTTCAAAGGGAATTTTTCTGCAAATTTTGATCGAATCACTTCGATTTGGGGCCTGACTGTGAATTTTTTTTTGATAACTGTGAATTTGCATTTGTCCGTCCTGATCCCATAGTACTCTTTGGCCTTGAAGATGACCATATGCATACCATTGTCCATAGTGTTCCTCGAACTGATTTGATTAGCTTTGGGAACAGGGGAAGGTACGACTGATGACTCTCGCTCCCATTGTGAAACGATTATAATGTGTGTTATGAAACGATAATTGTTCCAATATGTTTGTAACTTTCTCTTTGTATTCTCAGAAAGAGACCTATAGAAAAGGGATTTGTTAGAGAGTAAACTGTTGCGATCTGTATTTTTTATCTCGTTACACAGGGGGATTGCGAAAAGGGACAGTGAAAATAGAAATTTTAACTTATACGGTTAGACTATTGGTCCTGGTGATTCCCAATTTGGTTAAACAGCCAATAGATGCTTCAAGTTTTCAGATTACCAGAACAAACAATGATAATATCTATATTTCAACCATTAGTTGAAAATTTCCACCCTTTTTACTAGTGTAATAGTAATACATATGAAACAAGTTGGATTGGATCGTTTAAGCGAAGCACAAAACCATTGATAAATCAACCTTAATTCTAAACTAATTGGAGTTCGAACAAATAACAAAGTAATTCAGAAAAGAAGGCTATTATGTCTAAGGATGTTAACGAGGGTATAACTCAAACTGAGTTATCGATGCCTCATTTTGTGATGAACAAATAGATTTACTTTTGGATAAATATTGTCTAGATTCTTACGATCTTGAATTGTGTTCTTGAGTAAGTGAAATCTCTGGCCTAATAATATCGTCGTGGGGGTGGTATGCAGGCCTTGAAGGCATGGGAAGACTCAGAGAATGGCTACTGAGCATGAAAACTACTGCAGCCATAGTTGGTCTATCAGCAATATTTTCTTGAGCGCACAATAAAGCAATATGGATGCATCTCATTATGTCACGAACCAGTCCTGAGCTTCCCCTCAACATTGGGTCTATCAAATTTTTAGCTGTTCCTTCGCACCAGTTAGTCCAAGCCTGTCACATTTTAATTCAGAGTTTAAGCTCTACATATTGATAATTTAAAAGAATTTAATGCAGGAAGATGGTCCCAATTAGTTCGGCATTGAGGTTTAGTTGATTAATTAACTTGGTTACTTACATAGCTAAGAAGGTTTTCCACCGATTCTCCATTTCTGAAACAAGTGTTCTTTTGGCCACTTAATATTTCTAGGACTAATACTCCAAAGCTAAAAACATCTGATTTGACTGAAAATTGTCCGTGAATTGCATACTTTGGTGCCATATATCCACTGCAAAAACAAGAATTACATAACATTCCGCAACTTAGATATGATTCAATCATTAAATTTTTTTTATTACACATAATTTAAACTTCCTATCAACCGACTTAAGGTAAAAGGCCAAAAAATCAGTTCTGTAGTTTAGTAAGTCCTAAAATGGGATCAGCAAGACTTAATAAGCTGCCAAAAGAGTTAACTACTTATGGTGAAACTCAGAACTACATGTAAGGTCATTATGAACTTGGACATTTTTAAATGGTCTAAGACTAAGGCGCGAATAGAAAAAGGCATGTACAAAAAAAGCAGACCATTGATCTTGGCTGAGCAAACTGCAAGTATTGACAGAAGATCATACTTCTTCACATAAACTTCATTTTCATCATCAGAGATAGAACCTCGAATAAAAATGATTTTGGGGACAATCAAAGTTCTAGTTCAACAAAATTGAGTCAACTATTCATGAAGAAATTACCATAACAAAATTCATCTGAAAATTCTAGTAACCTTTCAAGGAAAGATTTGTTTTTGTCTCGAGGCAGCTTTTATTCTTGCTAATTATTGGTTAAGAATGCATCACATTGATATGAAAATAACAGTCTATCTAAATGAGAGATGTAAAACTTACTATGTCCCAACAATTCTTCTTGTGTTGCCTTGAGTTTCATCCAATGTAAATAGCCTTGCCATACCAAAGTCTGAAATTTTAGGATTCATTTCCACGTCTAGTAGAACATTACTAGCTTTGAGATCACGATGAACGATTCGAAGTCTAGAATCCTCATGAAGGTAAAGAATTCCCCTGGCAACGCCTCCTATGATTTTTGATCGCCTTTCCCAATCCAGTTGTCTGCGTTTAACTTGATCTGGGACAAGATAACAAATATAACTTACGAGTTAGACTTCTATACACGGACAATATAGAAGAATTTTTATAATATCAAGTCACTTAGTAAAAGATAATCACAAATAATAGCCATAATAAGTGTGATTAGTTTTTGAAAAACAAGGCAGACAATATCCACCACACAAAATAAGTGTTGTATTAATCAGATTGTTGACTGTTAGGGGTTGTTTGGTAGGATGTATTAGAAAGAATAATACTCTACATGTATTAGTTGTGGTATTATTCATCATTTGTTTGGTAGGTTTCAGTCTATGTATAACTAATACATGCATTGTTGCTCGGACTCGGGTGGGTGCGGATGTCTGATATGGGTGCAGATCTAAAGGTTGGATCCTTCATTATTTAATTTTAAAATATGGAGATATGGATCCAGGTATAGATACGAGTGGGATTCGGTTAAAAATAATTCAAGTATCTAAAAATAGAGTTATAAAGCCTAAAATTATGAGATATTGTCTGAAAAAGTTGAGGAGAAAATATTGATTGGGAGAACTTTCCTGGAAGGAGATAAAAGGAAAAGGAGTGACATGGAAATTTTTATATACAAAGTATTCCATTTTCTTAAATTTCACCTTAATTTATATTTTGATTAGAAAAAATGATTGAATCTGTCTCGAATTTCTCATCGATTTTGGTCAAAGTACCCAAAATTGATTGACCAGATCGGCTACGGATCTCACACCCATACCTATGTTATGTCGACCAAGTGCGGCACCAAAAATAAGAGTCAGAGCAACTCAGAATGCATGTATTATAAATAGTTATACACCCTATTGGTATAATTAATACATAGCAAACCATGATATTTTCAAGGCAAGAGTTATTACTACGTGTATAAATATGGTTAAAGACAGAACTGTTCTTCATACACCTAACCAAACACAAAATAAAAGATAATTTAAGCATAACTAATCCAACATTATTAATCTCAATATTACTATTGCACCCTATTCATTATCATTCTTATACACTACCAAATGACCCCTTAGTGTATATAAGCTAAATTCATAACTTATGAATACAGATTCAACTGATGTAATTCACAGGCTGAATACAGGTCATCTATGTTATAATCCTCTTATCTTTGAATGCAGGTCTTTGCTGAGGAGCCTGGGGAGCCCAGCAGTCAACCGCTGCTTTAGAGAACAGAACAAAGTGACGGATCTCCTAGCTAAAGAGGGATCCAAGGAAAGACTTTTTGGTGCAGCACATGTATTGGTAGTTCCACCAATGTATGCCATGGATGCAGTTTGGGAAGACATTGCTGGAACTACTTGTAATAGACTAGTTTTTAATTATAATCCAAACTTATGGAGGGTTAACTATGACTTGTTTAATGGAGGCAGCCACGCTGCCCCCTAACTATGTAATTTTGTTATGCAAATCTATTCAGTTTACCAAAAAAAAAAAAAATCATAACTTATTGATGCTCAAGCTACATACTTGATAAAAAGTTAAGCAGTACATACCAAATAAAAAGTGGTCAAGACTTGCATTGGGAACAAATTCATACACAAGAAGTCTCTCTGTTCTATCTAGGCAAAATCCCAGCAACTTGACCAAATTCCTGTGCTGAAGTCTGGCAACCAACAAGACCTCGTTTTTGAATTCCAGATCACCTTGTCCTGAATCTGTTGACAATCTTTTCACTGCTATTTCTTGTCCATTTGGAAGCTCACCCTGAAGCATGTGAGAACAAATTGAAAAAAATATGAATTGAAATAATGAAATTGCTATAACCAGTATTCTTGCTCCAACTACGTTGCTATGCAATAAGGAGTTAACTTATATATGTAGGTGGAAGGAATTTTTGTACTATAAAGGTTAAACTCATGCAACAATACGTAAACTTAATCACCTTGTACACAGGACCAAATCCGCCTTGTCCCAACTTATTAGCATTTGAAAAGTTATCTGTTGCTGCTCTAATTGTAGAAAAATCATATTGCAAGGATTCTACATCGCTAATATCCCTGAGTGTACCTTCATGAAAAACATAGTAGTAATAGCATACAACAAATTAGTAAAACATGGTCTTTAACATTTCAACTAATTTCCTTAGTCATTGTTTGTTAATTGTTACAGTTTACTCTTACTCTGAATCTCGTCCACCTGCTTCCTCTTTCGCTTCCTCAACAAGATGACAGAAATACAACCAATAAGAATAAGAATAACAATTGTAACAGTTAGCACAACGATAATGATGACGGTTCGCACTGTTTTATCATCCTTCCCTGTTGGACCTGTTTCATCATCCCTCCCTATTGAAACTGTTTTATTATCATTCCCTACAAAAATCGCATCAAGTTAGTATAATGTCAGTATCTAACTACGTATACACCTTAAAGGTGTTAAGGGGCCTGGGCGGACCGGTCCAGTTTCAGGAAAAAAATCAACCGGCAGGTCTGTAGTACGGGTTGAAAATCGGGTTGAGGGATTTGGCCATTTTTAATTAATAATATTCTTTTCATTTAATTAAAATTTAATTATTTTTAGTATTTAATACTTATACAAAAAGAGATACAAACTTAAAACGAAAACATATTTTATTAAATATAATTTTTTAGTACTTAATAGTTAATACTTATAAAAAGAAAAAACTTCTAGCAATTTCAGAGACCTCCCATCCAATGGCATATAATTGTCAAATAATCATATCATGTAACATACCAATATCAGAAGTGAGACAAACTCTAAAAAAAAGATTGTTAAACATATATTATTACAAAATTGTCTATGAAGGTTAAAGATATTCGCTTTGCAAATATTCCTAGAAACACCTTTAAATAAAGGATTATGAACTCTCTTAATCATCATATTATATTATATTAAAAGTAAGAAGCTCCAAAGTGCAAAGTTGGATTACTATTTTACCCCTACACTAAATCAAAATGTAATAAAATATTTAATTAATTAAATATTAAATAATAATTATACTATATTACATTATATTATATATAATTATTACAAGAATTTTGTAGGGTGTCAGTTTTCTTATTCAGCCTTGAATGTTTGTCCCTTCATCTTTTTCTGATTCCAAAATCGTACCAGAAATTATTTTCAATCTTCAAATCATTAAAGTAATTAAATGATGCAATAAAAAGAAAAGAACTCATGACTGACTCCTCAACTCTCTTCTGTTAAGAATTTAAATAGCTAATTCCTTTATATCTCTCTCTATATATATATTGTGGATCAGTAACCATTTTTTTAACCTCTTACGCTCACTGCTCTTTCTCAATTTTGTTTTTCTAACTAATTCTTACTTGTTTGTCTTCATTCCAGATTTTACTTTGCAGCACTGTTCACTTCTCATCATCAGGTTTTAAATTCTTTTTTATTTTATTCACATATATATGATATAATTTGTAGAAAAGTATGATACAGGTATAAGGTTTTTGAGAAGTGTAAAAGATTATGACTCAATATAGATATATGATTTTTCCTTTTGAGAAATTATTTGGATACTTTTCAGAATATTTACACCCGATACTTTTTAACATCTTTTAGATATTTCAACTTGGTATATCAAGTCTCTTGCAATATTAAAAGTGGGAAGGTTTTAAGTTCAAAGTTGGATTACGAAAATATCGTTTTCTAACTTTTTCAATTAAAAAATGCCTTTCACTAACTTTTAAAATTATATCAAAATGACAATTAAATTAGACCAAATACATGGTTAGATGTTACAACTTATCATTTTTCACTTCTTAATGAGCTTTAGTTGTTAATCCTTTTAGCTTCTGCCATTAAACACATTCATTCACAACCTTTTATGTACACAATCTGTCCATTTATAAATTGGATTGAAAATGTTAGTCCATTACACTTTAGTGTTTTATCATCTTGTAATTCTTATGTAATTCTTTTATTTGTTGGTCATTCTTTTTTTTTTCTCATTTAATTATTTTCTTTAGCTTTTCTCTTTTTGTATGATATGATGACAAGTGTATCATATTGCTTTTCACGTTGATTGGCTTGATGTTACAAAGATTTT
The DNA here is from genome assembly GCA_003996215.1 of Jaltomata sinuosa. Lineage (NCBI taxonomy): Eukaryota > Viridiplantae > Streptophyta > Magnoliopsida > Solanales > Solanaceae > Jaltomata > Jaltomata sinuosa. Next base: position 269,563 of record QJPP01001372.1, read on the forward strand.
TTTTTATATAATTTTTTTTAAGTTTGTGATTTTGATAAATTAATAGAACATGTAATGTTGGATGGAGATTCTTATTTTCACTCTCCAATTATTCATTTATATACATTTTAATCATTAGTTTATTTTTTTATCAGTTCAAGTATGTTATCTAACCCTTTAGGCATAATAAAGTAGCAATTTTAGTATATCATATGATGTTATTATAGTTATTTCAAGCACGAGTTCCTAAATTTTTAACTCTGATTTTGGAATGTTGGTAAAAAATATTTAAATCTTATCAGCCACACTAAATATTTGAAAATAAAATTGTTAGTAACTTTTCAGCGAATAAAAGAAATTGTATAATTTCTACAAATGCTATTCTTATGAGGCAACATCCTCTTAATTTATGTCTATATCTCATATCTCATATCTATACTTCTATACTATTCTAAAAGTAATAACATTTAAAATTAAAAGTTGAATTATCAAAATATTAATCAAAAGTTGAACATTCTTCTTATCCTTTAAACTTGATTTAATTCATTGAAAGATTGTAATGCATTTGAGTAATTTAAATAAAAATAAATACAAAATAGTATCTTAAAAATATTGAACTTCATTATATTTACGTGCATTTCTTTAATTTAGAGCAAGAGTTTACCGCTATATAACATGCATATCATTATATGCTATATTATCTTAATTAATTTTACATAATTTAACATTTTCTATTTTGCAAATAAATAACCAATAATTAAATGAAAAAAATTAGTTGACAAATATGTTATATTATATTTATATAAAGAGGACAAACGTGCAACACATGTTTCCAGAACTAGTATAAATAATAAGAATGATAAAAGAGCAAAAGAAAAAGGTGGACAACCCAAAAACAATCATTTTTTGGTAACTCCTCAGGGTCCTTTCTATCATATTTATGAAATCCTCTAGTTTCTGGGTTTATGATTGTATGATCATCATCTAAATCAGCACTCCATTCTAAAAGGTGTTACACTCAGGTGTCTAGTAAGTGTGTCCGTCCCTCCATTGCTAATGGGATGTTTAAAAGGTAGGTCACTAAGATTACATGTAACCTTAGCATCCCCTGAATTTCAGTAGAAAAAACTTTCAGACCCTACTTCTTCTTCTACGATTTTCGACTCGGGTAAAGGTACTCTACCCCGACTAATTAAATTGACTCTGATCAACTCCACTAGTAGGTGTAGGTGGTATATCATTATTACATAATTCAATTTCATCATCATTATTATTTATATCACAATTTTCTTATATTTGTACATAGTCCATACTCATACCAGGCAATGTTTCAAAAATATGTGTAAAATATTCATTTGAATTATTAGTACTAGAAGAACCTCTTGAATTTCCACCTATATATGTCCCTATTAGTATTAATAGTACTACTATTACCCCGAACAAGTTTGCAATCCTTTTTAATCAAACTCATTGTGCAAGTTCAAAATAAAAATAATAAAATTAAATGTTCGGTAATATAGAAATACTAAATAAGAGAGAAATGGAAGAGTGTATTAAAACTTTGCAATAAGTTGAATACTTGACTCGGACGATAGCACAATTGTACTTACTCATTACTACTTTTGATTTTTCAAATGAACTGTGAATAAAATAAAACTAAAAATCAAGAGAGCTAATAATTATTGCTGCACTTTAAGAGAGAATTGAGATGTAGGATGAATTGTACCAAGAATGAACAATTGATAAGCTATTATTTGAAATAGAATTGTTAGGAGATTGAGAAGAAAAAGGACAAGAAAATAAGGGGAGTGTGCATCTAGGATTTCGAGAGAGCTGTATTGATCTCTTTCCTAATATTTTCAATAGTAAAAAAAGGTATCTTTCAGTAATCGATTTCGATTAGATGAACCTTCAAACCCAAAAGTTTAGGCAAGGGTTTAAGGCTATTCAGATTTCAGAAAACGAAAGCATAGGACGCCGAAATTGCTTAGAAAGAACTAAAATAGCTAAACTTTTGGGTTCCGAGGAAGATGGAATCGTGGGGGTGGCAAACCCAACCCGTCCAACGTGTTCAAGTTTGGGGGGTTATTGACCCGTTCATTTATTAGTTCAACTCATTTCAGCCCAACACATTTTAGCTCAAATTGGCTCATGAGAACTTTTCTCAGAATATTTTTTAAAAAAAAAAATAATTATTTGATATGTTATATATAGCCATAATAAGGAAAAAAAATTATTAGATACTAAAAATAATTTTTGCTAGACAAGAAACGAGAAAACTCCTTTATCTCAAAAAAAACTTTGTGAAGAAATCCAAGGAGAACAATGTCTTCTAGGAAACATTTGGAACAAACTTCTGTAACAGGTACCCGATTATAGCTGTGAATCTATATGGTGTAGTTCGTCTTTGAATGTGATTACATTGTTTGGCTAGTGAAACCAATTCAATGATCCTGCAAACTATGTGTTTGGCTTAATTGTTCATATAGTATGCGCTCTTCCTTGACACAAGTCAAAATTTGTGGTTATGTTGAATTGTGTGACCATTATGTTGTTAGAGATGATAATTTTTCATTTACTTGATGTCTTAATCAACACGCCACTTCAAGTGTGATCCTGATCATTCTTTTATACGAGTTAATCATGCGTAATTCTTCTTGATAGTGGGTGACACAGTGAGACTGAAATTTGAATCTAGAACCTTGTTTGCTCAGCTCTACCATATCTAATTGTGTTTCTATTTCATCTAAAAACTTATAACTATTTGAGGAAACAAACTTTCATTTACTTAACAGTCACATCAAAATTGGAGTCATGAGTAGAAGGAATGATAAAAATGTATTCACCTGCAGGTGGCGGAGCTTCCAACACCATGTCTTTGTAAAAACGATAAGTTTCATAACGGAAGTTGCACCTAGCGCTAAGTATTTTGCCACCCTTCTTTCCATTGCAGGGACAATTAGGCATATCTCCATAAGCAACAGTTAAGCAATCGAAGCAATTCTGAGGAGATAAATCAGGTGTGCACTGCACAAGTGCATATATAGTCTGAAAATCTGGACCTGTGGCATTACCACTAGCATATTTTCGAAGGGGACCACCATTTGCAGCAACTCCTCTTAAACTATCCAATAATTTTCTCAGCTCCTGGTTAAATTCCAAGGGATTTGAGGCATTCGCCAGCTGCCAATAGTAGTAATACACCGTAGAAAATGAGCTAATGCCTATAATGGATTGATTCGAGTACTGTAACGTACATTTATCATAGGCACCATAAGCTTCTTTTTGGTTAGGACACGACTGTACAAGCTTTTGAGAAATGTTATTGACACAACTGCGACATTCTTCTAGCTCCACATCTCCTCTACATAGAACAACAGCACTGGCCATGCCGGAGTTTTGGCCAATCGAAGCATTGTAGAAACCATACTTATCCATATTTGAGGAAAGGGAAGAGAGGAGTGAGTTAAGATTGTTCTTGTACGTACTATTCTCAGTATAGTTACCATTGCTACCACATGAAGCGTATTCTAAATCAGGCAGCTGCGCTAGGATGAGAAGGGGAAGATGTATATGCAAAAACAAAAAGAGCAGCCACTTCTGAATAGCCATGGCTGTATAAGTTGCTCGATATATAGAAACTTAATTAGATATTTTGAAGAAAATAAAATTGATATTATGGTTGGAAACAAGTATTAGGCAGATTTTCATACTAATTGGGTTGCTGAATATGTAATAGTGCAAGTAATTTGTTCACAAGCTCGCCTTAGAATTGCAAGAGCTTTAATGAGTAAATAGAGCTTAGTAACACTTCTAATCTTAAATACATCATGAAATTTATATGGTTATAAAAGTATGTCATTATCAATAAAATGAAAAAATACAAGACATAATTCTTAAAATTATGTCCAAGAAAATTTAAACAACAACAACATACCCAGTGTGTTCCCACAAAGTGGGGTCTGAGAAGGTAGAGTGTACGCAATCCATACCACTACCTCAAAAGTGAGGTAGAGAGGATGTTTCCGATAGATCCCCGGCTCAAGACAAAAACAATCTAGAAAAGGACAACCCAAGAAAATTTAAACAGATTTTTATTTATTTTTATATAAACCAATAAGAATAAAACAATGGCAAGTACAATGAAATAGAAAAATGTCCTTCTGACTAGGTCTATATGCTTGGAGTTGACAATGGAATAGAAAATGTCAACTCTTAGAGGTCAACACCTCTAATTTTGGTCGCTGCTTGCTCTGCTTCTTTGAAAGTTTCTAACTTTATATGATTCCAGAAAACCAAAAGTTATTTGACTCTTCAGATAACAATAATATAGGAGTATTATATAAAGTGGTATGGAAGGAGTCCCAAGAAATCGAGACTTCTTTCCCTTTTTTTTACCCTTTCATAGGAGCTCCCCACCCTTTTGCTCCCTTAATAACTCAAATTCACAACCTTCGAGTAGAAAGTGAGGGGTGCTTATCATTTGAGCAACTCCCTCTTGTCATCGAGACATCTTTCCTCTTATTTTCATTTTGTTTTTCTTTTGTCCATTTTTTGTGACTTAATTATCATGCAAACCCTTGTGGTTCGACTCAATTTCAAACTCCATGCATAGTGAGATCTTAATGCACCGAACACCGAACTGTCCAATTATCATGCAATATGCGGAGACAAACGTAACAGAGTTGGAAAACAGTGACAAAAGAGTTGCGGAAACCGCTTTGGCTATCCAAATTTAATGTAATACTTAAATGTACTCCCTTCGTTCAAAATTACTTGTCACTTATCTTCTAATTGGATTTTCACTTTTACTTGTCATTTTTGACTTATCAAGGAAGGACTACTTTTTTTTGTATTTTACCCTTAGCATTAATTGTTTATTCTCCAAACTAATTTCAAGACACAATAGTAACCATCAATTAATAGGAGTACTATGATAAAATAACCATGTTAATAATTATTTAAGTCAAAAAGTGACAAGTATAAGTGAACGGATGAAGTAGTTCATACCGCACAGGAACAGTTAAAATCATCGGGATACAACAAGATGCCACACAGAGTGACCCTATTGCTAACTATGTACGGTCACCCCTTTATTCAGCTCAACCCCAAAATTCTTTTACTTTTTTGAAAATGATAATAGAGGTTACTTAGATGGTAAGCACTCTCCATCTTCTACCAAAAGGTTGTAGGTTCAAATCATCAGAGGAGAAAAAAACGATGGAAATTCTTAGAAAGGAATAGAAAAAAGACTTTGAAAATGCCAAGTGACAAATTGAAATCCATAGGGGGTTTTATCATTTGGAATTGCTGGGGTTGTCTTTGGGTTACTATTGAAAATACCTCATTATCTAAGATTTACATTCAGTAAATTAATTTTTGGTATTCAATACTGATTGATTGATTCTAAGCAAGAATGTAATATGTAGGATTTTAATTTAATTATTTTCTTATAATTCTCTTTCGTAGTGCATTATTTTTTGCAATATATTGTTTCTTGCAGGGATAAGGAGAAGACTAAATGGTGAACAGATGAAAAGAAGACTATAAGATGACTATGGGGAGATTTGAGGAGGACAGGGACATTATCATCACTTGCCAACTTGAAATGGATGTCCTTTTCAGTAATACTTTTTCTTTGCTTTCTTTTTTGGCAATACATCACTAGATTAAAATTAGTATTCTTTAAATTTGACTTTTTAGAAGGAAAAAAAAGATTGTTTGATGATTTCTTTTTCATCACATACAAAGTATCTAATTATCTTATAAGCGGGACATTTAAATGGCCTAATTTTATTGATATCACTAGTCAATGAGCGGTTATAAAATTAAATATGAATTTCAGATATTATCTTGTAGCAATTTTGGTAGAAAAATAAGAGACAAATCTTTTGGGTATGTAGGTACAAAATAGTATATTTACTCTTATTAACTTCATAACTTTTCATGTTATTATTTCTCAAGTTTACTTCATTCAAATCCTAAAAGTAGTAAAATGTTTAGTGGTTGACGATCCCACACCGCACTACTCATGTTACACCTTTGAGACACCTATTCTATGACGCACATGTTATCAATGTAAGTCTATAAATGTAAATTGCGGCTTTCATCAACCATATCATTGTTTATTTGCTCTTTTTGATTCTTTTTTACTTGATCTCCTCTTTGTTTAGTTTACATATTATGTCAGTAAATTAAATTCTATTTCTCATATATAACTAAAGAATGAATTGAAAATATTGTTTTTTTATCATCATATATCATATATTATTAAAAATAGGAAACTCCAAAGTGAAAAGTCAGATTACCATTTTATGCTTACACTAAATTAAAATTTAATTATTAATTAAATATTTAACTAAATAGTAAAATTAATTAAATAGTCATATTTTATTTACCTAAAGGCAGAATTTGAAGTCTACCAATTGCATTTTAATAAATATTATGAGCACATAGAACGTAAGAACTACATCATAGTAATGAATATTAATTGTTTAATAATGCTATTGTCCTTTTCACTCCTCTTAATTAGCTAGAATGATGACCAATTAATAATGCTCTGATGGTTGGTACGTGAGGTAGTACTTTCTGAATTCCAAATTAAATTTATTAAAATTTTTGCTTTGGAATATCAACAGTTACATTTGGTAGACATATTTTTCTATAAAAAAACAAACCCACTGAACAAGAAGTATCTCAAAATGTTGTGACATTCTTTTTTGAGATAAAAATATAAATAGCCAAGCACAAAATATTTATAACTTTTAATAGAGCTAAAAATAAGTTTTCAAAAAATAGCCATAAATAGTATGATCATATTAGATTTTATAAAAAAATTATATTCCTTCAAAATATATTTTATACATGATTAAAATATTTACAATTCAATGTTTATATTTTATAATTAGTATATAACTCATGTATAAATATTATATAATGAGAAAAATAAATTATACAATAATTTATATATCAAATATTTTATAATTATACACTAGCTATTGATTTAAATATTATATAATGAAAATATAATAATTATATATTAATTATATGATGATTATACATTAAAAAGATAATTATACATTAATTATATGATGATTATACATTAAAAAAATAATTATACATTAATTATACAATGATTATGCTAGCTCTTTACCCTTTCTTCTCCGGCAATACCACCATCATCCGACCGCCATTGTCACCAGCAGACCACCTCTAAATGACTCCAAAATATTACCATGTGTTCCTCTCACCTCCCTCTACACAAACTTGTAACCCATTTCTTTCAATTCCTTATACAACTTAATAGATCTGAAAAAATCAAGAGAAAACATAGACTTTATCTCTCAAATATATTGAGTTCTAGCCACTTTTACTCCATGAAACATACATAAATGAACAAATTTTGGAAGAATCTATCTTTTGATACTAATTTCGATCTAAATCTCCAACAAAAAAAATTTGGCCTTTCTTCTCCGGCGATACCGTCACTGCCAGCCCGCTAATTCTACCGGCAGACCACCCCCAAATGACTCCAAAATTTAACCATTCGTTCCTCTCACCTTCTTCTACACGAAGCTGCAACCTGTTTCTTTCAAATCCTTAAAAAAAATTGTAGATCTGAAAAAATTAAGAGAAAACATAAACTTTATCTCTCAAATATATTGAGTTTTGGCCCCTTTCACTCCATGAAACATACATAAATAGATAAAATTTGAAAGAATTTATCTTTTGATACTAATTTCGATCTAAATCTCCTACAAAAAAAAATTTGGCAAATTTCCAGGTGAAATCCATTAATTCCGGTGACATCTGCTGCTTTGACTGCCTTGCTTCTCTATTTTAGTCAATATTTTCTTTTAAGAAATAATCAAAAATCTATAATTATTTAAATTATTAATTTGGCTTATAAAAATAAATAATTTATTGAAGTTGACTATAATAAAGTTATCAAAATAAAATACAACTATTTTGAGTTTAAAACTTAAATGGGCTGCTATTTGAGAGAATTCTTTATTTTTTTTTAGTTCATCCCAAAAAGAATGTCACATTCTATAATTAGAAATAATTTAATTTGAAAATTTTCTTCAGACCCTTAATGAAATGAATTACAATTACTCAAATATTTAAGGATTGTTTTAGATCATAAATTTCAAAAGTCTTCATTCTTTTCTTAAATATCTTATCAAAGTCACTTGATTGGGAAGAGTCTTTCATCTTCCTATTGAACTTTAATTTACAAGCTCACCTATCCACATCTCACATTTACTTTTTCTTCTTTTAGCTTTCCCGTTTAAACTTTTCATCTATTTTATCATTATATTATAAAATGCACAATGAAACTAATGAGATTGCATTGCTTTTTCTCAAATTCTATCACCTTGGAATCTCTTCATCACCTTTGGTCGAATGGGGAGATGAAACACAAAGAAAATGCTCCTCCTTTGGCTACCCATAACTTCTTTAGTTATTGTTATGTTATTAATATAATTTTTTGTATCATGAGTATATAATTTAATACATCCATTATATGCACTATTATTATTATTACATGGTTAGTTATTATGTTGTGTATTAGCCATTTTATATTATATGTTATTATTTTATATGATGTAGATCTCATGTTTTAATTATGTGCTTTCCTTACGTATTTTAGCTTTTTATTTTCTGTTAATTATCTTATTCCAAGATACTTTTCCTATTATGTTTATATTTTTACAGTTTAAATTGGTCTCATGATTCTTGTTTTCTGTGTGTTTGACACAGTTTTTCCGCCTGGTCTGATCTTTTTCTGCTTTCTTTGAGTATTGGAGTGGGGCAGTCTTGTATTTGTTTGGCATCTTGTTCTTTGAAACGATACTTAATTATTGCACATCGTTAATTGATTTATATAATTATTTTATAACTTTATACTTATTAATACAGGGTACACGCGCGAAGCGCGTGCCCAGAAACTAGTATGGTTATTAATAGTAGCTATATATAAGATGAAATCTTTCAAATTTTAGTTTTGCTTTTACCTTTTTATATTTAGTATTCCTCGAAATATTCTTATACAAAAGTTAAATAAGTTCAACTGGTAACATACATTTAATTATAATATCTTACATAGAAGTATATGCTCCGAATAACACAAATATATGAATTAGCTATGATTCTGTCACACCTCTTGCCGTTGAAGGGACAATCAGGCATATTTCCATAAGCCTCAGTTAAGCAATCGATGCAATTCAGAGGAGATAAATCAGGAGTACGCTGCACAAGTGCATATATAGGCGACATTGTTCTAGCTCCACATCTCCTCTACATAGCACAATACCGCTGACCTTGTCGGTGTTTTGACCAATGGAAGCATAGTAGAAACCATAGTTATCAATTTTTGAGGAAAGGGAAGTGAGGAGTGTGTTAAGATTGTTCTTGTAGGTACTATTCACAATATAGTTACCATTGTCACCACATAAACCGTATGTAAAGTAGGCATAGCTGCGCTAGGATGAGAACATGATGAAGATGTATATACAAAATCAAAAAGAGTAGCCCCTTCTGAATAGCCATGATCCTTATAATGGCTGTTTAAGTTGCTCGTTATTTTGAAGGAAAAAAAATTGATAGAATGGTTGGCCACAAGTAGTAGACAGATTTTGAAGCAAGTAATTTGTTCACAAGCTCGCCTTAGAATTGCAAGAGCTTTATATGTTATATTAACACTCTCTATTGGGTTGGATGCAAAATTTAAACAAAAGGAAAAAAAAAACTTTTAGAACTCTTAATCTTAAACATGCCATGAAAATGCCTATATGGTTATAAAAGTATGCCCCTAGGCACTACCAATAAAAAATTTTAAAAAAACTTTTAGAACTCTTAATCATAAACATGCCATGAAAATGCCTATATGGTTATAAAAGTATGCCCCTAGGCACTACCAATAAAAAAATTTAAAAATACTTTTAGAACTCTTAATCTTAAACGTGCCATGAAAATATTTATATGGTTATAAAAGTATGCCACTAACAATAAAATAAAAAATATAAATATTATGTCAAAAAGAATTTAAACAGATAAATAAGAAAAGAATGGCAGGTATTTACAATGGATCGAATAGAAAATGACAACTTTTGACTTGGGCTATATCTTAGGAGTTGACAAGTTGTATCTTAGAAGTCAATAAGTTCAATTTTTGGGGGTGATGGGACAGGAGAGTATAAGAAAAACCCACCGACCAATCAGGTGGGAAATTTTACTTGCTCTTCTTTGAACGTTTCTACTAATTTTATATGATTCCAGAAAACGAAAAGTTATTTGACTCTACATTTTCTTCCTTTTCAATTTGTTTGTCATATTCTAATTTAATACAGAATTTAAGAAAATGAGAAGATTTTTGAATTTTGTAGTTTTAAACTAAAGATATATCAAATGTATCAAAATGTACTTTAATCTTGTAATTTTAAACATGTTATGTGAAAAGTTAAAATTAAAGAGTTGTTAAAAAAAGGAAAGACATATCCATTTTGAAACGGACTGAAAATGAAAGTAGACAACCATTGCAACGGAGGGAGTAGTATTATATATATATACATATAAAGTGGTGTAGAAGGAGTCCCTAGAAATCGAGACTTCTTTTCCTCTTATTTTATTTTTCGTTTTTGCCTCTTACAGAAAGTTGAAAAACAGTATAACAATAGAGTTGTAGCCGCTTTGGCTATACAAAGCATTAATTCCTAGGTTCTTTTTTTTTTGGCTAGTGGTGCCCGATAGCTATAGTTATTGTTGGTGAGAGTTGACAGATATCCCTGAAAATAGTTCAAGTGCATGAAAGTTGACAATTTAAGAAAGAAAAGGACCTACAGAAGGGATTGGTTAGAGTGTTAAGTGCCGCAATTTGGTTACAAAGTCGAAAGATGCTTCAGAATTTCAAGTTACTCGTCTGAATAAATAAAGGCAAAAATACATTTCCATAACTAATTGAAAAGTTACACCACTTTTACAAGTTCAATAATACTTATGAAGCAAATTAGTCCAAAAACACAAAATCATTGATAAATCAATCACAATATTCCCTAACTAATTGGGTGGGTTCGAACAGATAACAAAGTAAATAAGAAAACTTAGAAGAAAATGCTATTATATCGAGGATATAACTCAGTTATCGATGCCTCATTTCGTGATGAACAGATTGATTTACTTGGCTCTGGCATTCTGACTGGAAGAATGGCTATTGAGCAAGAGAGCTACTGCACCCATGGTTGGTCTATTTGCAACATCTTCTTGAACGCACAATAAAGCAATGTGGATGTGTCTCATTATGTCACCAACCACTACGGAGCTTCCCATTAGCATGGGGTCTATCAAATTTGAAGTTGTTCCTCCGCGCCAATTCGACCAAGCCTGTAACAGTTCAATGACAAAATCATAGATCACACTACCTTCTATAAAATAGAATTAAGTGCTTATTAATTTCCTGTAATGCTAAATATTTTTGAATTAATAAATATAGTTTACCAAAAGACTAGTACTATTTTATATAATACATACGTAGCAAGTCTCCAACTAGTTTGGGATTGAATCGCACTTGAGCGGGATACTTACATAGCTCAAAAGGCTTTCCGCAGATTCTCCATTTCTGAAACTAGTGTTTCTGTGGCCACTTACAATTTCTAGGACTAGTACTCCAAAGCTAAAAACATCAGATTTGACTGAAAATTGCCCGTGTAGATACTCTGGTGACATATAACCACTGCAAAATCAAAACAAGAATTACAAGACTTTGATCTCTAACATTCTGCAACTTACATATGACTCATTTCTCATCAACAGACTTAAGGTAAAAAGGCAAAAAAATCAATTCTGAAGCTTAATAATCCAAACATGGGGGTCAACAAGACAATTAATTGTAAGGTGCCAAAATCGATAACCACTTGTTTTGATATGCAAAATAACAATTTATCTAATGAGAGATGTAAAACTTACAAGGTCCCAACAATTCTGTCTGTGTTGCCATGAGTTTCATCCAATTTAAATAGCCTTGCCAAGCCAAAGTCCGAAATTTTAGGATTCATTTCTGCATCAAGTAGAACATTACTAGCTTTGAGATCACGATGAATGATCCTAAGTCTAGAATCCTCATGAAGGTAAAGAATTCCCCTAGCAATGCCTCCTATGATTCTTGATCGCATTCCCCAATCCAATTGCCTGCGTTTAACTCGATCTGGGGACAAGATAACGAATATAACTTAGGAGTTAAACTTCTCTACACTAACATTATAGAAGATTTCTTACATCAAGTCGCTCAAAAGATAATCACAAATAATACCCATAATAAGTGTAAATAGTTTTCAGAAAAATTAAGGCCGACAACAAACAACATGAATATAAATGTTAGATTGTTAGTGTATATAGGTTAAATTCATATCTTATTGATACTCAAGCTCCATGCTTGATAAAAAGTTAGGCAATACATACCAAATAAGAAGTGATCAAGGCTTGCATTGGGAACAAATTCATAGACAAGAAGTCTCTCTGTTCCATCTAGACAAAATCCCTTCAACCTAACCAAATTCCTGTGTTGAAGCCTGGCTACTAACAGAACCTCGTTTTTGAATTCTAGTTCACCTTGTCCTGAATCTGCTGACAATCTTTTCACTGCTACTTCTTGTCCATTTGGAAGTGTACCCTGCGAATCGGACAAGCACAATTAAGTTGAAGTCTTTTGTATGAATCGTCACTGTCTATTTTATGCATCCATCATGCGGCCTAATCACCTTGTACACAGAACCGAATCCGCCCTGTCCCAATTTATTATCATTTGAGAAGTTATTTGTCACTGATCTAATTGTAGAAAAATCATATTGCAAGGATTCTGCAGTGCTAATATCATCCCCGAGTGTACCTTCACCAACAAAATATTTAGTCTTTAAAATTCAACATTCATTAATAATACTTAATAATCTGTACTATCTTACCCTGAAATTTGTCCATCAGCTTCCTCTTTCGCTTCTTCATTAAGATTACAAAAATGCATACAGTAAGAATAATAACTGTAACAGTTGGCACAATGATGATAATAATAATTGGTAGTCGAGCTTTCTTATCATCCTTCCTTGTTGGACCTGTTTTACCATCATTCCCTACGAAACCGCTTCAAGTTAGTATAACCATCACAATTCCCATCGTTAAAGTTTAATTTATACTTTGTTATATACATGTCTTCAGATCAAGTTGGAATATATATGTATATAATGTAATAATTCACCTGCAGGTGGCGGAGCTTCCAACACCATATCCTCGAAGAAACGGTAATTTTCATAACGGAAGTTGCACCTAGCGCCAATTATTCTGCCACCCCTCTTTCCATTGCAGGGACAATTAGGCATATCTCCATAAGCAACAGTTAAGCAATCAACGCAATTCTGAGGAGACAAATCAGGAGTACACTGCACAAGTGCATATATAGTCTGGAAATCTGGACCTGTCGCATTACCACTAGCATATTTTCGAAGGGGACCACCCTCTGTAGCTTGATCTCGCAAATCATCCAATAATTTTCTGAAATCCTGGTTAAATTCCTCAGGTTTTGAGGCATTATTATGATTCCAGATATAATATAGAATAGTACTAGACTTAAATGATGCAGTGTCGTCTATGAAGGGTTGATTCGAGTACTGCAACCAACATTCATCAGAGCAAGCGTTAGCTTCTTTTTGGTTAGGACATATCTCTAGAAGCGATTGAATAACGTTACTGACGCAATTGCACATCGTTCATATCTCCTCTACATATCACAATAGCACTGACCTTGTCTGTTTTTTGGCCAATGGAAGCATTGTAGAAACCATATTCATCGATATTTGAGGAAAGGGAAGAGAGGAGGGAGTTTAGATTCTTCTGGTATGCACTATTTTCAGAATAGTTACCGTTGCCACCACATTGAGCGTATTTTACATCGGACAACAGCTGCGCTAGGATGGGAATATTATAAAGATGGATATGTAAAAAAAGAAAGACTAGCCACTTCTGAAAAGCCATGGACGTCGTTATAGCTGTTTTATAAGTTGCTCGATATTGTTGGTGTTAGAAGCATTTTACTAATATTAAAATAATAAAGTGCATGAAATATTAGTGGACATAAAGTGAAGAAAGTGGTGTCATTATTTTTTGTAATTCATGTCACTAAAAAATGTTTTTCACATTATCTCTTACTAATTACCCCACTACAACGCAAATTGTTATAATCCACTATCTTGATATTTAATATGTGAAAGAAATCTTACCCCTATATAATTAAGGGTGCATGCTTTCTTCCTTGTATTGAGTGGATTTTAAAAAAGTAGATCAGAAGTGTATAGTAGTAGTATATTGTATATGAAAAGGACATTGTATTGTGTTTATAATTTGAGGTTGGTGCAGTAAAAAAGAGATGTGATTAGACAAAGAAAAATATTCTAAGTCTCCAACTTATTCACTGTATATACAAAAGAGAGTAATTTTATGTTGAAGGAATGTATTCTTGTTGGTGGAGCTTTGAACTCTTCAACTAGTTCGGAGTTATTTGAATCACACAACGTTATTGAGTTATTGTATCTTGGAGGGGACAAGTCAAGTGTTATACTGCTAGACCTGTGAAGATTCAACCGTAATAGGCTTGAATCTCCTTAAAGAGAGCGAGAAATTCGTGCCTTAGTCTAAATATAATTTATGATATTTTCACCGACAGATATTTTTGAAGAAAATGTAATACATACTATAGAATGATTGGCTACAATTGGTAAGCATATTTTGATATTGTTCCATTGGTACTAGGATTTGGGGTACAATTTAACAAGCTTTTCAGTAGATATTGTTCCATTGGTACTCATTGTCACATTACTCATATATGCTACATAATTTAACCCTCGTTGTTTCGTCCTCCATGCTAATATCTTAAACTTAACTATAGTCTCCAAGCCAACTACGAAATCGATACTTCTATTACCAATCTCTTGCCAAAATAGCTCATCAACTATATACATTTGCACTTCCTTTCTTGTAATATTTTTGTGGCCTTGGTAGAACCCTTTTGTAGAATATTTCCCCACAACAAGACCATTGTAATTCAAAGCAAAGTTGATATCATTATAGTAAATGCTCATACCTTTGTTGGGATTGGAAATTTCAAGGTTTAAAATCACAGAATTGTTGCCACTATGGAGAGAAGAATTCTTGATGTTGAAGACAAGAAAGGAGAAATCGATTATAGTGAAAATCGGATTTTTTGGAATTAAACAAAGCCATATGACGACAGAGGTCAAACATAAGACAGATACAATTTGGAAGAACCAACAGTAGATATCGAAAGAATATTTGGATATCCTTCGATTATTCATTTTTGGTGGAAGAGGTTCAGGAAAATGAAGAAGCAAAAGGTTTATCTTTCGAAGTTCATATGAAGACTTATATTTATAATTGATGTTGTTATATATAGTCTGATTAGAAACCTTTAGGCAAAAAAAGTACTTTATTTTTGTTGCATGGTTGTGATCTACTCAGCTGTTCATGGGCACTTTTTTAAAGAAGCAAATTAATTGGATGGATATTCATATGCCTACACCAAAATGACGCTGGAAAGTAAATGTAGAAAGGACAATGTCTAATTTGAAGTCAATAATTATTACTCATCTGTTGAAACTTAAAGAAGAAGCAGAATAAATGTTAAAACTATTTTAAGAATTAGTGCTGGAAGCCTTATGATCATCAAATATATGCCTTTCTATTTATCATTTCCATTACTTTTTCGCATTTCAAACTAAAAATGTTTCCTGTCAATTTTATACTTCCAGGATTTTTCAATGTGTTAGTTATGATTATCGGAGGTGCTCAACACGAAGGGTTTCGGTGGAATAAATAAGATCTCTCCACTCTTAGACAGAAGTCTCCGTTTCGAGTTTCTAGGTATGAAAAAACCTGGTAGCTAGGGAGCTTTTTCTCTTTAATGAGCATTACGAGACGCACATTAAAGGAAGAAAAAAAAACAGAGGTGCCCTTTCCCTTTAGAGTAATTGTGGCAGGGAAAGAATGTACTCTTTTTATACAGCCAAATACAAACAAAAAAAACGAAAATTCAATTAGAAGAAAGCATGAATTGAAATGTCTAATTGAAATATTCTGGACATCTCTTATCTATGTAACCAGCCAAGATCATACCATCCTGTCCTACTCCAACAGGACAATTAACATGCATCCTATGATGTTTACTTTTCCACGACCATATCTTAAATCGAATCCTCGCCGTTAATTCTACCCGTAAAACCACCGTTCCTCGAGACCGGTCATCGAGCATTTGCTGCCACTGTGTTCCGGTCACCGTCACCATGGGGCCAGAAAATGTACCAGCAAGTACAGTAGTGTTTTTGGGCAGTTGATAAAATGGAGTCAACAATTGGGAATTCCCAATACTCTGTTCTTGATAACTTGCTGTCATCTGCATTGCATCATAAAATATCCCAATAACTTGATTTGAATTTCGTGCTGTCACGTTGAAGTTAATTTGGGCACTTTCAGGTCCAACTCCCTGACTTATAGCTGGAATTGAAAAATCATGTAGGAAAATTCTTGGACGATGAGGGCGTAAACCTAGCCATAAAATGAACGCGATGATTCCAAGAATAGAAAGAAGGGTTAAGAAAATTGTACAAACTAGTTTGGATATTCTAGTAGTTAGACTCTCTTTTATATGGTGAGCATAGTATCGAGCCGAGTGGTGCCTCCTTATAGAGTGGTCTTGATCTTCATAAACAGGTAACCCGTGCGCGTTATCCATTTTCACAGGATACATGTTTGAGATTAATGTTGTTCTTGAGGTTGAAGAACAGGACCAAATTTAGGGAACATGAGTATATATGTATATTAAGATTGGTTAGCTGGTGAACAAAGTAATGTCAAAGAATGTTTCAAGTTTTTCAAGAAAGTAAAGAATAATTAAGATGAACTTGTTACATTCTTGATAGACAAATATTTGTTGTATAGTGCCATGCAATTCTTGAAGTCATGTGCAAGTATACTTTGTTCAATAGTACTCACAAAATTTTGTTCTTTCTTGCCAAGTATACTCGTGGAATATACAATGGTATTTCTTTCAGATTTTTTAATTTTTATTGCTTTCGAAGTTTTCAAACTAAAGTGATGAGTTTTCTATTGGTTTGCATATCTTGGTTTTTGTTTAAGACATTGAAGAAAGCTAAGTTTTATTGTGGCCTTCAGACAAACTGATTTGCTAAGCCAATTGAACTTTCTTCGTGTTATGTTCCAAACGTCAGGAATGTGTAAAACAAAAAAAATTAATTTAAAGATGTAATTTGTATAATCAGCAGTAGGGGAGTACTAGAATCATTTCTTTTTTAAAATTTAATGATGTATACACTGATTGTATGAAGAGTTTTACATTATCAATATATTTAACAAGTTATAATTGGTTATTTAATCATTTTATCATTACCATATATTAGGATTACTAAGAACAGTTACATGTTGCAGGTCACTTAAATCATAATTACATGTATTGTCCATAAATGATATGAATAAAAATCTGAAAAAGGCATATTACTTACCTAGTGCAACATATTAAAGTACACATAGTATAACTTTTTTTTATCAATGTATACCAAAAAGGGAATTCAAATCAAATAATTTGTGTTAATTACCCTAAACACCCTTTATAATATGACTCAGTTTCCACTAGGGGTGCAATATGAGAATTCAGATTTCTTCAGGGAGAATGAAGAACTATTGAATGTTATTGTTTGAGTTTATTTCTTGTTCGTCGTCGTCGAAGGAGGTGTTTGCGTTACTTTAAATTATAATTATTTTTCAATTAGTTTTCAAATGTTGATAATATTTCAATTAACAGTTCAAAAAATATATATTTGTCAAGAAATAACTCGTTCTATTTATCCTTAACTCGCCCATTTTACAGCACTTGCAACATATAATATGTAACGTGAAGTGTGAACCCCCAAATAAAAAAGTGTAAACAACATAAAACACAGTAGTTTGGTGTCTAATTACGTTTTTAATCAGTACTTTAAAATATTACATTTTTCTCGGTACTTTAAAAAGAAAAAACGTGTATCATTTATTTTTTTCGTGTATCCTGGATATATATTACCTCCTCATTAATGGTAAATCTGTTTCTATCAGGGCGCTTTAAAAGGAAATAACAGATTTACAATTAATGAAGAGTAAATCACGCCTCAATCAGTTACTAACGCATATGCAGTATCCTCGTCGCCTCAAACCACCGGAGAATTCAAATTTCAAACGCACTGTGAAGTAAAAATTCTCATTCATCTCTCATTATTCAACGCTAATCTTGCAAAATCGTTGGTTCGCCGATTTACCCTAATCTCTATCAACAATGTGAAAATCGTTGGTTCGCCGATTTACGATGATGAGTTTGTTGTAGTTTTCGGGATAGATGATTTCTTCACCCAGAATTTCACTCATCCAAATACAACCCGGAACCCGAGTTCGACTCAGTGTATCAAGTTTGATCCATTTTCTCGGTTTTACGAGGTGTCGTTGTTGAAATCAAAGGGTTATTTGATTATGTCTTCGTTTCTGGAGTTACAATTGATTGGATTTTTGGACAATCCGGGGTTGAAATTGACTGTATTTGCTTCAATGGACGATGCGATTGTTGGATTTTTTGGAGATTTCCCCGAGTATCAGCAACTGTTTTTGAGGCATTTGTTGCCTTGTGTACTGTACTGGAGTGATTTGAATGATATGGTAAATGAAATTGAGTTTAAGAACTATGTAAATGGGTTGAGTTTGAAGATAACAAACATACTGTATTAAGGATACATGTTACCAACATCTCAAAAAAAACAGGTAGCATTAGTATTAGATACACGTTAACATGAATTAACCCTGGATACATGTAACATTAGATTAACTTACACTATTATCCCTATATACGTGTTACATTGTTTTGATGTGAACTTTAAATTAACAAAAGATACACATTTACAACTCAGAGAGATATAGGTATACTTGGATACATGAAAAAATAACTCAGGATACATGATAACAAGTTGAGGATACACCTAATCAACAAACCCCAAAACCAGATAACAAAATCCCCCAAGTTAACCCAGATGATTGGATACATGTTAACAAGATCTTAACAATAAGTAACATTAGTCTAGGATACACGCTAATCACAGTTAGCGTTGGATACATGTATTGTTGGACAAATATGAAAGTTTTGATCCAGCAACGCCTTTTTTTAAAAAAAAACTGAAGGAAGATCGTGTGGAAGTTGAATTCCTGGCTTGAAGGCGTGATTTGGGGAAAAAATCTGAGAGAGAGAAAAACGATTATCTTTGCATACAGTTTGGGTGATATTCGGCACTTTTTAAGGGATTGTGGTGGATACACATTTAATAATATGTAATTACAACTTATTGGGATAAATGTAATTATTTTAAAGTAGTGAGATATTTAGTAATTAGGGTAAGGATGTTTGATTATTTATGTAATTTTCCCAATAAAAAAAGCAAAAAGAGGGGGGAATTTTCTCAAAGGAAAATGTGTTTCTCTTACAACTTGACCAACTCAAGTTTTGGCCCAATAACATTTTTTTATTTGTTACTCCATAGTTAGCCACAATTCGATATACAATTGAGAAATAGTAATTATATTTTAATGTGAAAAACAAAATTCCACTAGTTAAACACGGAAAAAGTTCCATTACATTATATTGAGTTTGAAATTTATACAAGTGAAACTATTCGAAATTTATACAAGTGAAACTCTAGGCTTCTTACAGGTGAAATATTACAAGTTAATTTCCAGCACACTATACTGTAGTTGCTGATATTTGCAAAATTTCTGCACTTGAGGACCAGCTTAATTCAATATTAACCACGTGCAGAAAGCTTGCACCATCACCTTCAATGTCTCCTTCAGCATGTTTATTGGCTTATTTCAAAGTTTCATCAGGAACAATATTTGGAGTACGATGAGAACAAAATGTATCTCTCTATGTCCAAGGTTTCATTTAAAAACCTGGCAACTTGCCCACCAAACGCTACTAAAAGATCACCGATATTAGGATTTGAGTGTAAGCAATCCATAGAAAGATTTGGTGCCGCTCACTGAATTATGTGGTTAATGAGATTTGTAAATCGATTGTTCCTATTTGGAGAAGAAGCACCAGAATAATCATCAACACAGTCTTTAAATAGGTTAAATTACACCGATTGTGTAAGAATGCACTCCATTAGCTTATACAACTTAAAATCATAGATACAAAATGTTCTCCAAACAACAGATGGGGAAACAAGAAGGGGAAATTTTCTTTCTATTTCAGTTTAACCCCTTCTAATTTGGGCCCATAATTCTTTGGTATAGAAGAGATAAAGAAATTTGACAAATTTGGTTCAATTATCTCATGACTTCAAACTTAGGGTGGGCAGCTATGTATAGCATTTTATTTTTTGGGGAACTAAAATGTTTATCTCTTTATCCCTTTCTAAGGCTATGCATGCTTTGATCATTTTGGCATTTTGATAGACACATAGAGAATGGAAAAGTCTAATTCATTTAGTCTAAGTGATCTGTTGGAGTAAACGAAAAATACCATTTCACCCACTACTTCTTCACAAGTGCATAATACAGACGTTTAAAAGGCATAATAATATAGAATGTTATCAATGGGCCAAATGTTCTGTTATACTTTTTATTTGACGAAAAAGATGAACTTTTCATTCATCATAAACTCTAATTGGCGCTTACAATAAATATATACTAAGAGAAGGTCAAGAACCTAGATACCACTGAACTTAGTTAGGTGTGCGCAAGCTGATTTGAACATCACAATTATAAGTAAAAAAGAAATTACAAGTCCCTTTAAATCATTGTATGACTGGATTGAATGATAGTTGATGTCTCCACATGTTTCAACGGAAAACTTCCACATTTATCTTCTTTAATAATTACTACATATTCAACACTAAAGGTGATTAAGAAACTGAGACCAAAAATGTTATGGTAAAGTCAACTACCAAATTAAACCACGAACATAAATAATTTAATTTTTCTGTCTTAATCACACTTCCAATAATATTGCATCACAATATCAAACAAACTAAAGTATGTGTTCTAATCATAACAACGTCCTAATTAATTACTAGTGGAAGTTTTGTTTGAAATAGCTTCTCTGTTGTCAATTTTTCACTAGTCTTATTGCGAAGAAACGTGCACAAGAACTTTGACTTTTCTTTTCTTGTGAAAGAAGAATCAGAAAAGGACAGTGGAGCACTGTGTCAATAGTCCCTAGAAAAACAAACCAAGACTAGTGTTGTGTGTTGTAAAAGCAATTAGAAGGAACCACAAATTAGTGAAAGAACTCAAATGAAAGAGAAGAAGAAACTTATGAAGAAAAAAGGAAGAAAGAAACTTAGGGGTCGTTTGGTTGAAAGACAAATTATGTTGAGATTAATTATGTTGATAGTATTTTTAATGATTGTTTGGTTTATTGTATTAAGAAATTAATAATATGCATTGCGTAATTTCTAAGAAGAAAGTATATTTTTTATTTCTTCTTGATCATCTTAATTAATGTCCTCTATTTGGGTAGAGAAGTGATGATGCTAAAGTATATTGGCTCCAATATTAGTCCAACTAATTAATCATCATCACTAAGGGAGCCTTGGAGTAATTGTAACTGTCATGTGATCAGGTGATCACGGGTTCAAGTCGTGAAAACAGTCTCTTGCAGAAATACAAGGTAAGACTACGTACAAGAATAAAATATAGCGTAAGTTTTAGTGCACCAAACTACCCTCTTTTTTTTTATAATTAATCATCATCACCATTTCCCAAAAATCCTGAAATAGTGCGGGGAAAATGTGCAAAATGAGATCCACTATAGTACGTGGAAAGGTAGCAAGAAATCCCTTAAAGCTAAAAGGATAGAGTTAGGCCAGAGCAATTACAATATTATACATATCAATGTCTATATCCACATATTTATATATTATCAAATACTAGTACCACAACAACCCACAATCAAATAAATGTGGTGTTCTTTTGGACCGACTGGAATATTCATGTTATAACAATTATCACATCCTAATTGGTGGGTCTCCCACTTAAGCTAAATCAACTCTTACTTGGAAATAAATAAATATTCTACTACCACTTAAAATGTCTAAAGAGATCGATGATGATGTGTTCTCTCTTAAAGAAAGAGGACGATGAAGTAGTTTTCAGATGGCTAAAACTACTTTATAACTTTCAATTCATGTCACCATTACTATATAAAAAAAAAAAGGCCCAACTCAGATTCAACCTTCTGTGTATTTAACGCACGAGTGTTTCGATTATTTATATTTGTTTATTTACATTACATGAAAAGTATAATTTGCATTCATTGAACTATCCATATTCCATAGCATGCGCCGCGCCTTCGTGGCTAATCATGTGCTTTTTGGTTTCTTCCTTCTCAACTACTACTATCATTCTCTCCTCTTTCCTTTCTTTTTTCATTTAAAACTCTTTTTTTTGTTTGTTTCATAGCTTAATTTATTGTGAGCTTTGCCAGACTTCATTCCTTATTGATTAGCTGATGATTATCATTTAAAATAACAATATACTCTACTAATGAACCGTCTATATAATTATATATAAGTATATTTTTTTGCTTCCATCGCCAACACTAGACACGTGTCATTCCTTGTATGGAAAGTCGAAATTAGTATTTTGAGTTTATGAGTTTTTAGGTATATTTCAATCTCAAAATAGTAACTAGCTCAAAAACTGATTGTCCAAAATCATATAAAAATCGGAGACAAACTGTCATCCCATAACACTATAGTAACACTTGGAAAACGTATGTGATCTTCTTAAGGGACCAATTCCAATCAATATCATAATTTTAAAAAAGGAGAAATTATCTTTGAAGTTTACTTGGTGGAGAATAATTAGAATTAAGGAGATCTAGAAATATAAAGGAGATAGAGAACTCCTAATAACCAGCATGGTCCAATCACAAACGACATTGGACGGTCACTTTACAGCTTCTTTACACACCCAAGATTTTTCGATTGTAACTAATTAATTCAACTAAACATAATAGTATAGTAGGAGTAGTAACTAGTATATATGACCACAAACTTATTTAGGCGGCTTAGCGTCCCAGTTCTATGACAATGTCATGTAGCATACCACTATTTTGCACTTGACAAAGATATCAAAATAAATTTAGACATCAAACGTATTGACTTATTTCTAACGGTTGATCATCGATCACGTCATGACTGGGGTCGGGGCAGAATAAAAAAGCCCTTACCTGGACGTGATAAATGAATTAAATTAAAGTATGCTAATTGACCATTAGTTACGTCATAAATTAAAATTTTACATGCTACTTAATCATGATTAAGTGTGATAAACTTATACGAATGATGTCCATTGTCATGAACCTACTGCATTGGTCTATGAATCGAGTCCGAGTAAGTATCATCTGGCAGATTTTGTTATTTTACTTTAAAATTTAATTACTACTCTCTTTGTTTTAATTCACGTGCCCCTGATTATTTTTCATTTTAGTTTGTTTAAGAAAGGATGTCCTTTCTACGAGTAGTAACTCTAACATTTCACGTGGCATATATGAGATCACAAGATACAAATGTATCTTCGTATTACTATTAATCATGAGTCCACATCTTTAGTTTAAAACCAAAAGATTCAAAAAAATTCCTTTCTTTTCTTAAGCTTCACGGGAACTTAGTCAAACTAAGACACAAAATAAAAGGGAAGAAGTTGCATTTTATTCATCGAGACAAAAGATAAAGCGACAATTTTAGAGTTTGAGTTCACGAGTTTGCAACTATGCATCGTGAAATTCGTCAATCATCCCTCATGTTCAACAGCTAGGACATGAGGGGATCTGAATATAGCCTTTCAGTTATTTTTATTGCACATTAATTAGATATACAATTTATTATATTTGGAATAAAACGTGTACAAGCTTAAAGGGGTCCCGATATATTATGCCAAAGAAAATAAAATTCAACATCCAGCACCCGTAAGAAAATAAAAGTTTCAAAAATGAAAAACCTTTTCTTGAAAATAAATGCTAAAAAAAGCATTTTATTTTGTTCTTTTTATTCAACCGATCGATTCGGAGAGTTTTAAAATGAAAGGAATCACTACAACATGTGCATATCGTTTTAATTAATTTTTTTAAAAATTAATAATAGAATTTAAGGTAAAATAATGTTAACATGCAGCTCTAGGGGGGTGAGGGGTTGTTGATGAAAGTCGACTGTTGAGTGGCTATAGGCTATAGGCATGGTAATAGTTATAGGGACCAGTGGAGTTGCCAAAATGGTCAAAGGCGATAGCTGAGTATGCACTCCATTTAGTCTTTTTTGCCAAAATATGTCCTCTTCACATTTTTTTTCCTCTTCTTTTCTTTTATTTTTAAATTTTTGGAGTTTTCATTTATTATACTACTCGAACATTAATATCAATCCATGTATTTTCAACATGAACACTAAAATATTTACCTTCTATATATATCAATTCTCGTTCTTGTGTTGTGGAGATGAGCACCTATATGAATTGACATAACATGCTTCCTGCTTGAAAGAACTGCATAGAAATTGAATGAAGTTTACTAATCACTTTTGTGACTCTATCTTTAAAAAATAATTATTGTTATGAAATTTCATATTAATGTAGATTACTTGAAATTCGACTACGGGTACTACTTTTCACCTACACGAGTTGAAAAGTGGCTAGCTATTTGTGAATTTTACCCGGAACTGCTCACTAACTAACTGACCTTATGGTGCCTAGGGCCTCTTTGAAATGGATTGCTTAAAAAATCATCTTACATAATTAAATAATTATAAAATTATTGCGTATTTTGTAGGTACTGAGTTTTTCTGTTGTAAAATCACTAATCATGACGTAATATTGATTGTAAAATACTTCTAAAGTTGTAGAAAAAGTTATACATGGAGATAAAAGTCTTTCAACAGAAAACAAAGAATTTAAGTACTTTCAAAGTTACATTTTACTGTCCAACTCAAAAGTAAGCGAAGTTTAATGCTACCAGAGTCATACTCCAACTAAAGGATGATTGACATTTGACCTTTGACGGAAAAAAAGAACTAAAATTTTGACAATTAAAACAGTTTTATCTGCTAACAAAATAATTAATATTAGAGAAAAAGATAGATGGCAGTTTCAGGACTTATGCTGTATCCAAATCGATTTTAGTTTCGTCTCTGATCAGCTAAACTGGACGTATTTCGTCTAAGAAAATTTGTACCACACGCAATAAAAGCTCCATGTATTTTCTAGGCAAAAGATAAGATGAAAGCAGAAAGAAGAAAACAAATTCTTAATAATAATCATTGTTCGTCAAGAAAACAATTTTAATAGATACATAAAGACAAAGGTGCACCTCTAAGGGATTCAGTGCGACGATTCAAATTCACCTATTCTTAATCAGAAATTTTAAATTTAAACTTTAGAAATAAATAAAAAATTATTAAAAAAATCTAATCCCTTCTAACGGACCTAGCCATTACAAATCTACATTAATCGGACGATTTCAGGATATGAATGATTAAACTTATTAAAAACAAAGGGGGGGGGGGGGTGGACCCAACCTAAAACATTCTTAGCCAAAACTTAATGAGCACTAATTAACAAAAATGGGTCATATCTCTGATTAATTAACAACCCAACACATTAGATACAGACACCTAAACACCTCATCATCTTTTTCTAAAAAAAAATATAAAAAAATAGTCTCTTTCTGTCCACACATGATCTAACTTCCCCGAAAACCCCTCAAATATTCCTTGCATTCAATTTCCCCATCATTCTTTATAACAAAAAACAAAAAAGCAAAACCTTTTCAAGAAATTAAATATTTTTTACAAAAGAAACTCCTATATATAATTTTAAAAAAATATGTGTCCTGTGTATACTTCCATGTTATGTCATATGGGTCTGTGTGTTAGAACTTAGGAGCTCCGAAATAATTAGGAGTTCAACAAGAACAAAGAAGAAGAAGAGTTTTTTTTCTTCTTGAAGTGTTAAGTTGGTAAGCAAGTTATTTTCTAACCGATAATATCAGTAGCGGTTGAAGGGGAAAATAAATCTTGCAAATTAAGTTTCCGTCATTTCTCACCTATATAGACTTGGGCAAGAGTTGTTTATTCGTACAGAGAAAAGTTGACTTTATATAATGACCTGTTCTCTGTTTGTTTTTGTTGTCAAATGTATCAGGTAATAATCTTTGATTTCTTAATTGGGTACGTTAGCAGGTAAAATCCTCCAAACACTTCCTTATCACGCCTTCATCCTCCATCTTGTGCAATAATTCTGGATAATCCCAATATGGTGAGTTTTGTTGTCAGTTTCAAAGTTGTTTTTATTTTCTCTGAATACTGTTCTATTGAATTCTTGGAACTCTAATTCTTTAAATTTTCTCTGAAAAAACCAATCTTTCTGATCATTTCTCTATGTATAAGTTCTGTAAATTGGCTTAAGTTTTGGATATAAATTTGCAGGAAAATATGGGTACTGAGAAACAGAGGGTATTTGGAAAATTTTCAGAAAAGGGTGTTGAAGAAATTTGTGTATCTGATCATATAAATGGATTGCAGTACACGAGCACAAAATCAGAAAGCTTCGTTGTAGACATGGAACGTTTTTCTCACATCATAGAGAAAGACATAAATGCCAATTCAAGAATTACTGTATGTTTCCCTTTTTTTTTGGGTCTCTTTTTTCCTCTTGAGTTTTTGTTCATCCTCTGTTTCAACTCTGTTTCACCTGAAAACTCTTAACCGCTTGACAAGTTCTTTCAAGATTCAACTCATTATCAATCAATTTCACTAATCCATTTTGTTAAAAATAGTGAGAACAGAAATCATTGTTGGTCAATTTTGGTTTACTAGGACTAAGTCTTAAGTTATACTTATATTTAATTTATTTTTATAAAAAGATGTACATGATGTAGAAGAAGAGGAAGAAGATACGTTTGACTTTGGAGAATACTGCAAAAGTTATAGTATACTCCCTCTGTCACGGCACATTTCCCTTTCAAGTTTGTCTAAATAAATATTGCTTTCTTATAATTTGAAGAGAGTTTTAACTTTAAAATTTTATTTTTGTTTTTATTAAAATCACACAAATGTTTAAAGTTTAGTATAGATCACAAGTTTTATAAAAAAATTTAAAAAAAATAAATTATGTAAAGTTAAATAGTGTCACATAAATTGAACCACGACGGAGTATAACTTTTGTGGTGTGATAAGATTTCGCTTGAAAAAAGTTGCAGAGAAATCTTTCAAGGAAAGGATCATTTCGAAGCGGCGAGAGGAAAACAATTCCAAATGCTGTCAATGAGAAAGACACTAACTTCACGGCAAGTCCCCCTAGAGGTAATATTTTTTATTTTCCCTTTTATTGGTTTAATAAGTATATTTATCATTTATTCGAATGATATATAAAAACCAAAAACAATCATAAAATTTGTTTTCTCTACACGCTCTGTCACTATGGTATTTAATGGTCAAAAGTGTGAGAAAAAAGACTACATATGAGTGACCCCTTCGATATCTTCTCAAAATTAGAACTTCCAAATTAAAAGGAATCGGATTCTTCTCTACATTTATTACTCCTTGTACCACTTTTGGTCGTTTTATACTACGTCAATTCTTTCAATATTTCAGTTTCAGTTTATGTATTTTAATTTAAGTGGTAGTTTAATTAAATAGTACTATGATTTTTATTACAAAAAAAAAAAAAAATTAAAACTTATGATCTAAAGCAAGCCATAAACGGTGCGTAAAGATCATTTTGAATAAAATGAGAAGCGTAATTATTTTTGCCATAAAAATTTTGACTGTCTTTTTAGATTGATAAAAAATGACATATAAATTTAGAGGGGGAAACATCTTTTTCTCAATAGTGATTCTAAATTTTGTATATTTCTAGTCGAGCAAGAGTTCAACTTTCACACTTAAAAC
The DNA here is from genome assembly GCA_003996215.1 of Jaltomata sinuosa. Lineage (NCBI taxonomy): Eukaryota > Viridiplantae > Streptophyta > Magnoliopsida > Solanales > Solanaceae > Jaltomata > Jaltomata sinuosa. Next base: position 297,573 of record QJPP01001372.1, read on the forward strand.
AAAATGTCAACTTGATTATATTTGGCTTCACATGAAACATACAGCCCAATGCATTCTCTCTTTTTTTAGTTTTTCGTTCGGTATCGGCCTATATTGGGGTTAAACACTTTCTAACAAAGATGACTTTATACCTAGGAGGACTCGGACATGATTCTTCTGATTAATAATTAAATATAAATGAGTATTTACCACTCCACCACAATCCTGGTCGGTAGCCCAATGTAGTCTCATTGACATTTGACTCATGGATTTCATTTTATTTAGTATGCATTCTTATTTGATTCCTTTTATGTTTGGGTAAACACTGAAGATATAGTTTACCATCATCGAACAATTAAGCGACGACCATACCTAAACATGTGCCACGTAGCTATAACACATAGTAACAAACAAATATATTCTCACTCAAACAGAAGATCCATGTGGGGAAATCTGCTCTGTCTTTTGTCTTTTCATATGACATTATTACACAAGATACAGACTTTGTTCCTACAAGTATTTTACTACATTAGCTAGCTGCCTTTGGTAATCATAATATATAATCTAATGAGAAGAATCGATCTATCCCTAATTTTTCCCTAATTAAAGATGTGCTAATACGCCATTAGTTCTTAATCAATATATGCGTTCATATGCCCTCTAGTCTCAGAGCCTTCATTTCCTTCTATTTTAGGTGTAAAAAAGGATGCAAATTTAAGATTTAAAGTCAGGTGAATTCGAAATGAATACAATTCATTGTGTATATAATATACGTAGAGGTCAAGTCAGAAACAGCAAGTGTGACTATACTTATCATTAATAATTTATTACCTAATGCAATGGGTCCAATTAAAGTTCATATGGTCCAAGCTGTATTATATACAACGCATGAATAAAATCCAAAAGATTGCATATATAAGAATGAATGTCACGGACAATTAAGCCTATGATGTCAACATTTCTTATGAAAAATTAGGTTACAGCTTTTATTAATCTTGTAGTTATAAAATAATAATTTAAAGATGCAGAGTGTCATTCCTTTTTGTTTGCATTCATATTTTAAAAAAAAAAGTTGCACATGCATCAAAATTATTGAGTAATAGAGAACCAATTAAGCCAACACATAATTATGGGTATATTCTGAATGTTTATTTTTTAAATGGGAAAACAAATTGCAGCTAGTTCATTGCTAGGAGGAGGTAGCACGCCAGAAAAGGCCATGGCATTGACTACTACTAGTAGTGATCAACATACCCCACAAATCCATAATCATCAGATCACTATAGTGGCCGGCCATGGCGGCGCCACCCCCACTGAAAGCAAAATTGGTGGCAGGAGATTCAGTTTCCGACGTTCTTCTAATTGGGCCATTGATCCTAGGAGGATCCTCCTCTTCTTTGCTACTTTGTAAGTTTTCTCTTAACCAATTTAACTTCTTTACTTAGGTGGTGGAGTATATAACTTTATTGACGAGTTTTAGTTCTATGTACAATTTAGACCAAATATGTAGAATTTGTTTAGACAATGCGTTTCATAAGTCTTTCTTTCTTCAATTTTGCCTCATGTGAAACACCATCACATAAATTAGGAAAGAAAAAGTATATACTAACTTGGAGTTTATAACATGTTAAAAATGCACTTATAACTATCAGTTCGTGTGAGTTAAATTGTAGACGAACAATATTTTGTTGGTTAATTTATCTACTAATATGATAGTCCCCTGTCTTTGACAGGTCAAGTTTGGGAACAATGTTACTGATCTATTTTACATTATCGATTGCTAAGCTCAATGGAGAAGACAATATTGCTGATCTTAATGGATGATAAAGCATGAAGAAGGCACTAGTTCTAACTCAGAAGACTGTATATTATATTTATAATGTAGAAGCTGCAGAAGAGAGATGAACATAAATTGGAGAGTTTAGTACAAACATCACAAGATGGTGGAACAAAGAAAAAGGTATAAAGGGCTAAAACTAGAGATAGAACTTCCATTAGCAGAGTTTCAAAAGACAGAATTAATGTATCACTTTCATCATGTTGCCTTTTGTTGTAAAACAAGAATAGAAAGCCATCATGACAAATATTGGCAATATTTTGTCCTAATGAGTGGCAGAGATCATAAACATATCTCTACTTTTTCTTTGTTATTTTAGGTTCTCTTTTTGTAATATTTGACAAGCTTAGTGGAGAACCAGATGTAACTTTTTTCTACCTTTCTTTTTCGAATTTGACAATGTAAAAAGTAAGTACTCAATCGAGTTACTTAAGATAATTACAAGTAAAATTTTATGATAACTTATACGATATCATAGATTGAACTATATATTGTCAGTATATATAACTAAAATTATCATGTAACCCCATGCCGCCCACTTATTTTGGTTCTTTTTGTGGCTCATAGCCCTGTTGGTTCTTTACTGTGCTGATTTGCAGCTTTAATACAGGGCACAGAAACTCTGACTTTGATCTGAATAGTACTACTTAATAAAACATTGTCAGTGGAGCATGATGGCATGGTCCACTTTATAAATATTCCTACTTAAAAGCAGTCATAGGAAGACATGTTTCAAGAGTACTAGCTTTACATGATATTCATAGATTAATCCATCATTATTTGACTTTAAGGATTTCAGATAATATATATGAGGTTGTAAGAGGTTCATATACTTTTAATTAAGCTAATTAGGAGTAGAATTAATGAAAACAGACATAAATAAAACACAAGATGCCACGTAAAAACTTACAATTAAGCTATATATGCTTGTCACCTATTACAGGTCAGATTGGGGAAAGGGAAAATTTATTCACCTGTTTTTGAAGCCAAAATAAAAATCCACTGGAAAATGGGATTCATAAAATAAAGAAAAAAAAATGAAAAATGAAATTACGAATGTTCACTTGATGATTTTTTAACTGCCAAGTTCCTATACAACTTGGATAATGTTTTAGCCATTTTTAGGAACCTCATAATCTGGACTCTGGATCGGTGTGGAGTGGACTTCTAAATCTGTAAAATCAAATTAGATCAAAGAAACCTATTTCAAATTGTCGAATGATTTAAGTCCAAATGTTTGGGCTTCTAAAACAGTGCAGGGCCCTTTTATTTGGATACATTGACAGTTTGACACATATATAACATCTATATTGATATTTGATACTGGATCTAAGTTTAAGCTTGACAACTGAAGCCCAATAAATTTTGACAGTACATAGCTAAATCTTCCAAAACATAATGAAAAATACCAAGATTTTAATATTCTCATCCTGATTTTACTTGATAACCCATAAAGTACCATTTTCTTCGCATCTTTTGTCCAAAATTTATTCACCTTTTTCTAAAATATAACTTTTTTCTATTTTTTTGTGGGTATGGTTGGAATTGGTTGGGAATACCTTAACGAGACTATATATAAAATTTGAGGAAGATTGAAAATGATTTGGACTGATTTGAGATCAAAATTCAGAATAGAGATCGAGTTGGAAAACGTCACTGCACAAATATATATCACTTATGTATATCAAGTTTATTAGTGTATAATACATGGATTTTCATGGATATTAATAATATACATGAGATACGTGAATATCAAAGGGTAAAATACACAAATATACAAGGATGACACATACCCTCAATAACTCATTTTCACATATTCTCCGTCACACCACCACCACAAAAATACCATAGCAACTGGCTCAATTCCATCATAACATATCAAAACACCATTTTGAGGTTGAAGATGTCTTCAATTAATCTTGAGTTTTCCATCTGAAAATGAGCTCAAATTCGTCTCAAATCGTCTCCAAACATCTTCAATTAATAATGTATGCATTGATCGTATTTCTTTCATTCCGATAACTCTCTTAATTGAGATTTAGGATATATATACATGAACATCAGAACATGAATTTCCATCAACATCACGTCCAACGTATATTTGCATGTAGTACTCTAAATTAATTACTAACTTATATGTATTCAAAGTATAAATATACTATTAGTACTTCTTAATACTTGTCATTTTAGAAAATCAAGACATAATTAGTTGTTTGTTTTCACCTTACCCTTAGTCATAAATATGAAGAGATATTAATATAATGCAAAAAGAGAAGTATTTAATAGAGAGGAGAAATAAATAAGGGTAATTTACTCTAGTTAATTTTTTTTTAAGGGACGTGTAAACTAAAAATGTGACAAGTATTTAGGAATGGAAAGAGTATAAGTTAAGTGGACATACCAGGTTATTATTGATTAATATTTTTTGGTTATATCAAACTTACTATGGGAATTTACATGTAACTTGCTAATGTAAAGATTTATAATATATATTAAATATATATATATATATATATTAGTATATATATATTATATATATTATATTAATATATATTATATATATATAACTATTAGTGTAAAAAGTAAAACTCTTGTTAGAATTATGTAAACGAAAAGGAATATGGAATTTGAAACCGATTCACAATTACTCATAAGAATAATTAAAGAAGAATATTAGAATCCATGGCAATCAATATGGGTAAAACTAAAACACATTAATCACTTGATCCTTCAAACAAGGCTTCGACTTCTAAATTGAATATGCTTTGCATGTGAAATAATTTGAGTAGTCGATCAAAAAATTTAACACTTCAAGAAAGCAAAAATTCTATGGGAAGCCTTAGTTAAAAAGTTTACCGCTGAAGATGCTGCAAAAGTACAAGTTGTTTATAGTTTGAAAGTTTTATTAATGTTAGATGAGTGACGAGAAAGAAATGAAAGTTCAAATCAATTGATATCAAAAATTGCTTGAAAATTTGAAGACCAAAAGAATCTCTTTACCAAAATTTTTTTTGTTGTTGTGTGCTGATTGAGAAGCTGCCAGCTGACTCATAAAATCATTAAAAGAACAAATTGAAACATAAGCAAACAAACTTTACAATTGAAGAAATAGTTACTCACATCCTAGTTGAAGATATGAACAAAAAAGAGTCATTCGAAGTTAAGGAGACAGCACTTGAGGACCAATTGTGCAAAGCCAAAATAATAGCAATAAAAGATATGATCATAATTATTAAAGCTACAAGCCAACCCCAATTTAAGAAAAGTGAGAGACTGAGTTTGTTATCTAAATTTTACCTCCCCCCTGATCAAGAAAGGATTGTTTAATATTGAAAAAATTCCACATTGCTAAAATAATTTCTTATTCAAGCCATACTTGAATTTATTTATTCATAAATAAATAACCCTATTCATTACGCATATATTTTCACTTTAGTTTTCTACCACATTGTATTATAGAACGGGAAAAGACCATTAATTGCAAAGTATGAGAAGGTAAGAGTATAGTGAAGACGAAGATGGTCCACGAGCGAATTCAGAATTTGAATTTTTTATGGACTTCTAATAATCACAAAAAAAAATATATATATAAATGCGTCCAAGGAGAATCAAACCCCCATTCAGAAAGCTAACCAAGTTTTAGTAGGTTCATCACTGCCACTGGACCAAGAGACTACTTTATTATTGGATTCCCAATAAATATTTCTTATATGTTTGATAGATTTCTCAATAAAAATACAGCGTCTGTTCAAAAGTTATTGGATTTCAGAGAATCCGCACCCCCGTGATACATACAATAACATACTAGTAAAATATATTTAGATCAATATATAACCACAAGTTTTGTTAGGGTTTGCCCTGAATTTCATACTTTATTTGGAGTCTACACAATTGTGTTCTAATTCAAAAATGTTTTCTTGACCGAAAAGATTTTTTTGGTGAAAAAGAACTCTACAATATCTTTTTCTTGGAAGAGAAGTCTTCTAATTCTATAAATAGAAGACTTTTTCTTCTTAAAAAGAAACACAATAACATCCACAATGTAGTTAGTCTTTTAGAGAGCTTTATTTATGGGGAGATTTCTCTCCAATAATTTAGGTTTTATATTATTTTCTTATATGTAGGTCGCTTGATCAAACATTATCAATATATTATGGTTGTTTTAGTATATAATTTTTCTTTGTCAATTGATTTATCGCCTTTAAAATTTGCAATTAATAACTTCCGCATGACGACCTCTCGTTTTCGATCCCAACAAGTTCCTCTACACCCTATGTTGAATCACTTAGTACTCATAAGGTCCTATCAATAATTATTATATAAATAAAAAGAAATTATGGACAATAATACAAGTGAGCACTCGATGGATATCTTGGTAGATGAAGTTGGAATTTGCTTAATTATTTGTAGTAGTTGTAAAGTTGATGAAATTAACGGTTGAAACGAAAGGCAATAGTAGTACTATTTTTGTCAGGCTATACCTTCCTAGCTCGTCAAACATCATTTGTGTATTCTCTTTCTGCAACATTAATAAAGCAGACATGTGTGCAGAGCTTCAATTGTCGACCAAGACAAAGAATTGATTGTCTAATTTGAGAGTCCATATTTTGATGCCAATTTCTGGAGATTTCTCTATTGTCTATTCATTTACTTTAATGTTTTGTTCTATATATATTCCTTTAACCCTACGCATGTCAATCATTTTGTGCTTCAAAAACAAAACTAATTCTTTCACTAAAAAATAATGTTTTGCTCTTAAAACTGTGTTGTTTGCATCCATCCGTACATTCTAATCTTTTTTTTTTATGACCGTGGTGTCCAGGCCAGCTTTCGCGCACCTCGACTAAAGCAATAGGTACCACTAACTCTATCCACCAAGGCTAGAACAGTTGGGAAGGATCACCTAGTGTTTTTTTGTCTCCGTTGGAGATTTGAACCTGAGACCTCAAGCATCATGGCTCTTTAACTCACTTCATTGACCACTAGGTCACACCCTTGGGTGCACATTCTAATCTTTTTCATAACTAGAGAAATTACAGTTTAGGTTCCCGAGAAGTTAAAAGTGTTTATTTTAGAGAATTGAAGTTTAAGAAAAAACTAAGTATTTTGAGTGGTAGTACAAAGTTGTTTTTCAGAAGTTAAAAAAAAGTAGGAAGCCACTTTTGAAATCTTGATCAAGCATAAATTTTTACTCTAATATGAGAAAAATTGTATTTCAATTTGATTAATCAAACGGAAACTGCTGCCTTCCAAAAGTATTTTTCTAAACAACATTTCTAACGAAAAAACGTTTCAAAATAAGGAGATTTTGGTATTTGGGCATGCTATTAGTCTTTTGCCAAATATAACTCACTGTAGGCATTAGAATTTGAATGGTTAAATTCATAAAATAATTTGGACTATATTAAATATTACAGATATATTAATCCAAATGAATATTGTGAGCTATTATAATTGGACTAATGTCCTAATTAAGAAAGAACTATATTGTATAGCCGTTTATCAAAATAATAGCCAACAAATATATATTTTTTGTATATTATTGTATGATATACATAAAATATATATTTTATACAAAAAGTGTATTATTATTTTTTGGTATATTCGGTTAGCTAATATAATTATTTTGATCGAAAGGCCAAATAAGTAACTTGCCCATTAATCAAAAAAAATTATATGGTGTAACTAACTTATACTATGTATTTACCATTAATAGCTACACTTTAAAATATTTACCCTTAGTAGCTAATCTTTGTACTCCCTCCGTCCATCTTTACTTGTCCACTATACTAAAAATAGATGTCCAACAATACTTGTCCAATTTATGAAATCAAGAGATAATTTTACACTTAGTTTTTAATTTACTCTTATCATTAATTATAGTCATTTCCCTGTTACATTTTACAAAGACATGTATTTATTATATTCAAAGAATGATATGATAAAATTACCCTTCTATTTATTGTTGAACGGGGGATTATTATATAAGTAAATACCCTCCCAGTCAAACTTTGAGAATAAGTTTCGGTGTAGCTACTAAAATTGGATATGAGAGAACATGAACACCATTTGAAGAAGTCCAAATTCCTGGAGACGTCAATTGAAGCACTGCCGAGCAAGTTTTTTACTTTCACTACCAGAAAACATGGAATTAGCGACGGATAAAATTTTATAGTTAAAAAACAAAAATTCCATGTTAATTCCATTTAGCTATGGATTAGCGACGGATTATAAAAAAATTCAATTAGCTAAAAGCTTCTTAGCAATGTATTAGCTCGAGATTGCCGACAAACTCCGTAGCTAATTAATTCTATATTCTCTTATAGTGTTTGGATGTTGTTGTCATAGTCGAACTCGTCCCGGCGAGGGAGAATTGTCGTCTACTATATAAAATTGAGAGATTTTTCTTTGTACTTTTGTGGTCACGGCAATGGTAATGGAGCTGAAGATTTTTTATTAAACTGAAGCCTTGTTCTCATATCTGGCCGAAAATTTTTCCCTTGATTTTGCACTATGTTTGATTTCTTTTAGGCATGGGATGTATTTTTATTTTTATTTGACTGTATTTTTATGTGCGTAGTTTTGTTTGACTGTATTTTTGTGGTGATATATCCATGTATATACCTTTATATTCTCGTGGTTTGTATCCTTGTTTGACTGTATTCTATAAAAGATACTCACCCATATAATTTTTTTCCTTTTTGGGGTTATGTATTCATGTATATACCTTTATATTTTTGTTGTTTGTATCCTTGTATATATCCCTGCATTTTCTGTATTTCACCTTGGTTATATTTGTTGCGCGAGTGAATACAATTGATGCATGATATGTTCGTTGCGTGAATGAATGTAATTGACACCAGTTATATTCCTTACATGAATGAATATATTGAATACAATCGTTTGATAACGGAAATTTTGCTACGAATGATAAATACCTAACGTGTAACTAGGCCTTGTTAATCACAATCAAACTGTAGTTATTTTCGAAAAAATTTCTTAAGTAAATATAATATATGTGGGTTTAATTTAAAAAGTCTATATTGTTTGACTAATCCATTTTTATGGGCTTTAAATGATGAGTTCACTTTAATAGGTTAAAATATCACTTCATCTTAGAAGTCCAAATGGACACTACATGTTGAATGTCGTGACATGTTAAATTAAATGAAGAAGCCAATAAAATTATATCACATGTCAAAATGATATGACATGCTAAATAATATAAAAAGACTAACACAAGTGATATATCTCGACGAATCAAATATAACATTGCCACCACTTCAATTGATTAGTCAGATAAAAAGAGTTATTCTTATCACAACTCTTCTTTCTTACTACTATTAATAGGGGACCTCACAATACAAAAGAAATCATAATTTAAAACAAGAAGTAAGAGAAAGGTAGTGGATCAAAGACTACAAGTACTCAAGTGTTTAAGCATTCAAAGATCAAGACGAAGGTTAAAAATCAAGCGTCAAGCCATTGAATTCAAATACATAAAATTTTCAATCAAATTCAAATCATTAAATTAAAATATAAATCAAAATCAAGATCAAACTCAAAAGTTTTAAAATTTATTTTCCTTTCTTCTTTTTCTCCTCCTTTTTTTCATATAGTGATCCTCAAAAATTAGTTTGAGATATTTTTTCAGGACAAGCTAATTAACTAGGTATTAATTAGAAAAACGTCATCGTATAGCTAGCCTCCCATCGAAATAATAATCAATAAAGATAATTTTTTTGTAAATCATTGAATGATATACATAAAAGATACATTTTTAAGAAAAAATTGTGCATATTTAACCAACGAATGTAATTATCTTGATCGATCGGCCAAATATGGACCCACATGAAAGAAAAACAATGAATCTATCCACTAATTCTTTTTCCTTTTTAGAAGTGCAGGAAAGATTTATGTTGCTCATGTATGGGCCAATAATTGAAGAAACAACTGGGCTGAAATAAAACATAGAAACACCAAAAGAAAGAAAACAACACAATTTTTATTTTCTTATTTTTTTAAAAAAAAAAGAAATTTCTAAGGAACTTTTTCGTGTATCAGACTGTTAGTGAAGGAAAATAATTAAGAATTAAGAACATACAATTTCTCAAGATTTACATCAGTATTTGTTTCACTGATTATCTATATAACGTATGCATATAAAAATATATAAATGTCAAAAAAATTCTACAGTTTGTTAATTATATTGTACTTGAGTTATATATGGTGAATTTTTTTTAAAAAAAGAATAGAGACTGCTTCCAACTTTGCATTGAATATTTCAATGAGTTATAAAGAGAAGAGATATTTTTCTTCTTCTGTATTTCATAAAAGAACATAGAATGATCTAGAAGCTCTTAACACATACATTACGGCTTCTTTTATGTGTCATATGAGAAGACACACCTCTTCAGAGAGTTTTCAACAGTTGTGTCTTTCATCTTTTTTCTTATTTTATTTTACTTATATATACTTCAATAGTTAGCAATTGTTACATGGTTGAAAGTTCAGTGAATTTTTGGCATTGTAGGAATTGGTTGCCCCTGAATGGTCAATCAACTTGTGGTTATTTGGCCGTTAAAGCCATTGGATTTTATTTTTTTAAAATTATTTTACTTTACCTAGTTCACTTAAATGGTTATCGATCATAGCCAAATTTTGTATTTTAATTTTAAGAAAAAATATTTAAAACACTAATTTAGAACATAGACCAATTTAAAAGTTAAAACCACACTATCCTAATATTAATTAACCCACTAAATACGTGGACCAAATTGTCCCTTTTTTTCAAAAAAAAATAAATCGAAGCTCTCATATTTTCGCTCTCACTCTCAAATCTTCTCAAATATAATTGCTTGAGCATAGTTTTTTTTGGAATAAAAAGGGACAGGTGGCGTCAAGTAGTGATGGTGGATTGGGTTTTAATTTGATCGAATTTTTAAGATTAATGTCTTAACTAATTTTTTTCGTAAAATTAAATTTGCTATATTATTAATCTTCTCCAAAAACTACAAAATTTGGTCAAAAGATGATTATTAAAGTGAATTAGATAAAGTAAAATAACTTTTGAGAAGAATAATTTGAAGGACAAGAAATAAATAAATATTTAATAGATGTTTAACTACAATTAACTCGCATCGTATAGTCTAGTGAGGTGAATAATAATTTGAAGTACAAGAAATAAATGAATATTAAAAAGATGTTTAACTACAATTAACTCGCATCGTATAGTCTAGTGAGGTGAATAATAATTTGAAGTACAAGAAATAAATGAATATTAAAAAGATGTTTCTTCCTTAGATTTCTTTTGTCTTTCTTATTATTAATTACTTGTGAATATTGTGTAGTCCCAACCTTGAAAGGTTGTGTTTTTTTTTATTTTTATGTATTGATTAGCAAATCATTATATATAGAGCCCACCCTTAAGCCTATGATTGCAATTACTGACATCCAATTATTGCATCTGTATTTTCTCAAAAAAGTTATGAGCAGTGTTAGCCCTGTCGACAAGCAGTGTTTAACCCTGTTGATGACGACCCACTTCACTTTCATTTTCAACTAAAAAGGTCCCAATTTTAACGTAAGCTAATAACAAAATTAACGAAAATGGGTCGACTATAGTACTCTTGTGTTATCCAAAAAAGTTTAAATGTATCATTCATTACACTTTTATCTAAATATATTTGTTTGGTTATACTTTTGACTCAAATATATCCTCTTCTTATACTTTTACGTTGATTTATCCTTATTTTTAATGGACATATAATTTTTATTTGCAAATTTTTAGTTAATTTTATTTTTCATATCATCAGCTTGGTGGGATGATGTTTTTATTTTATCAAATAAAAAAAGACACGTAATAAGTACTCCCTCCGTTTCAATTTTTTTGGCTAGTTTGACTTGGCACGAAGTTTAAGAAAATAAAGAAAACTTTTGAATCTTGTTGTTAAAAATTAAAAATATGTCAAATGTACCAAAATGTTCTTTAATCTTGTGGTCTTAATCATGTCATGTGGAAAGTTGAAATTGAAAAGTTGCTAAAAAGAGAAAGTGACATTCTTTTTTAAACGTACTAAAAAGAAAAATAGGTCAAACAAATTGAAACGGAGGGAGTAATTTTTTTAAAATAAAATATAAATGAGACTGTTAGTTTCAAGGGTATAACTGAGCCAAAAAAGTGGATGAAGGGTATTTTTAGACCTTTTCCTATAGTTTATGGGTATTTTTGACCCTTTTCCGTTTTCTGTTAACTTGAAGAGCATTTTAGAGCCTAAAGGTAGATGTCAGAGGGTATAATAGAGTCAATAGGTGGATGGAGGGTAATTTTTGTACCATTTTCAATAGGTGAGGGGTAATTTAGGTCCTTTTTCGTTTTAAATACCACTTCCCCTCTTCCCTCAAAGCATGCACGCTCTTCATCTATGTGCATGGTTCTTACTTTCATTCCCCCCTTCACACGTAGGAGCGCATCTTGTTAATTTTCAAGATGAGTAATAGATAGCGCCCACCACTCCTGTATTTGTAATAACTTGTCCCGAATTCAATTCACTTTACATAACCGTCCCCGACATTAATCTCTCCACTTCGAGTTTTTCATCTTTTTCTTTTCCATCATTTTCGTATTAATCTCAATATGACTTCCTTAATGAGACGGACATTCTTTTACCAATCCATCTCCAATGGCATATATACAATTGAAATGTACATTGCATTATTCTAACTAAGGGGCAAATCGTGATTAAAAATGGAGACAATAAAATCGAAATAAAAGGGAACAGAGAGAAAACAAAGGTGACAGTAGTAAGAATATCAACAAGGAGAAATAGTCTTATAACCATTGGCATGATTTAAAGGGCAAATCGTGAATTTTTAATTTTTTTTCCTTTTTTAGGATATTTGGACAAACCAAAAGACTGTGTAATAAAATTGACTTAAAATGGGAAAGGAGGAATCTTTTGGGACTCCTAATGATGACCGCCAAACCAATGAGGCTTAATTAATAACACTGCAGACAATTCTTGATAGATATTAACACAGGCCCCCGCTTGTCTTTGTTAAAAGTTAAAAATGTACGAATTCGAATATCTATTGGAATATTCAAAATTTATATTTACATTTGAGCAATTAAAAGTTAAAATCATTTTTTCTTGTAGAATTCTTTCATCTTCTTAAGATAATTCATGATTCATATGCGTAGTAAGAAAAAAATAATTCAATACATGAATTATTCACATTGTCAATGATTATGCAATGGAGATTAGTGATGGCATGTTGCTCATGATCAGCTGGCTGGCTGGTGGAGATAATTAAAAGTTTCCTTTATTTTCTTAAATTTCTTGCCAAGTTAAAACATGACAATTAAATTGAAACCGGGGGAGTATTAGATAAAGAGAGATCCATGTATGCAACCTGATTATGTCTTACATATTGTTAAAATTCTTACGAAAAATATACTTGATTACACAATTTGGTAAAGAATTTTTATTAGCTTGAAGCATGTCAATGAAATCATCTATAAGGATCTTTAACCTAATATAGGTTTATTTTTCAAAATTCAACAAACTCTTTTATTACAAAAACTAAGAGACAAAATCTAATAAAGATAAAATAGAAAAGAAAACACAACATAACAAAATATAGGAGAAAGAATTTGTGCATCTCCATCCAAAAAAGGACCGGAAAATATCGCTGAAGAGCCTTCCATATTAATAATAGTTAATGGCCATTGGCCATAAAAATTGACCTCTTATCATTCTTGAAAACGTATCAAATATTAAGCCATCCTAAATGTCATCTTCAAAGTTAAGGAGCAATGACTACTGAATAATTAGGCAATAAAAAATAGTAAATACTAATCAAACTACAAAAGAGGATATATATGTCACTACACTACAAGTAATATATAAGGGGAGCAAATAATAATTTATTATAAAAGCATTAAAAGTGATTAATGGCTCAAATAATAATTTATTATAAAAAAATTAAAAGTGATTAATGGCTATTAATTATGACTAGCAAAAGATAAAAGATATTATAACTTATTTTTGAGATATCAAGGTTATTTTCCAACACAGGTCACACATAATTTTTCTTAATTCTTATCAATTAACACTTGATTATATTGATAGTTGCGGTGGTGCCCACTAGCGCTAGTATTGGACGTTGGAAGGGATATATATAGTATGAGTAGTAAATATATGGTGTGTTTGGTATGATGGATATTTTTCACAAATAATTTTTTGGAAAATAAGTTAATTTGTTATTTATTTTCTAATGTTTGGTAAGCAAGCAAAAAATATTATTTCAAGAATATTTATATGTAATCTAGCAAGATACTGTAGAATTGGGAGGGGGTATATGCAGTGGGGCTTCGAGGTGGCGGGGGTGGAATGGTCAAAGGGCAGAGTTGGGTGGGTGGGGAGGATACAACAAACATAGAATGTCACTTGTAAAATTTATTTTCTCTACTTCCATTAAGAAAGTCATTTTCCTCATTTTTAAGGAACTTATTTTCATAGAGAAAAAATGTTCTACAAAAGTTTCGTCCAACCAAACATACAAAAATAAAAAAATATGTTGCGTTTTCTGATATCAATTGTTGAGCTCTGATAACAATTGTTCCGGAAATATCATGGATTTAACGAGGTTAGGCTAGGTCTAATCCTCCAAGCAAAAGCAGAAAGAGTTTTTCACTATGAAAGAAGAGAAGTTTACAAAGTACAATGTTTTTAGAATTTCCAACTACAACCCTATATATAGACCCCAAGTAGTCTCAAACCTATAAGGAAAATATTTTTCCAATCCTACAAGGACTATACTTTCCTTTCCCAAATCCATTAGGACAAAGATTTCTTAAGCCAATAAGGATTGTGAGTTTCCTAAAATATACCAGGGAAAAATTTAAGACATAATTAACAAAATATTTTCCAAAAAATATTTTCACCATATCAGACACACCCATAGTATAGTAAATTATTACCTTCAAGGTACTTTTAAGGCGACGTTTTAATAATATTTAGATTATATATAGAACTGATTCATATTTATAAATAATAATAATTAATTAGTCAGTGGTTTGTGAAGGGATAAAAATAAATACAATATATTTAATAGGTTAACATTTGAATACTTCAGATTTATCCATTAACTAGTGAACAGATTCGCGCTTCGCGCGATAATGAATGATCTTGTAAAATTTATTAAATAATTTCTTATAATAATAAAGAATTATAATTATTTTAAATTTCAAAAATTGGAAACACTTTATAATTTTTGAAACTCAATTGAGTTAGATTTTTTTTAAAATATATATATTTACATATTCATTCATTTCGTCATTTTACTCCTTTGATTATTCTTTAACTTTTCATAGTCAATCACTCTTTTAGTATAAAATAATTCTCCCTCCGTTTCGTATTACTAAAAATTAATCTTATTAATTATATTTAAAATTTTAAATTTGATTACTTTTACTTTATGTAGTTATTTAATAAAATTTTATCAATTTTGCAAAAAAAAATAAAAAATTAAAGCATTTATTTTTAATATAGGGGTCAGGTAAAATGAAACAAAGGGAGTACACTTGTCTTTTTCACGAAATGATTAAATTTTATTAAATTGCACAATTTAGAAAAATAAGTTTAATCTTTTTGAAAGTTTCTCATGTAAATCCAAAATAACTTTTCTAAAAAGAAATTATCTACGAGAGATAATAATCAATAAAAGCTTAGAAATTTTTTTAATTCCCACACTCAATAGGAATTAACGGACAACAAAAGCAAAAAAGGAAAGTAATAGGTTCTGAGAGCTACATTTACGAATAATTTGTTATTCTAAGTTCACGTATAAGGTTAATAAAAAAAAATTAATCAAGGTGCATTTTTGTTCTTTGATTCAATAATTTACTCGTTTCTCCTCTTCGCTATGCTTATCTTTCTCTCCATTTATTTTTTTTCTTCTCCATTCATCAACCTAAAAAAATATTAAAGAAATAATTTATTAATCTGAATATACAAATAACAGCTTGAAAAATGAAATTTTCACATACATATGCGTATAATAATTATAATTTATGAATTAATTTTTATGCTTGCGATCTAAATTCTCCCCGTCAATTCCATTACTTTTTCTTCTTGTAAGAATGCAGAGATTCTTTAGCCAACAATGAATAATAGAAGAAATCTTCAACATCTATATAAAAAAAAGTTTGAAATTTTCAAAATAAGAATCAATTCAAATGATAATTAGTTATTACTTACTAATAAATTTGACTTTCTTTTCTTTTCTAAAAAGTATTAATTAATATAGGAGAAAGTACATGCTTAAGAGACGAATAAAATATAAACACCAATACTAAAATGTGTTACCTCAATATACAAAATAAGTATGTGTCAACACTATTTATCTTCCCTAAAGAATTTAAAACAGAATTTTTTAAAATTTAAGTCATATCGTATATTTATCTTGTTGAAAAAAAAATAAAAAAAATCAAAGGATAATTTTACTGTCTCTGCTCCATTTAACTTTGATATGACGATGAATCAGATCATGGTAAGCAAATCTCAGCTATGTCTCAGCTCCTTAAAATTTTCATTCTCTTTTTATAATAAATATTTGAAATTCAAGAAACTCAAGTCATTATTGTAGAAATTTTATTATTATTTAAAATTCATAATGAAAAATTTATAACTGAAAATTCATGAAAAATCAAATTAATATTTAAACATTTTAATTTAGAGGAATAAGGAAGAAAATAGATAAACAGAATCATATATATATATATATATAAAAAAAAAAATATTATAGTAATAAATTAATTAATTCACAATAAAAAATTTAACTGAATATATTATTTCATGTAATTAGTACGTAATAATTGTTATCTTCTAAAAGGAAGTTATATTTTTTTAATGTTATAAAGAAGGCTGAAAGTCTTAAATTAGAATGTCATTATTGTAGAATTTAATGCAATAATAAAAATAATATCTTTCTCTTTGCTTAATTATTATGAAATTATAATTAGACCTTTTTGAAATGGTGATTCTCTTTTCATTCTCAGCAATACAATTAATGCTAATATATTGAATGTAACTATTGTAAAAAAAAATTGTGTTAAATGAGAGAAAAAATTTAGAAAATTGAAAAATTAGATAAATAGTAATCCTGACTTCTAAGAGGTGCTATATCACATTTTTATTTTTAATTTTATATAGATATATAAATAAATATCGATGGTAAATAGTTTTTAAATCTAATAAAGTATTTTACTTAGAAAAAATATAAGAATAGATTAATACTTATTGAGTGTGAAGTCATAAAATAATCTTCAGGTATTAAAACATACACTTCAAGTTCAATTGTATATTTTCAAGTTCAAGATATTAAAAAATATCTTTTTTGAAATTTAAAATTATTTATTTTTATATTATTTTTAAAAATAAAAAATAAAAATAAAAAAAGATTAAAAAAAAGTGGTTAAAAGGAAAAGTAAAACTAAAAAGAGCATAAGTTAAAAGAGCTAAGTACAATTTTACATTAATCTATTTTTTCTGTTTTTTTATGTTTTATTATTTATTTAATACTTTTAGATTTTTCTTCTCCTTTCTTTTTTCTTCCCTTCCTTCCTTTTTCTTTTATTTTTTTCCATTCAATTCAATATCTTCTTCCTTTTATTTATAATAATTTGCCTCCTTATTCTTTTTCAATTATCACACTAAATTTATTCTTTACTTTTTAAAAAAATTATAAATTCATTACTATTAATAACTTTTCATACCATTTTAATATTTCATATTTCTCATCCTTTATAAATCAAAAGAGTAGAGAAGAAGAACTTATACTTCTCCATGCTCTCCATTTCTTGTAAAAATCAAAAGCATAAAAAAAAGAACTTACACTTCATAGTGATTGTTATTCTCACTATTGACGAATTAATTTTCGATCTTCAATATATTGAGTTCTTTCAAACATGATTTAGTTCTTCTTTTGTTAGATGTTGAAACAATAATAGAAAAAAGAACTTACACTTTATAGTGATCGCCATGCTTACAGTTGATAAATTGATTTTTGATCTTCGATATGTTGAGTTATTTCAAAAAATATGATTTTGTTCTTCTTTTGTCAGATCCTGAAATAATTTCTGTTGAAATAATAGGATCAATTTCATGTACAAACAAAATTCATACAGATATATTCTAATGAATTAAGTAATATAAATAATTAAAAATTTTATTTTTAATTTACCTGGACAGCAAAATTTCTCTTGAAATAATTTTTCTATTTTGTTAATTGACCTTCAAATTGGAGGAAAAAAATCTGACCTTCAAGTTATGTACTCTCCTCCCATGTCTAAATTTTATATATCTTTTTATTAATTAATTGTAATAATTGATAACTGTTATAACTTTTCATTCTCTAATAATAAAGATATCCTTTAAATTTAAACTTTTCAGTTTCCTCTTTAATTGCAGTTAATAGATGAATAAAATATATTTAGTATATTTTTTATGTAAAAAAATAATGAAAAAAACTCAAAAAAATGAGAAAAAAGATAAATAAGAATGCTGCTCATACAGAGCGCCACGTCACCGAAGTGAAAACCCTCCTTTATATATATATATATATATATATATATATATATATATATAGATAGATGAAGTGTAAATAAACATGACCTAAGTGCTTGATATATACAATATCGAAAAAATATTTTTTCAAAGTATAAATTGTTTTCAGATAATTATTTATTAGAGAAAACAATATTTTCATCTAAAATGGAAAATATCTTTTTCACTAATAAACATCAATTATTCTTTTCAATTCCACAGTTGAACCTATTATAAATTTCTAATACTTAAAAAATTAATAGAGTCCGTATATTCATAGGAGTTCGACAAATTTGAATTTACATCGTGTTAAGCTCATGCGAGAAAAGTGTTCTCTATCAAAAAAAAAATTTATACCCACAACTTAAAATCGAAACTCAATTTTCAGTACTAAATGTTATCAGGAACTTATTCTTCTTTTCTTGCAAAAGTAGATTTGTTGTGCTAATGTGATCTGCCGTACCAGGCCCCTCTTCCCATTCTTGTTAGCTACATCCACTACTGTTTCTCGGGTTCGGTTGATTTGTGAGATAAGAGATAATAATTTTGTAATTTATTTTAAAATACATTTTGTATTAAAATAGTAAAATTGTGATAACTTATCTGATGGGATATAATTTATCCAAACTCGCGAGATATCTTTGTTTATTCTATCTCTTTAAAGTTTTTTTTTTTTTTGAAAAGTGCTACTTTAGAGGAGTTAAATATAAGTGGTGGGTTTAGAGGAGTCCATCTCTATCAATTATTAGTTCTGATATTAATTAAGCCTGATATTCAAGTGATGAAAGGTAGAGAGCAAGCTGATTATCTCTTAGTTTTAGAAGGCCGGCTGTAATATTAGTCCTAGCTAAGATGCCCGCCTAAAGAGTTTTCTTAATCATAAAAAAAAACAAAAAAACTAAGCATCATACATAAGTGTATCTTTTAATTTGGTTTTAGTCGACAATTATGAACCTGTTTGAATTTGTTTTAAAAAAGTAATTTTTAAGTAATGTGATTAAAAACTGAAAATAAGTGCTTAAAAATAAGTAGATAAGTGTTCGCATAAAAAATGCTGAAATTGAAAAAAAAAATGTTAATGTGCTTGGTAAACAAGTGATGTTAAGCATTTTTTTGTTGTAGGAGAAAAAGAAAGATGGAGAAGCGGAATGAGAATAATTGAAAAGAGAATAGGGGGGGGGGGGGGGAGTGTCCAACTTTTAGCTTTTTTTAATTGTTTTTTTCCTTTACCAAACACCTAAAAAAGCTATTAAAAAAAAGGACCAGATTTTAATCCTTATCCAACTAGGACGAGAGCTTGCTCTAGTGTGTGTCTATTTGTTCAATTTTATACAAGTTTAAGTGTCTATTTGTGGACATCCAAAAATGAAGGGCGTAGATACCAATTGAAGCCAAGTTAAAGGACATGCTTATATATTATGCCAAAAAAATTAAACTATTTAAAAATAAAAATTAATGATGAATAATGAAACGAACTAAAAAGAAAAATACGACAAAAAAATTTAAATGGAGGGAGTAGAAAAATTCGTAGCTAATTTTATTAAATGATGAATTATTATAAAATTCTATTGGCTATAAATAATTTAACAACGAAGTTCATAGTTAATTTCATTTTTAGTAAAATTTATATACATAACAATTTTATTATTATTAATAACCACATAACATTTGATTCATCATTATTAACTCATAACTAATTCCTTCATTATAACATCTGCTAATTATTTCATCCATTTCAATTGTTTATTTGATTTTGATATGATATCAAGGTTAAAAAATCAAAAAGGACTTTTGAATATATCTTGTGATTTTAAATTTAAATATATCATAATATATTTTAATTTTATAATTTTAAATATATCACATAAAAAATTATTAATAATTAATTAAAAAAATTAAAAAAATTAAAATATAAAACTAATAAATTAAAACGAAAAAATAGTATTTTTAAGTTTATACATAGAGAATATAGAAAGAGGAGGAGACAGTACGTCGGCAAAGCAAAATAGTGGGCCCACTGGAGATAAAAGTTGGACGCTTTCCATATTTAATCGTGGGACCCATTTCTCTTTTTTAGATAACGTTTCTTTTAATTCTCTAGTCCCCTAACAAGAGGACTGATTTTTCCTTTCTGATATGTGACACTCAATTGAAAGTTTTTTTTTCTTTTTTATTATATTACTCCTCTCATTTTAATTCATGTGTCCGATGTTAAATTTAATTAAAAAGATAAAGATTTTAAATAAACGAGTATTGAAATAGAAATTGAGGGAGGTATTACCTTATTTTAATAGTCATGGTCCATCAAGTTAATGATTTGATGTGTCGAGAAAAATCGTTTCCAATGATGAATTTGTCAGACATAAACACTGATTTACCTTTTTTCTACAATAACCTCTCAGTCCTTATCAAGTTGACATCACTAGAACTGATGATGAGACATTATTGATTAGACTTTGTGGTAAAATAGAATAATCAAGAACTCTCTAATTCCTAATCCCATTTCCATTCGAGAGAAATAGACGTTTATATTATCAAAAACAAAACATTACTTCTATTCTAATTCCTTGAATTAAGCCAAAAATCATGTTACTATATATTTGACTTGTTGTTGTAAGCATGCAAATCTTTGGAAATGATCGAAGAGCAGAATAAATATATATCTTCTTAGTTCATGCACCTGTCCTTTTGATTCTTTCGTGTGTACGATATATATATATGAGCGGTCGATCGACTTGTTATATATTGCTGATAATTGACACATGTCCAATTGAATTGAATAGAATCAAATCAGAAATGTATTTCAACCACCATTTAAAGTCAAAACTTTTGGGGGACCAATTTGTCTTTCTTTACCACCAGAAAGCTTATGTATATTTCAACTACCATTGAAAATTGAAAATATCCAGCAAGTAGTGAGTAGTGTTGTCAATTTATTAAGGAGCTCAAAATATCTTTTTTTTCTCAATAAATTTATGGTTTCCTAATTCTACTGTGATTTTAACTTCGAGTTAATGAGTCGAGATACGTAAAACCTGATCCGAACACCACGGATCATGGTTATTAAAAAAGGAATGTATGTACCCTTATGAATCTGTTATTGAAAATATTGGAAATCACAAATTATTTTATAGTTTGAGGTTTGTTAAAGACATTGTCCTTAAGAATATTTCACCGGTAAAAATGTATTCCCAAAATTCAACAAGTTCTTCTAGTATAAACTAAAAGCACTAAAACCGACAAAAATTAAATAATATAAAATCCAGGAAAAGAAAAGTGAGAAGAGAAAGAAAGTCATTCATTGTTTTCTGTTTTTCACCGACTGTTTGTTACCGCTATTTCATGAGTACTTGAAGGAAAATTTTATATAGGAAAAAGATCATGATAAATTTTCTACCAACGTAAAAAACAAGAATTAAGAATAGTAATTATGGTCATGAAGACAATTGTCCATAAAGACATTTTTTTTTACCAAATTGAAGTTTTGAATGTTGGAAATTAGCTCCAATAAGAGCAGATGAATGCTGTTATAAGACTAACAAATATATAGTAATTAATTATTTTGATTAAGATTAATAGCAGATATAATTCTTATTCATATTAAGATATTATTAATATTTTTTTTAACACCTGATGCATACAAGTGTTTCTTGTTTGTGGAAATACATATTCAATAATGATAATTCAGTAATATAAATTCCTAATTAAATAGTTATTTAAGAGGAGTATACTCAAGTCAATAAGGGATACACTACCAAAAAAAATACTATTTTCCCATTGAAAATTATTTAGTGGCTATTCTCATAGATATTTTGATTGAATCGGTGTGAAAAGAAAAATAGTAATATTTTCACATGAAAAAATTAGAAAGTTTCTCATTTGCATCATGCATTATTTTATCAACGAGTTGATTCAATGAGAAATAAATATATATTTTTTTATTAATTCGAGATGAAAAAAAATCTTTATTTCTAGTGGCTGACGGGACAAGTAATAAAAAGGAAGGGACCTGATCTTGGGATCGGACATTATCCCATCTAAATGATGATGTGATGCAAAGACTAATCCAAATTTGACTTATCAGTCTTTGTTAGTTTAGATATTTGCTTCATAAATTTTATTAAGTTTAGAACGTTGGCAGTTGGCACATTTGTATGTGATTCTATCCAGATTTTTTGTAGCATTTTTAGTTTGACTTGGGTACCTTCAATTTACAAATTTTCAATATAGCTAATTTTCTCAGCATTGAATACATTCTATCATATCATTGTTTTTGCCTCCCGCTATTACTCAACACTCCTTTGTTTTGTCGTGGCACCCTCTGCCCCCCCCCCCCCCCCCCAAACAACATCCTACTTAGAGGGATCAAAAAACGTTTTTCGTTTTCCATTTGCATCTGTTCTTGTCGCCTTTCTAAAGTCTTAACAAGCCCGTTCAAGAAAAAAGAACGATGTTACTTATTTTGATTATAAGTTGAATGTAAATGCGTCAACTTAAACAAGATAAAATTAAGAACACTACCTCACAATCAGATTCTGGTGCAATCATAATTGAAATTTCCTTCCTCGAAAATTATCGTTAATTAGACTGAATTAGATACCCGAAATTGATTTTATGAAAAAATATAGTATACCTACTCGGAGGCGTTAGATATTTGTGGGTGCACCCAATCATTATAATTAATTAAGAACCGCCATAAGGTGTGTGAATATGTAGCTAAATTATATTATGAACCGAAAATTAGCAATTCGAGTGCAATTAGAACGTAACGCATGAAAAATGAGATAATTGTTATAAATGTAGAATCATGTCACCAAACAAGGACTTTAACTATGGTGTAAAGAGACCCCTTATTATATATAGGGTATGGTAATAAATAATGCTTCAGTATTTAATTTAATTTGTACCTTATTATTCATTCATCAAAGCAGTGCACATGGAAGCTCTTTAATTTTTAGGGCCCGTTTGGACATGTGATATGAAATGATGATATAAAATTTAAGTTTTGTTTAGATATGCAATTTGAATTTTTTAAGTTGTAATTCTTCTCCTAAAATTTCACAAGTTGTAAAGATTATTAAATTTTTCTCATTTTTTTATAATATATTATCAAATGAGCAAATCATCGTTCATAAATAGGGTATCGTAATATTCTAAGATATTGAATAATAAATCACAAATCTCCATATTCTTTTTATAAATAAATATTTGCGCTTACAAACTTTCAAGAATACATACTTTATAAAGATTTGCTAGTCGATAATAGTAACTAGTTATTTTTTAATATAATCTTTTCATATGGTATAAACAATCTCTTCAGGTCGAGCATGATTTTTTTTTTTTGCAGAATTTTAAATGATGATTTCCTTTTACAAAATATAAATTTATGGGTCAAATTTATATGTAAAAAAATTGAAATTGTGATTTGAAATCTCAAATCATGATTTTTTTTTTTTGAGAAATTAGGATTTCATCTCATGATATGAAATCACGGCATGAAATCGCATGTCCAAATGGTAGCTTAGCACAAGTTGCCGACGTGGATTTCAAATTCATCATGTGATTTGGATTTCGCATATGTTGCCACGTGTATTTTCTTTTTTTCCCTTTTTTGTTAATGCCGACATTTGATTCAGAAATGCTGTTTCCACAGTTTGCTCAAAATACACTGTTGATATTTATTCTCTCTTTTTTCAATTAAGTTTTGCCCCCTCAATAAGTTGTTCATTGCAATTTGCATGTTTGGGTCCAATTCCAGAAAATTATCATGTGCCCTGTTCCTCTCTCAAATATCAGAATCAAAGAGTGAGAGGGATGAGACGTACATTAAAGAGATAAAATTATTATTCATTCAAGAATATAAAAAGTGACGGCAAGACTTGGAAGAATGAGAGCCAAATGAAATGACTTATTTATATTGCTCGTGTAAAACTACAATCAAATCACCGAAAATATAATTACTCTACAAGTTATCATTAATATCTGAAAAATAAGATAAATTATATCTTATTATAACATGTTAAGATATATTGATAGTGTAAAAATAATATTTATCTCGTTGGTATATATAGGTTAAACCGTAAGAATATTGAGTTTGGTTTCCACCAGGATTGTGATATTATTGGTTGAATTATGCCAAATGGAAATGATTGGTATCTTGAAAATTAATAATTGTAAAAACGTCTTATTATATATGAGTGATGTGCATTGCAATTTTATTTCATTTTTATTTTTAAAAGAAATAAAGGGGGGGTGGGGGGAATTTGCCCCTGTTAAAAACCTTTTCAAACAAACAGTAATATGGCAAGATATGGAAAGAATGGACATTTATTTAAAAAGGTAAAAAGTATTTCTCTGATTGAATTGTGAGCCGCGTGTTCTTGTTCTATGCATAAACATTCAATCCCCTTAGTACCATGCCATTGATTTCTTTTTCCTTATTAAGTTTTTTATATTTCCAATTATGTCCTCCTCCTTCTCACTATAAAAATATCCAACCTTTCAAATCTTTCTGGACAGATATACTTAGCCACTTCTCAGTTTCTTCTTCATTTTCTTACTATTCCATAATCTGGTACGCGTGGTCACCTTTTTATTTATGTTTTCTGAACTATATTTGTGTTATCGTTCATGTCAAGATATAAGACTTGAGTCTCACATTGGTACGTTATAATGGCTAGCTTTTGGGGTGTGGTTGTATCAATCTGATTCGTCTGTTACAAACTTAGATAGATGAAATTCTTTACTACTAATTAGTTAAGAGACTTTTTAGACCCTCGTGATGACAAACTTAATTTGATGATGAAAGTCTTTTTAGGAGATTTTCAATTAGATCCTTCAATTTGTGTGGTCCTAATGTCCGATGTACCTTTTTTGGTTATCATGCCATTTTAATTTCTTTTATCTTATACTCTCTTTTTTGCATTGCCATGCAAGTAGCTAGCAAATTACATGATCTCTTTTTTCTCCTTAACATTATATGATTGTTCTGATTTTTTTTTTTGTTACACAGAACATTAAATATACTATTAAGGTCAAGGCATATATCACTCCTTGGAAGGAAAAATTATGGTGAAGTCTACTAACTTCTCACAGCAGCCAAACCAAGTAAGAAACAATGATTAATTACACCAAACTTCAGCACCTACTTCTGCTAAATCCTTTTTGCTTCCCTTTAACTTCTGAGTTCTTTTAAGTATGAAAACTTTTTCTAAAGCAGAAGAAAAAAAGAGTGTATCCCACGTTAGCAGGGTTTAGGGAAGAGTCGCACCCCAAAGGGTGTGATGTGTCCCCTAACCTAATGCAAGCTTTAATAGATGCTTTCACGGCTCAAACTCGTAACCAATAATCACACACGGAGACAAATTTCTCTAAAGCAGAAGAAAGTGAAAAAAACAAAAAAAAACTTTGATCAAGCTAGCTGTTAAGTTATAGATTCTTGGCCATATTTTAGTGTAAGAAGACTGGGGAGAGCTTTTACCTTAGATATATGATCATATGAGTTATGTCATAAATCATAATAATACTTAACAAGAAGTTCGTTCATTGAAAAACTATGTAATGTGCTTTGACCAAGCAGCTGGTGTTTCTGTAATTATTTTCGTTTGAACTTGCATAGTCACATACATGTGTGTTTTGGAATAATATTGATAAAAGGCACAATGAATGAGCTAGTACTGATAGTACAAATGAATTAAATTGGAAATGAAAATACAATGACTAGTAAGTGTACTTTCCTGCACCTCAAAGGATCTGTCTAAATCTCTACCACACTTCAAGGGGGGTTTACATATATGTACCTTGCACTAACAAGGCAAAATTTAATTAGATTCATCAGTACAACACTATATTATTTACTCTTGTGTGGTTGTCACTTCCTGTTGATTTCAACAGCCAACATTATATGATCATAGTGTTTGTGAATCTTGTTGGGCCAGATCACCCTAGGTGGTTACTCAAGAGTTGTCCGAATAAATGAACAAGCCCTTTTTTTTCAAATCAAAAGTAAATATTAACCCCTACGTACCTAACTTCCTCCTACTCACCTTTTTTAAAAAATAAATAAATTCCCGAGAATAAGTACAAGAGGAGGGCAAGGTCTTACCTTAGTACACAAGGATAAAACTTTTATCCTTTGCAAAAGAAGGGTTAGAAGATTACTATCTACAAACTAAAAAGATGGCAGTCCTTCATAATAAGTACTACTCCCCTTTAAAAGAGAAAAATAAATTTTTTAAAACATTGGAAATTAAGAGGGTATGTTCAAGGAAAACTTATAAAACATAAAGCATGTTTGTACACATGAGTTGTTGTGGAAAACCATGTAAATCAATTACTCCCTCCGTTCCATTTTATGTGGCAATCTTTGACTTAGCACGGTGTTTAAGAAAAAAAAAAGACTTTTGAAACTTGTGATCTAAAATAATCCTGAATATTTGTGTGGTTGTAAATCATTTCATTAAGGGTAAAAGGGAAATTTCAAAGTTAATTTTTTTCTAATTATAGAAAGGTGACATTTTTTATGGGACGGACTAAAAAGAAAAGTATGCCACATCAAATGAAACGGAGGGAGTATATCATATGCTTGAATCTAGAATAATTTAAAATTAAACATGTCTAGTTTAATAATTTTGATATAATGCAAATGGGTCCCTGTTGTGTTGGTCGTTAGCTGCTATTTGCACAAGGTTTAATTTCCTGCTCCCTCCTACGTGAAAAGCGGACAACGGTCATTGGAAAAACATTAATCACCTAAAAAATATTAGGACAACTTACATAAAACACATTTTTGGAATTTAATTACTCTTTTTCCACCTCACTTTGTCGTGATACATTGCCTCACCTCTGGATAATTACCTTTGATACATCGGGGTGATGTATCACGATCTGGAGCGATGTATCAAGGTGTTTACATGTGAGATATTAAGTAATTAAAATAAAATAGTGAGAGAGTTAATAAATATGGTAAGGAGATATGTCTCTTTTGGTAGTTTGCCCAAAATATTACTCCTCCTCCTCTATTTTAGTTACCATAAGATGAAAAGATTAGTGGGGAAAGATTAATAAAGTGAGAAAAGAGAAGTAGCATCTTATTCTCTTTGCAAGAACTTCCAATCATAGAAGCTATTTGGAACAGGTTTTGCATTCATTTCGTTGGCAAAAACGATCAATTCCTTTTGACTTGAGATCTAGTGGATAATAGATGCAATACTTCTTCTCAACTCCTTTTATTTTTTTTGGACCTTAATCTTTGGCAATTAGCAAAAGTGGATGCTCCTAATTAGCATCATTTTCAGAAAATAAGCAAGGAAGAATCGCCTGATCCTCCTTTTGAAGAGACATACAAGAAACTTTTTGACGACATAAGAATCGGAAAATCAGCTACAAAAATCAACTACCAAAACCTCTTTGTTGTCGAAGAATGCGAATTGCCATTAATAGATCTTGACCTACTAAACGGAAGCGAACTGGAGAGAGAAGAATGCAAGAGAAAGATAGCAAAAGCTTCAGAAGACTGGGGTTTTTTCCAAGTAGTGAACCATGGAATCTCACCCGATGTATTGTCGAAAATGAGGATGGAACAAATCAAGCTATTCAAGAAGCCATTCCATGAGAAAATGAATGACAAGAATCTCAATTTCTCAGCAGGAAGTTACAGGTGGGGAACTCCATCAGCTACTTGCCTTCAACAACTTTCTTGGTCTGAAGCATTCCACGTACCACTCGCTGATATCTCCGATTCAACTGATTTTAGCAGCCTCAGGTACCCCTTTTCTCATTTATTTATTGCTTGTTTCTCTCTTGCATTATATGTGTGTATTCATGAAGAACATGTGCCATGACGTTTTACCAAACTAACACTGACTATTTCCCCTACATTAATTATGCTTTCTATTATTGTTTCGAGTTTACTTTTGTGAAAAATATAATATTCTCACATTCATGTCATTTATAACTGGTAATTTAAATCCTACTAGTTACATGGTATTGCCCGACGACAGCGACCGAGTGAGAGGTTTTACTAAGATGGTTCAAAATATGAAAAAATAAACACATCAACACTACTAAAAAATCACCGCTATCCCATTGAAATTTCTTTTACATAGAAAAATTAGTTTCCCAGCATTTCAATAAGAATTTGTGTTTTACTATGCATTTTTTCCAGTGAAAATGAGCTTGAAAAATCATGTTTCTTAACACAAATTTTTCAGTAGATGTACTAGTTAGTACTCACTTCACTTCATTTTGTTTGTCTTAATTGACTTAACACAAAATTTAAGTTTTTTTTTTTTGGGAATTTTGTAATCCTAAACAGAAAGTATGATGTCATTTAATCAAAAGGTCTTAAGCATGACAAGGGACATAGTGAAATTAAAAAGTTAGCAAATTAAAAACAAAGGGAATACTAATAGATTCAATAATACAAAAATGTAAGTAATTGATTCTTTCATGTTTCATATAGAGGTATATGACTTTAAGCTGATAAACGCAGAAAAGGCACTCACTTATCAGAGATCATATAATATGAATCGGAGGGAATATATATTATAATGGGTGCTATACTCGTATTAGAGGTTAATTTATTTTTTTTTATTTTTTTTTTTAAAGATAATAACTATTAGCTGAATATCGAATCGGATCAATAGTTGGCTGCCAATAGTGTTCAAAAGTAGGTTTAGAATTGACAGCAATTTACTTTTGGATCCTAAACTAGTTTACTTTTTGAAACTTTAATATGGGAGCTGCCGACTTAAAGAAATCTTGGTTTGGACCAATTAGATCAGAATCCAATTATAATACAAATGATTATTACTATAACTTTCTAGTCCATCAGATAGATTAAGGTTTGTGTTAAGGAGAGGAGGACACGTGGCCCATTCAAATTAAAGGTTGTTCCAAGGCTTGTTCGACCAGAGAATAAATAGTTCTATCATTAATTTGAACATAGAAAATGAGCTTAGATTATAACCATACAACAATTTTTCATTCTGTGGTCAAACACGAATTATGTTGCAGCCAACAAAGATTACCTTAGACATTATTCATATAAATAATTAATTATGTGTAGCAGTTGATTATTAACAAGTTGATGTGATCATTAGAGAACAGACATTTTGTTTTTATTTATTTATTTAGGTCTTTATAAGAACCAAGTATTATGAAATCATGACCCACTAGTATTCACGAATGCCTTTGAACTAAACATACACTTACTCCGTTTCATTTCGTTTGTCTTACTATAAAAAATAGAGTTTAAAAATAAATAATTTTTTTAATTTTGTTACCTTAAATTAAAGATATGTATAATGCATCAAAATTCACTTTAAATATTGTGATATTGAACATGTTAAGTAGGACGTTTATATTAAAATGTTACTATTTATATAAATATAAAGTAACATTTTTAAAAATAGATTAGAAAGATTAAACGAGTTTTTCTTGGTTTATTTAATAAACGAGTTTTTTAAACATGTTTTTATTCAATTAATGATTGAAATACTTGCACAAAACATGATCTTCATTCTTATTTTATCATGCTTACATATAGACTTCCTAATTAAAATATCAAGCTGATTTAATTATATATAACCCCACCTAATTCATCAATTCAAAGAGTAAAAAGACAAGGTTGTCTCAAAAGATTCTAAATATAGTGGAACATACACAAAATGCATATATTTCCTTGTCGCAAAATCTGAGACACACATTAATTTGGAGGTGGCTATGAAGCTGCACGTGATGGGTTTCAGAAAATAGGTTCAGCAATAAAATTTCTCAAAATTCTGAAATTCAACTAATATCAAAAAATTGTTTTATTTTTTGCTCTTCAAATTACTCATAAAAATTCATAAACAACTTTAATTAATATTCATGACCAAACCCAACTCCAATTTTCAAATATCATTTTTCAATTTGATAACAAAAACTACTTTTTCATCCAAATATTATATTTATTTAAGAAATTTATTTAATATGCACAAATTATTAATTTAGAACTCAATAACTTAAAAGAGCTAAAATTCTAAATTCATAAACTTCAAATTGATCTGTCTCCGCCTATGTCTCTATGTAAGACATTAATCGGTAACCTGATAAAAATAATAACTAGCATACTATAACAAGATTAAATTGCATTGAATAGCATCAAGATTAATCTTTACATCGTCACTGTACATATATTGAAATTATCTGCATGATATATGTTTGGATTCTAATCCTGAATCTCTTAATTAATTACCATTTTATTTTTCTTGGATGAACTGATCAGCTGGACAATGGAACAATTTGCAACAACAGTGTCTGAATTAGCACATAAATTAGCAAGAATTTTGTCAGAGAGAATGGGATATAAGTCGAAATATTTCAGAGAAACATGTTTGCCACACACTTGTTACCTTCGAATGAATAGATATCCAGCATGCCCCATTTCTCCACAAGTGTTTGGATTAATGCCACACACTGACAGTGACTTCCTCACTATATTGCATCAAGATGAGATTGGAGGGTTGCAATTAGTAAGAGATGGTAAATGGATCTCTGTTAAGCCCAATCCTGAAGCACTTATTATCAACATTGGAGATTTGTTTCAGGTAATTAACTCTTAATAATTTCTTTAATTACATGCTCTAACTCATTTTTATCACTTATGAATAGAGCTATCAATACGGGCTGGCCTAGCCCATCCGGGCTAGACCTCACGGGTTTTGAAATTTGACGGGCCAGGCCGGGCTGGCCCATTAAAATGATGGGCTCGAAAATACTAAGCCCAACCCATCACTCTATGGGCTGGGGGCCTCGACGGGCCAGCCCATTTTTTTAAACAATATTATTTTTATAATTTTTTAAAATTTAAATTTAATTTTAAATTGTTAATAACATAAATATTTATAAGACAATATTACATGATGTTACTACTTGCTAATTAAGTTCAAATTCACAAAAAAAAATCATAATAATCTGTGAAACTAAATAACTTTTGACATGATATTGTCCGAAGCTTACATATTTTATAAACATAATTAATATTTAAATATTTATCATGGTTTAAGTAGACTTTGAGTTTGGACTCATTTTGTTCTTTTTAGTACTCTATTTTATTTTTATTTTTTAATTATGCCCACGGGCAGGCCCAACCCATATTGCTCAAACCCTACGGGCCACCGGGCTTATCTGGGCCGGGCTAAAAAGCCCTGTTCTTAAATA
Organism: Jaltomata sinuosa; assembly: GCA_003996215.1. NCBI lineage: Eukaryota > Viridiplantae > Streptophyta > Magnoliopsida > Solanales > Solanaceae > Jaltomata > Jaltomata sinuosa. Next base: position 329,199 of record QJPP01001372.1, read on the forward strand.
GGCTGCAAAAATCTTAGTCCAACCCTATCAAATTACAGGCTAGGCCGGGCCAGCCCAACGGGCCTAGCCCATATTGACGGCTCTACTTATGAAGCTATAACATACTGAGAAAATTTGCAAATCACTCTGAATAAATTAAATCAATGAATACATTGTGTTACGAGTTCAAATTCTATAAACTGATAATGCGTTAGAAGATATAAAGTTAATTGTGTGGAACTCTATTAGAGCCCATTTGTATTAACTGATTAAAAGTAGTTGATAAGCATCAGGTGTTAAGGTTGATTTTATAAATAAGGAGTTACTTGTTTGGATAGAAGTGTTGAAACTGATAATAAATAGTTATCGCGTTTGATAAAAAAATGTTGATAAGTGATACATTTTTATGTTAAAATGATTGATGAAATGTCCTTAAAGCTATTTACAAAAAGTATTAATCCAAGAATATTTTTATATTAAAAAGGGTGAATGGGTGAAGATAGAATAGATAAATAATTATGTTGTAGGAAGAGTCTTTCAAAGATTACAAAAGATGCTAGGGACAAAATCGTAAAATTTTGATTACATCAAGAGCACTTATAAGTTGTAAAATCATAAATTAGAGGTGATCAATTTATGACTTTTGTACGTCTACTTTTGATATTACCAAATGTGTAGTGGATAACCTATAACATATTATTTATAAGCTAATTTGATCAGCTTGTAAGTTCAGCCAAACACCCTCTTAATAAGTATTTGATGATCAACTTAGAATAAATGGTAAATAACTTGTCATATTTACATAATGTAAATAACTTAAAGCATTACGAAAAATATTGAGTCTAAATGAAGTAATGTTTGATGATGCAGGCTTGGAGCAATGGTGTTTATAAAAGTGTTGAGCACAGGGTTGTTACAAATAAATCAAAAGAGAGATTCTCAACAGCATTTTTCTTATGCCCATCCTATGATACAGAAATACGAAGTTGTTTTGAGCCTTCTGTTTATAGAAGATTTACCTTTAGAGAGTTCAGACAACAAGTCCAAGATGATGTCAAGAAATTTGGTTATAAAGTAGGTCTCCCTAGGTTTCTTGTCTCAACTCACTAAACTCAATTTTTTTTTCTAGTAATTAAAAATGCATATATATGGTCATATTTGATGACCTTTTAAATAGTGCACGTATGTATAGCAAAAATGTAATTTTTGTCTTTTTTGAGTTTTAATTTAGAACATGTTCATATCTTATATATACTCCCTATAATAAGTATTACTACGTTGTACCATGTAAGCAAATGAGTGTGAGCTAATAATACTTTTCAGGTATCTCTAATTCTGATACTTTATTAGTGGAAAAGAATATTTTTCTTGCTTTGTGTTGGTGATTTATAGCTTTACTCTTCTTTTTTTGAATTATTGAACAACATATACAATTTTTTCAATCCGTCAAAACTCGTAAACATTTTAAGTACATGTGTAGAATGACGAACTAAGTATTGTTCATAACTTGTGAACAATTGAACAACACAAACAAGTTTTGTTATTCTATCAAAACTTATGAACAATTTAACAAGATACGTAGAATGAAGAAAAAATAGTCAGAATAAAAATAGTATGATCAAGCCTTGTTAGTACGTATCGCATATATAACTTCTGAACAAGACAAATTTTACCAATCTGACAAGATTTGTGAACACTTTGTATCGTAGTTATAACCCGTTTTTAGACGTAACTTGTGAAAACTTAATTTTTTATTATTCCGCCCAACATAACTTGTGAAAAGGTTATGATTTGCTTGTGAAAGTTATGATATACGGGGTTATTTTTGCACAAATTTCTTAAATAGAAAGAAGATTTAAATATCATCCTTAAATAATAGATAAATTATATAAAGAGCCAAACATCCCTACGATATTTACTAACTCTTCCACTACTTTATTTTAATTACTTAATATATCACATGTTAACAAAAATCCATCGGATACATCCCCAAACCCCATCGAATACATCCCAAAAAATCCAGCTTCTTGTAACCCGCGGATACATGTTGTAACCCCTCAGATACATGTGGATACATGTTGTAACCTCTCAAATACATGCGATTACATGCTGTAATCCCTCAGATACATGCGGATGCGATGAATCTGAGACTAAAATTATGTATTCGGACATCGGATACATGCGACTGAACTCGAATACATGCGAATACATTTAAGTTACTTATGTATCTAGATGTCTTATGCGTTGTATCCGAGATAAAATCATATATCTAGATGCCTTATGCGATATATTCGAGATAAAACCATATATCTAAATGCCTTATGCAATGTATCTGAATGGTATATTGAAAGTAGTGGGAAAAAGAGAAATTAGCTCCTAAAAATGTGTGTTTTACGTAAGTTGCCCTCAAATAATCTTATTAATTTGTGTAAATCACCCCTCTAAGTTTGACTTTTTAGTTAAACTATTAATAAATGGGCTTACTTAAACCCTCCTTGGGCCTTCCAAACTGACTATATAGGGGTAGTAAGATGGCACCAGGTAGCCTATGTGATGGCACCATTTAAAATATATTCTGTAATAATAAGGGATCCATTTTAGTACTTATTTCTTTTCTTTTTTTAATCATGAAGGATATATATATATATATATATATATATATATATATATATATATATATATATATATATAAATAAACTTATAAAAGATTACAAATCACCAGTCTAATCGGGTTCAGGAGAGATGGGGTTTTGGCTCAGCTAGCCATTAATATTGTTACAAAGCTTAATTTTTCGAATAAAATTAGTTCCTAAGGTGTCTGTCCAAACCGCTGCCGTCGCATACACCGGAGGAACGACAAAAACATGTGTCCTTGCAAGAGTCTGAGATCTAGCTTCTTATTTCAATGATGAATATGTTATTAATTTAGAATTGTATATATATGGTTTTGCTTTGCAAATACCATGCATCTTCAGGTGTTTTAAGAGTAATAAAATTGATCCTTATTCATCAAAATGAAATTGTAAAACATGTCTAAGCATGGTAAGAATGTCTTCTCTGGAATTGTTGAAATTTTTTGTATACAATGTTCATGCAGGTGGGGTAGTATTACCAAATTTCAATGGTTATATACCAACTTCAAACCTGATATAGTATGCTAACTTCAAACGTTCATCAGGTCTGAATTGAGCTCTGTCGAAACGTAATTTCATATCTGAAGATCCAAAGTTTGAACATCCAAAATTCAAATTCGGACATATGAGTTCGAGAACGTGCTATGCAAAGCCTAACCTCAAATTTCAGGGCCGACTTTGTTCTTCATTTAAAATGTGATTTAAAATATATCAAAAATATATGGGTTTGAAATTAGGTTTTGGCAAATCCAACTTCAAACATATGTGTCTGAAGTTTGAAACTTTAGCGCTGTGATTTTCAACTTCTGTCTCGCGAATTTAAATTTAATTTGATGCGACTAAATTTCAAAAACTTTGCAAAATTCGGTTATTATTTAAGTACTAAACAACTTCCTACAAAATCTTAACCAATTGGAGCAGTATATCATCATCAGTAAATATTTCTAGTCACATTTTGGCTACTAAAAATTGTTACTGTCCAAATTCAGGGAATTACTATCTCTATACTCAACATAAGAATTTTTTTTTAATAGTAAATAGTATGTACTAAAATTTTGTCAAATTTAATGCTGGATTTATTACATATGATACCATATCAACTAATTGCACTAATATAATTAATTTAGTTTTAAGTTTTAATTAAAATGATGGACATTTCGTGAAATAAAAAAATTGTTAGAGCTTATTTGACTGAAAAGAAAGTCAACGATGTAAGGACAGAAAAGTAATTTCTCACACAATGAAGCAGCCTTGATATAGAACCGCAATCTGAGTTAGTCGTAGACGGAGAGAAAAACGCCGACGATCGGAGATGGCGCGAAGAAGAGCGATCCAGTGGTTCGCGCTCACAGTAACTATGGTGCTCTCCCTTTTTGTTCAGCCTTCTTTCTCCATATACTGTGACGAAGATAACTGTTACGATCTCCTTGGGTAATTACCCTTTTAAACTATCTTTTCTAATTATTCTAATTTTTTTCACTAATTTTTTTTAATTTTTTATTTTGGTTCAGGGTGACTGAAAATGCCAATTCTTCTGAAATCAAGAAAGCTTATTACAAGCTCTCTCTAAAACAGTATTTTTTTTTTTTAATCTCAACTGTTTTTTTTTTTGGGGGGTTGAATTGGGAAGTTATTGATAATTGTGTTGTTTAGTCATCCAGATAAAAACCCTGATCCAGAATCAAAGAAGTTATTTGTGAAAATTGCAAATGCTTATGAGGTAATTAATATTCTGAGTTTTTTATTTGTTGCTTTGCTTCAGTAATTTTCTGAGATTAATTAGCACATCAAATTGGGATTTCAATTATGTGCATTGAAAAAAAGAAAAATCCAATGATAAACAAGCTGCAGAACTTAGTATTGAAGCAAGAAAAGGGAATCTCAGAAAAAGAATTAGATGGATCATGGAATTATCATAAGTTAAGTGACATGTTCTAGCCTTGGTGGACAGAGTTAACTGGTACCTGTTGCTGGTGGGAGGCTAAGTTGCTCGGACTCTCCAAAGTTGTCGCCGCACCCGTGTCGGATCCTCCAAAAATGCACTACTTTTGAAGGATCCGACACGCACCCGATGACATTTTTGAAGAGTCCTGGCAACATAGGTGGGAGGTGGCAGGTATCCCGTGGATTTAGTCGAGGAGCGCAAAAGCTGGCCGAGACACCACAGTCATAAAAAAAGAAGAAGTGATATTGGGTAAATCCTAATGGAGTATTAATTTCATACTGGGTAAAAAAAAAGAGCTTTCTTGTTGCCTTGGTCAGCACATTGTGTTTTCAATAAGCGAGATGCATCTGATTTAATACAAATGCTACCTTCATGCCATGTTATATGTGTTGTTTGACTGGACATGGGTTTAAAGATGTTAATGGATCATTATCTAACAGTTTGGGATGTAATATATATAGTTGGGATGGGGTGGAGTAGTATGTCTTTGTGATAAATACTAAGGGGCTGATTTTTCCCATAGATTTTGAAAACCGAAGCCACAAGGGAGCAGTATGATTATGCACTTGCCCATCCAGAGGAGGTTAGTTTCCAATGCTCTTTTGGTTACATATTGTTTGCATAAAAAGTTTTTGATAGAATTATGCGAGGAGTTCTTGTGCTTCTATTTTTATTGCGTAGTACCCCAATGACATTCTTTTTAAGATCTTGGAGTCCAGCTTATGAGTATTGGACTTTCTTGGGCAATGCTATTAGACTTCTCAATTGACAGATGATAATCAGGTTTCATGCTAATGTGTTTTGTTCATGCTTTTGAATTTTCAGTTTTTCTACAATACGGCACGGTATTACCATGCTTACTATGGTCACAAAACTGTGAGAGCCTTTTCCTATTTCCTTCCAGATAATTGTATTCTTTTATCAACACTTCATATGGGTGAAACTTTGAGCTTGAGATTTCATTATACATGCAAAGTTGATTTTATGCTCACTTAGCTGATTGTGTTTGAAATTATAGGATACCCGTGCTGTCCTCGTTGGTCTTCTTTTGATAGTCTCATTATTTCAGTATCTGAATCAGTGGACAAGATATAATCAGGTAAAGTAACACTAAACATTCATCACTAAGATTTCTCTCAATTTGCAACCTGCATCAGCAATCAATGGTTAAAGACGAGATCTTTGTATTATAGTCTGTTAGTTGATGAATGCTGTCATGACTTTTATTTTGCTTGAACCTCCATTTATTTTTGTTTTATGATTTGAAAATGAAAAATCCCCGTGATGACATTTTATAGTTTGAAGATCTAAGAACAGTGTGATCCTTAGACAATAAAAGAAAAGAACAGTCCTATTATGATCAGTGAGATTAAATGAGATGATCCTTATGTATAAGTGAAAGTGGAGCAAATAGGGATTTGGATTATCAAGTCTTATTTTGTGGCTAGAATACGGGAAAGTAGTGTATACGGATGAGTTAATTTGGACAGCAATAGCATGTTGATCGATAAAGAGTCTGGAGAACTAGGAGAAATCTGTCGTGACAATGGCATTACTAAGAACGGTCCAATTAACCATGCGTCTATCCATATTTAGAAAAAATCAATCATAATTTTACCACTTTTACTCTAGCTATCAACCTATTGCAACTCTCCGCCTTTATCAGGGCTTGGAACCAGCTATGTTTTGCGAATCTTTGATAGGTGGAGTTAATGACATTTACTGTGACTGTTCCGAAAATTGAAGAGGAAGAAGGATGAGATTCTGTGAATTCATGTATATACCCTTGATCTTAGTCTGCAGAAAACACCTTCAAAGCAACAAAAGCTTCAGAAAGTTGTGCCATGATTCTCATAAAACTCTCCCCTCTTCTAAAAGAGCATCGGAAGATTCAATTGCATACATACCAATAGGAATAAGATGACCATGAGGCAGCTATCTGTTTCATAAATTCTAAGGCAAGGAAGATACCATATTTTTTTCAAGCTCATTTTGGTAATATATCTTTTTCAAATTTAATATTAAATAATCGATCATCTAGATGCATGTAGAGGTAAGGTTTACATACATCCTACCCTCCCCAGACCCCACTTTTAGGATTACACTGGGTATGTTGTTGTTGATCATCTAGCTACACTCCAAGATTCACAATAAAATATAAAGAGGTTTCTTACATAAAACAAAATAAAGTTCTCCTTGTTTTGAATTCTGTGAGACATTAATCTCTGGCTTGAACAAAAAGTAGAAGAGAGTGAACTATAGTTGGGGATGACTTGCTTCTTACTATTACTTTGCCATGTGTTATAAATTGTGATTTCCTCTTATTAGGCTATTGACATGGTCAAGAAAACACCAGCTTATAAAAACAAGCTACGTGCTTTGGAGCTTCAACGCACTGGAGGAGTGGCTAATAGGAAGAAGAGCAACAAGCAGATGGACAAGTATGAGCATATCTCTTCGTTTATTGACTATGCAACCTGAATCTTCTGGCTTAGACTGACAAAATATACTCGCCTTTTTCATATGGGCTGTCGTTCAAATTTGTTTATTTGCTAAATCTGGGTTTATCAGCCGAATTTGCTTTTTATGACAGGAAGGTGGAAGAAGAACTTGGCAAGGAACTCAACTTGGACATAAAGGGAACTGAAAAGCCTTCTGTTTGGGAACTAATTGGAATCCGTTTTATACTTCTTCCCTACACTCTGGGAAAGGTAGCAGCATTTGGTGTTTTATGCATTACAGTGAAATGAAAAGACATTTTGGCTTTGGCAGTTGATCCATATTTCCTTGTGCTTATAGTTTGTTCTGCTAGAGAGTTCAAACATAAGATACTTTATGCTTATGAATATCAGATATTAAGGGTTCCTGACATTCTTCTTCTGCAGCTGTTGCTGTGGTATGGATGTTGGTTCTGGAGGTACAATGTCAAGCGTGCTCCATACTCATTGGAAGATGCCTCCTATTTGACACGAAGGTCCCTTCGGATTTCTCTTGATTCATGGATATCTATTGGTAAGACAAACTGATTTCCAACATCTTCTGTGTATACAAACACTGTGGTAGTGTTGGGTAATTGAGTTGAATTAGATGAAATAAGAGCATAAATAGGTTCATTATGTAGTTTAACTGACTAAGTGAAAATATGGTTATAGAGAAGATGAATTTGGCCCAAATGCTATGAGTAGCCGGAGTATAAGTGTACTCTTTTTTCTTTAGTAAAGGTGGATTAAGCCAAAAATTCTTTTTTTTTCCGAACACGTTGAGACTCACTCTGTGAGACGTCTAGTAGTCTCTGACTTGGTCTTCGAATCCTAAGTCTCAGCCCCTTCCCGGCTTGCCTCGCTCTCAGGTTGGCCTTTCTACTTGACTAAGTAGTAATCAACCCAAGGGTGAGGTAGATCCTACCACACATACTGGACTCCCTCCATTGACTTGCTTAATTAGGGAGAATTCCTTATGTCCAGTGCAATTCGTGCATCTTATTGTATTCCAGAAACTGATCAAAGAGCAGATATCTAGCATTCAAGGTTAGCTCGTGGATGTTACACAAAAATCTGTTATACTACGTTGGCATATGCCAAAAAGTAAAATAAGCAAATGAAAACAACAAATTTATCTAAGTGCAAGCAACCACAGATGTTAACTGGCACTGCATTAATTCACTTTGTACTTCTGAAATTTCAGTAGTGCGTTTTTACCTCCAATTGCAGAATACCTGTCAATTTAGTTGAGTTAAACTGAATAAAAGGCCAAAACCCAACTATAAAGCACACATTGCTCTATCTTCTCTGCTACCTAATCTCTTTATGAACCTCTCCCTCACTCAATTTGTTTTTTGGTTAAACTAATGCAAGAAGTTAAGTATTTGTTGTAAATTGGCGCACTAGTCAGAATGTGTGAAAAGATTCCACAACGTCATAATTTAAATTATATAAATGGCCTTTGTGAAAGCAAAATAACTTTCCGATACATGTGTAAATCTTGATAAATGTAGATAAAAGTGATTTGAGGATATATATATGCGATTGTTATGCTTTTTATAAATGTTTCCTCGATCATTGCTGCTTGGCATACTACCAATATAGCGTTTTGATAAAGTTTTCTTTTCATTTCTTGCTGTTTATGATTTCTTCCAATCATGCTTCTTTTATCAGACGAATCAACCAAGGAAGATCTTATTGAAAAAAGGCTTTGGGAGAAGTCCAATTTTGAAAGCTATGTGGCAGAGATGCGCAAGGAATCAAAGCGCCGAAGATAGAAGTTTTTTTCTTACTCAAAGCTATGTGTAGGATGAGACCAGTTTTGACGGGAAGTATTCTGACACATGAAGCCAAAAGTCTAATGTTAAGTCATTGAGGACAGCAAAATTCTTTTGACAACGAGAGCTATTGGATTAATAGTATTGTCATAGAACTTGGATTTTTACAGTCAGTGTCATAGCTATACTAGTACTCAAAATAATAACTATACAAAAAACATATTGAGACGGGATGCAAGCGTACTGTACTTGAAGCAATTTTCGGGGACAAGCTTCTTCTAATGAGTGCCACTCCCCACAGTGATTTTGCTGTTGTAATGCTAGGTTAGAGAATATGTGGTGAACCATTTATATGTTCCGAAAGCACAGGATTTCCGTTTCAGATAATGAACTTCATACTTGGCTATGTTGTATTTGTATGTATCATAGTCTTAACTTGAAAATGGCAGGTCTATTATGCTTTCTATCTGCATTAACTTCATCATACTGACCTTCAGGAACATGTATAAGGTTAAAATTTTAGAGTGCTCCTCTTCGTGGATAAGTTGAATGCCATTTCAACCACGGGGTTGAAACTCAGAGGGCAAAATGCTTCTTTGAATACTGTTTTGGTCGTTTAACCATTTCCATCAGCAAATGAAGAATAAAAGTAAATTTCAAGTTGGTTAAGATGAGAAACTCTATACTCTTTCATGCTTGATTCTTCCAAGCCTGCATGTTGCTCCCTAACTGTTACTGTTTTCATGGACATATTATTGTGAGACACATACAGAACTTTTCTACAACTGCGTCATAGATCGTGTACTTTATGAAACGATATATAGCAACCATCCAAACAGAGGCTGTAAGATGCTTTTACATAGATTATTTTTTTTAGATTCTTTGAACCACCTATCATATCAGAGATGGTGGGAGTGTTTCGTATATGGTTTCAACATGTTATTTGTTAAAAGTGAAATTAATGATAAATGGTTGTCATTATCTCATCGTCATGTGGTCAATAAAGTCACTCAGCTTGTAGAATTGATCTGTCCTGAATTGGTTGGTAATTGTTTTCCTTGATTCATTGCCAATAACAAGGCTAATCAAAGTATTTCACCACTCTGCTATGTACTTGCAAACAAGTTTCACACACTCCAGGTTGATCAGAATCCTCAACTTTTAACACAATCAATTACAGAACTAGAAGCAATACCCTCAGGCTTTTCAGGAGTCGTATAGATGACAATTCGAACTTCTATTCCATAGAAAAAGACAGCGAGCGAAAGAGAGATCACAGCACATAAAATCAGTTGTAAAGACAGACATCTAAACGTTTCAAACGACAACCAATATACAGCTCCTCATTCGGTGCAGCTCTTTAAGTATTTTACAATCATGAATACAGAATCAAGTGCTTCTCATTGCATTCACAAAGTAAGAATAATTCTCTAAGATAAGCGTGCTGAGGTAAGTAAGAACAATTCTCTAAGATAAGCGTGCTGAGGTAACATAGAAGTTAGTTCGTCAACCATGTCCACATCATACATTGCTCTGTTTGTATAACTTGGTGTCAAGAACTTGTTTTCCACACATTGCACATACTCCTGCACAGGAAGAACACTTCAGATAAGACATAAAGTAACGCTACCCTAATATAAATCATTTGGAACTAACGTTCTATTAATATAAAAATCATATGGAATTCCAAAGTACTCTTCATTACCTTTACTATAAGCACAGGTATGACAATACTTGCCATCTTGATGCACTTGTTGCTTGCAAATAGTGCACTTTGTATTTCCATAAGGTGTCCACCTGCAATACAACCAGTTCCCTAGTAAGAAAGTGTCAAAACGATGACAAATACACAAGACTGACCATAATCAAACTGCATTTGATATCCCAACAAACCATATAAATCATTTCATTCGGCACAACACTTACCAGAGGATGCCGATAACTAAAGAGTGAAAATGGTTGCAATCATGCAACACTACAAACAAAAAAAAAAACAAACTAAACTTCGAACACCAAGTAAAGCTATCCACTAATTACTTTTAGCATTGCAATACAATGATTTCTAATTTTTTATTTGAGATTTCTAAAACTTATATTGATTCTATGGTTTAAAAGAAGCATAGAATTTATATTGTATTGATTCTACAAAAACCTTATATTTTAGCCAATACAATATTCTTGGCTAAGTGGTAAGCTGCGGGCACAATCTTGCTCCTTTTCCCCAAGTGTACCAATCCAACTGTAACTCCATGTCTCACACAAAGAAAATCCCAGGACAACATCTTGTGCTATACTTCTTTTATAAACAAAAACAAATAAACAAATGTACAGTTGTTCAGTTTCGACCCCATGACCCTTGGCTTGAAATGAATATTGTCTGAAAAATAGTAAAATTCTAAATGCAACATGTGAATGAGCTACAGTCTTACTCAGATAATGTTATTAAGGAAGAACAGAAAAAAAATACACGAAATGAAATTTGAAATATTAACCAACAAAACCTACAGAAAGAATACTTCAAAGTTACTTAAGATGGTTTTCTTATCAACAACCTAAACCATTGGTCTGCAAAAAGAAATGAAATATAAATAACTACTATTTTCTCATCGTCTTGATACATTCTTCTATTCTAAGTACCAATAACAGAGCCTTTTACGGACCACATAGAGCTTCAGTATGTCAAGATTTCAGAAGTGAAGCAAAGGTAAGTAAGTAATCAGGTCAGACATACAATATCCGGAAAAAACAAATTTACTGAAAAAATACAAGCATATAAAAAAAGGGCATCTCTCCCCTGAATCCTGCATATCTTTTGCACCATCATTGACAAGAAAATTGAAGATGCTTACTATTCAATATCAGTTTTGCGAGCATTCAGTTGCCATGAGTTACTTTTTCAATAGTAGGCATGGAATAGAGAAAGTTGTTTAGAAGTCAAAAACATGTTCAATTTAACTTCTTGTGTAATGCAACATGCTTTAGAACCTTCTTTTTCAAGAAACGAATTGAGATGACTAAATAAGAATTTTGTGCATTCACTACCTTTAATGCAAAATGGAGTATTAAACATATCTTTCATAACAAGATGAAAAGAGCCTATCTCAAAATGAATGGCAAGATACCAAGTATCAAAATTAACTCATCTAAATTTCAGTGAAGTCGCACAGGATTTGTTGGTTCTTTTAAAATAACAATAAAATATGTAGGAACTACTTATAAAGCAATGTGAATCACAACTGTTCACAGTAAAACCTATTCTGATAAATCATAGCCAAATGTTAAGCTGCTGATTTAGTCTTTCTTCTTTTTGTGGTACGAGTTACACTTTGATGACATGATCCAGAAAATCTTTTTTAATTTTATTTTCAATGCACAACTATTGCCCAGCTCGTCTCACACAGAATCAATGTCGGTCTCAACTGGTGGCGGATAATCTTCACCAGTCTTATGCCGGAAGGGGTATTGAAACAAAACTGACCACTATCATAACTGTTCAGCATCTGAATTTTTCAAATTCAAAGACAGAGCTTTAAAGGATTTACAAGATAAACTTTCAACACAATGTTTGCTTCCGCATTAATAACCCAATTCAATTAGAGTGTCTCTCCCCTTTCCCCTATTTTCACATGGTATCCAAGCATCTATGATATTTGGAAGAGACCCGATACCTTCCGATAGGCACTGGCCAAGGTTTTCGTTCATTTACTACTCTTTCCTGCTTTCAGAGATTCTTTCTGCCAGTACAACATCTCTTTTGACTTCACATGTCTATACGGTATTAATACTGATTTTCTTATATTATCTAAAATTCTACTGCAATAATTCAGCCGGACCTTGTTTTTAGCTGAAATCATCATTTCCAACATCGAAGGTGTCAATAACATGAGTAAACAGAAGGAAGACTTGTCAGGAGACATCTATGTTGAACTTGTTCAATTTTACTTGTGTAAATTTTCCTTTTTTATTGCAAGTAACTCTTAAATAAGACAACGGGTTCCTCATACTATATCATACTGGAGTGTAGTTCAGTCTGAACTACCAAAACACACGATTTAAACCTTTAAGGTTAGCATTAGTGAATTCAAATCAGAAAATTGAAGATTAGAAAGAATCATCGCAAGACTCTAATGTGTCATGTGTCTGTATCCCTGTGTGTCTGTGTTAATGTGGGTAATTTTAACTTTCAAATCGAAAAAAGAGAAAAGGACTTGAATTTCCCTCTTAGGATACACACTTACTTTTGGGAATGTGGTCTCTCCCTCACCATATACTAAATCTTTTCCTTTATTGGTTTGAAAAACAAGCACCCAATAAGAAAGCCAAAAATCTCAGCCAAATTAATTATATTTCATCAACAAACAATAATGTAGCTAAGATTAAAGTACTCAAGTCAGTAATTTTTACTTCTATATTTTAATAATGTTGGCGTCCTTACTATTCACCGGCACCTACCATCTTCCACCAGCCCAAGTACTGGGTAACTCTGCCCACCAACACTTAGGTATATGGGGTGACATCGCATAGTGTTTTTTGTTTCTGCTTGATTTTAAAACCTCGGTCTCCAAGGTTTGTACCCACTTCATTGACCACTAGGTCACACCCCGTAATTTACCACAGCTAATCAGTTTCTCTGACCAGCATTAGAAAAAACCTGACTCTCTTAGTAAATTCAACATCAGAATTCCTACTAGAGAAGATGGTACTTGAGTTCTGATTGATGAAAATTTGGTATGTATCAAGTAGTATAACGAGTCTCAATTGATTGGCATTACAAATCAATAAAAAATTCCTAGAAGAAAGCAAGCATATTATCTCAGCTATCATCTGTTCCTCTTACGATCTGATTGAATGGGTATAAAAGATGCTATTAGAGGAGCCAACTATCAGGCGGACAAGTATAAGTTATTACCTAAAAAAAACATCCTCTTAAAAAAGCAAGCATAATCTCAGTTATTTTCCTTCCATTCGCTATCGGAACGGACTGTAAAAGCAATTAGCCAAAAATAAACCTTTTCTTCTTGGAGAGCAATTTGTTCTCGTTAATCTTACGTCCGCCACCTTCAGTAGTGTTGCTGGCACCTTCTTTCCATTTATCAGGCACAATCACCTTAGACAATTTCTTCTCACCTGCAAATACAATTTATGAAACCCTAGGTCTAAATCAATTGCTCACAAAGCATTGTTTGAAAGAAATAATATGTGAAGAAAGAGGGGGGAAATTTGGACTTACACTTATCGCAAACCATAGTTGCAGTTAGCGAGCTTGATTCAAATTATGCGACGCAGAAAGAGAATTTTCAACTACAGCCAAATTCGTAAATTGAGGAAGAAGAGGAATAATTGATGAGAGCTGAATATTTATATGTGAAGACGGTGCAGGGAAAAATATATGGAGTTGCGCGTAAGAGCCGCTTGATTAATTAGTTGGAGAGGTGTACTACTTTTTTTTTATTGCGTACATGTTTGATTATAATATTTTTCAAATATTTAATTACACTAAAACCCTTTATAATATAACTCAATTTGGGATACATTCTATATATTTTCAAATCAAATATTTGCTTATAATTTTAATTTCTTTTAATAATATATATTAATTGATGATATGTTTCATAGGGGATTGATCTAAATATTTGATTTAAAATACAAGGAATATATTCAAAATTGAATCATATTATAGGGTGTTTCATATAATTAACTTTTTTGAATCTTGTATCATAAAATTTCACTTAGAGACAACAAATCTAAGTCACACTATCCAACAATTTTTACTATTATATATATCAAACAAAAAAAAAGGGAGGTCAAAATGCATAGGTATTGGTAATGTGAACAAGAGATGGAGGAATATAATTCACTCTCCTCATTGCCAACCTCACTGGGTGTGAGGCTGTTGATGGAACTGTTGGGTGAAGAAAGTAGGAAGAAAGGGTCAGATCAAGTAAACAAAACACAAGACTAAACGAAATACACAGTTGTCTCAATCTTAATTTTTTGTTTTTCCAGAGAATTTCATTGATTGTCCTTTTTTTTCTTGAGCCGGTGCTTAAATTGTTTCTAGTTGAGTGAAGTATCAAAAGCACACTTAAACGTAATGTAAGAATTCAGCCGGACCGATTTCGAAACAAAATCACTTTGAATTCATACCTCAGGCTTTTGGTGCTAGTAAAAGGGCATGTCTGCTTGCAATCTCAAATAGCAAACCAATCTTTTTGGCATAGTAGAATACGTATGGAGGACCATATAGTAGACATGTACAATTGTAGCTCCGATCCGTGACAAGCAAATTGTTTGTTTATGAGATGGTGACAAATAAGTAAATTGTGTGGACTGTGGTCCTCTCCTCCCCATAAGAAGCAATACTTAATTAGGAAAAAACAGTAGCAACTGGGTTGGCATCCTCAAATCTGTCCCATATATTGAAGTACGATTTTCCAAAGATACTTCCTCATCTTTTCTTTACTGCTGCCAGTGACATAACTAGTACAAAATTAATTTTGAAAACAAACATCCACAAGGTATATGATCTCAAAGTTAAGAGTGTACAAAAATAAGGCTGGATGAATTGATTATTCCAAGTGAGAATCATCATTTCCACAACTTAAACATCTTCAT
The DNA here is from genome assembly GCA_003996215.1 of Jaltomata sinuosa. Classification (NCBI taxonomy): domain Eukaryota; kingdom Viridiplantae; phylum Streptophyta; class Magnoliopsida; order Solanales; family Solanaceae; genus Jaltomata; species Jaltomata sinuosa. The sequence continues at coordinate 344,629 of QJPP01001372.1, forward strand.
CTAGGTAGGTGAGATGTCCATGTCATTAAATTTGTACTGCAACTTCTGCTTATTTTAATGCCATGTGACATGTCTCATTACTTCATCTCACAAGTTACAAGTGTGTAATCAAATCACCACACTCATCCATTTCACAATATTCCTCACTCATCTCAACAGTCCTAAACTTGCACAAGGAGAGGCAAAAGTTATTGAATGCATTATCAATCTCATTTTCAAAATTCAAAATTGAAATCTTAAAGTTACATATTCTCCAACTCCTTTGTTTCTCTAGCATGTTGCCCCCCTGTCCTCTCACCTTGGATGTTCTGACAAAGTAAACCACATACCATGACAAAATAATACTTTATAATTACTCTGTAAAAAATATGGCATGATCCAGAGTAGGAATCTTTACACATCTAATGATTTTATATAACATGATAATGCTCTTTTGGAAACTTACTAGATGCTATTTCACAGAGGTCTATCAGAGGAGCCTTACCTTTTAAACTACCATGGGGAATTGAAATCTTAACTTCCTTGAATAAAGCATACAGCATTAACAACATACATAGTGTAATTCCACAAGTGGAGTCTGGGAATGTGGTTGCCCCTATCTTGAATAAAACATACATATAACATATGTAAAGATTACATTAAGAATATCTTAAAACATTTGTAAATATAGCAAAAAAACTCTTTCACTTTCCAATAGTAGTAATGCCATGCTTCTTTTAATAGGCGGAGTACAATATATCAATCGATGGATCGATCTACTATGGCCCAATCCCAAATTAGTAGGAAAGAGTCCAATATATACACTCAAAATCAAGATCAAAATACTAAAATTTTCCCCTCCCAAAAAATCTTATATATCTTCTTTAATATATTAGTCCAATGGATTTAACCAACACTCCTGAGGCTTATACTTGTTCCTCACAGTATCCTGGCAATAATTATAAACCACAAAGTTCCTCTGAACCCAAGCATAATCAGTCCTCTGTTTACTTGATAAGTGCCAAACATTATACTGATCCCACCAGTGCTGTGTAGTGGTAGAAACACAAGCAGGGTAAGGATTTTTCCATGTACAAGCATCTATAGTAAAATCCTTATAAGATGCTACAAATGGTGCATTTTTCCAGTTTATCTTGTCCAAGCCTCCTCTAGTAGCCCAATTATCTGCATTCCATATGCTAGAAAACACGTACATTGGCCTCTGGGCAGGAAAGAAATTGTTTGTGTGATTCACGTTCTTGTATACCCTTATCGGTACCTTATCCACAAAAAACCTGCATTTACAAGAATGTAGTTGATCGAGTCATCATCAACTACGCGTTAATCTCAAATTATTTGTGCTCAACATATATATGAATCTTCTATATTCATTTCGTTATGTTCAAATCAATTTCACAAGAAGCTTGATGTTAGTCGCAATTTTAAATGACCATTCTCACATCGATTAAGTTGTTCTCTGGTAAGTTTTTTTTTTCCGAAAAATTGTTACCATAGTATTGTGGTACCTCTATGTAATCAGAGAAACAAAAAGCACCATCAATGGATATTGTAAGATGGTTGGAATTCCTTTATCCTTAACCAAAGGTCTCATATTTAGACCCTGGGGATAGTGGCGGAGTCAAATTTTTTACTAAAAGGCTCGAAATATAAAGAAAACACAAGAAGAAACCAGTAGATTTGACATCTACTATATATATTGTAATTTTCTAGCAAAAAGGATTCAAATGAAGTACATTTTACAATGAAGTATATTTTACCTCCTTAATGGATCTACTCGACGTGAATTCTGATTAATTAATGTAAGAAACATTTTACCTCCTTAATAGATCTAGCCGAACGAGAATTCCGATTAGTTTAAACCATTGAATTTCGAATATGAAATGATTAAACAGAAAAAAAAAATAGCTTGGGGAGTGAAAAAAGGACTTACACAATTTGGTGAGAGTTCCAAAGAACGGAATAAGTATGGAAATCCAGAGTAGGATCAAACCAGAGTTGATGCCTCATCTCACGTCCACCACTGCCATTGTTGTACACATTTGTCTGAATAAGATATGGCTGCCCAGTTCTGTTCCCCAAGAACTCGAAATCTATCTCATCTCTCAGTGGCCCTGCCTCTACTTCTGAGCACATCTGCACCCAATGTGCCACAAAAAAAAAGCCATTACACCCATTGCCAAAATATGCACAAGATTTATTTTTTAAAAATGGGGGTAGGGGAAGGGGAAATGGGGGAGGGATTGACAAGGTGGAGACTCGAACGCTCACCCACAAAAGTGAAAGTTCAAGTAGTCAGCCAACTGACTGAGATACTAAGATTCCCTTACAAGAATAATAAGAAGGCACAAAATGTTTAACTGAACTTACATAAAATGCTGTCACAACACCAGCAGAGTCACCTCCTACTAATTTCAACTTTGTGCTAAACCAACCAAATCTATAGCTCTGCTTAGTCATGAATCCACAATCTAACACACCAACAACATGAAATATACTATTCAGATTTCAAGAAAAAAAGAAAAAGAGAATGTAAATAAGAAATGAAATGCATTTTGAATTCTTGGATTTTAGTTACCTGATACTTGGTCTAAGGTAAGATACCAGATCTGTCCATCTTTAGAAGTCTTGAAATGTGTACCAGGACAACTTTTACTGAAGTTCTCTTCAAATGCACCATTGAGTACAGCATCTGATGATGAAATAAGGGTAACCATTAGTGCTAAAACTAAAAAAAGATGGGCCATTGAAGAATCATTTCTCTCCATTGTGTTTTTCTTCTTCTTTTGAATGAAGATAGGATTCTGAGCTGGTTCCTTTAGGAATGGCAACGTTCTATTAATTATACGCGGTTTGTTACCTTTGGTAATGTTAAGGGCAAACATGGAAATGAGAACCTTTTGCTCTTTTTTTTTTTTTTTGGTATCCTATTCGGTACCCGCTTTGGAGCCCGATTATATTTAGATTTGCACCGCATAGGGCCCGTTCGGGAGAAGTTCCTACCAATTTTTTTTTCATATTCAAGGCTCGAATCTGAAAACCTTTGGTTAAGGGAGGAGCAACCTCATTCATCGCACGGGTGCTCTTTTGCTGTTTTTTTTAGTTATTATTAGAGTTTGGGGCTAAAATTATCCCTCATCTATTAGAGTAGGTTCATTTTGGTCCCTCAAATATAATCCTGAGCATATTTAGTCCCTTAACTTTACTAAAGTGAAGCACTTTTGGTCTTCCTAACATAATAATGTTAAAAATTAACGAAAAGGATAATTCTCTAACGGTGTAAATTTGACAGTGTTATCTCTTTCTTAATTGATATACATTTTCTTTCTTTCTTGTCTTCTTAATTTTTTAAGATTAATGTAGTAGTAGCTATTTATATTTGAAGACAATACTTTAGAACACAATAATCTGCCCACTCGAAAAAAATAACTATTTTCTTAATTGCAGTAACAAAATGGTCTTAAAATCAGTGGCGTAGCTAGTAATTTGGTGAAGGGTGTGCGAATTTCTTCTTAATTGTGTTTAAGAGCGTGCAAAATTAAATATATACTCATAATAGCTAATACTTAACCTCTATGAGTTTGTATTTTACAAGTCACGTGGGTGCCACATGGGTTTAACACTAATATTTTTAAACGGATTTTGTTAGGGAGATCAAAAGTGCTCCACTTTAGTAAAGTTAAGGGACTAAATATGCTCAAAGTTATATTTAAAGGACCAAAATGAACCTACTCTAATAGTTAAGGGACAATTTTAGCCCCAAACTCGTTATTATTACTACTCTATCTTTTAATCTCGAGAGACGAAATAAGGTCAAGGACAAAAAAAGAATGAACAAAAATTTGCTTTTATTAGACAATAAAAATTCCAACTCATTTGAGATTATTTTCCTCTTTGCACATGAAAAATATTTCAAAAATTGAGGACCACCATGTTTGGTATTCTAAAAATGGACTACCTTTCGAAATATCAATCCAAGATGGCTTTTAGAAACCAAAACAATTCAATGTAGATCTATAACAAGACTAATAATATACTCCAAATACACTCCTAAAACGCAATACAAAATAAAAATAAAAAATCCCAAAAACTAAATGATACGTTAGTAAATCTTTTGAGAAAAGGGTTAAAAATGTTTTTACTATATTAAAAAAAAATTAAATTTGTCCTCCTTCCACTTGTTAAATCCTTGCCTTTAATGTTAATTTTCTGATTAAAAATATTTTCTTTCTATCTACTGTACTCTTTTTAAAAAATAAAATATTGAGAGCAGGGGAAATGAGAGAGAGATTTACATGGTGAGTAATCAAATCCACACTAACAAAGTAAAAAATTCAGATGGTCAACTAATTGAGCTACTAAAATTGAACTCCAATTACTCTAACCCCAAAAATTAGTAATATTTAAAGCAGTAGAGATTCGATAGATGGATGAAGAACAAATTTAAATTATTTTAATATATTAAAGGATATTTTTGGCACTTACTTTAAATAATAATAAATCTTTAGAGATGACGAATACTCTAGTCAATATTTCGAATTTTAAAAGTGAGTAATTTATGGATTAAAGTCCCAATAGCACAGATATCGAGAAAGACCAGCAAGCATGATCATGCAAAAATTACTCCCTAAATACGACGAAGAGAGTGAGAGGGTATCCATGCTGCCAATTAACTGATTTTGGTGGCAGAAAAATAAAAGTGCTTTTAATATTGCAACATGACTTCTTTTCAATGGTGATCTTATTAGTATATGAAAAGCTTTTTGGATTTGACAAACTGGATTCTCTTAACTTCTTCTCCTTGTTATTTTGATATCCCGGTCATTTTAGTTATGGTTTTTATTAAAAATAATTATTAATTTTTAAAAAAATATAATTAATTATCAATTTTTATTTTTATTCTTATTCTTACTCAATAATGTGATGCAATAGAGAGTAGTATTAAATTAAGATTAAAATATTAATAAAAATAATTTAATTTAAATATTTTTAAATTAATATTTTTAAAAAAACATGTAAAAGTAAAATAGATCAAAAGAGGATATAATATAGAGTAGTTTTGCTTTCACAAAAGAAAAAACATCACGGAGATGAATGGGGCAACATTTGTCGTGTAAACAACTTGAAATATAGAGTAAAGTTCCGTATGATATAATAGACATTTATAATTCAATTTTTTTTCAAACTTCATGCATTACGAAAATTTTAGTGCATCAAGCTATCATTTTTTATATAATATGAGTGGGGAACAATAATCTTAAATTAAGGGGCTAATAAAGCATGGTTCTTGTTAAAGTAATCATTTGACTTTACTTGTCATGTGTGGATCTCAATAATTACATATATAGGCTTTACGTTGCATATTTTTATAACTTGGGAAGAAGAGCTTAGCTTGCTGCTTGTTTGGGAACATATTTATCTTTTTATTTTTCTCTTTCCGTTTCTAAATAAGTGGTATTTTAATGTAGATAATCAAGAAAATATTAATAATATTTTTTCCATTTTATTCCTTGTTTAAATAAAGAGAGTTTTACATAATCAAGAAACTATTAAAGAGTTGAATTTTTTTTCAAGATATTTATTAAGGATAAGTTAGTAGAATCACTCTTTGTTTTCTAGGAATGAGTAGTTTTTTAAGGATGTACTCAAGCTAAAAATACCATTTATTTAGGAACGAAGGGAGTAGTTTGATTAAAATCATTGCCACAAAAGAGGAGTAATAATGGTCCGGGGTTTTATCAAAATCAGTAACTCATTTTAAGAATGTAAATTTTTTGCTGTCGAAGAAAAGAGAATGGAATTTCTTTATCAAACAATATCCTCAACTTTGCCTAGATCTTGCATCTTGGAGTAAAACATTTTAACCTCATGCCTGTCATTGGTTTGGAACTATTTTCTGTCACGTAACTAAGTTCCTTAGTAATTATAACGTTATTCGAATTGCTTACTCATCCAAACGTGACATGACTTGTCGCAGAATTTATGCTTATATTATTACAATTAAATGAGAAGGAAGCCATGCAAATGGAGTCCTATCATCACTTGGTTGTACGAATAAACAGAGTAAAACCAATTAATTAACTTGGGTGAAATAAGACTTTTAGTGCACATAAAAGATGCTTGTTCGAAGATACCTTAAAGGGTTTTTTTGCATTGTTCAAAATAAGTGAATTGTTCAAAAATTAAGATAATTGTTAATTTTTTTTTTCATTTTTGCTCTTCTTTTAAAGAAAGAATACTTTATATTTTATAGGTACTTACATTCTTTACAAAGTGTAGTATTTATGATTTTACATTGAAATCACTTTTAACTATTACTTTACATTATTATAATCAAATCTCAAGTCATGTTGAGTAATGACTAACTCTACTTTTAGAAATAGTCAATAGTGTGTGAGAATAATGAAAACGGAAGAAGTGGAAAGTAATATTCAAAATATGTCCTAAAAGAGTTTTCTTAAAGATTGTGCATTATCTGAACGATTCAGTTAATATGGACACGAAGTACCCTAAAGGGAAAGTTCAAATTTTGTAACGGGATATTTATAGGGATTTGTTCCACTATATTACACAAACCCCAAAGACCGACAAGTAGCCCAAAGAAAGAAAGCAATTTCAGAAGAATGGCTCAGAAACCTTAAATCAAGGGACTAATAATAAAGTTTGATAGTAGTACTTGTAAATTAATGCATCAAAATTTGACGTTATACTACTGAAGTGGATCTCAATGATTACAGATTAATAAACTAAATTAATTATGGGAAGAAGAACTGAGTGCTGCTGCTACCTGGAAAATAGGATGGAGTATTAAAACTGAAATCTTCACAATTTTTCTTCTCTCAAGATGTTAGACCTAATATGGGTCATAATCTTCTTGCTCTACATATGGTCTTAACTCTTATTCGTAGGAAGTTAATAACACCTTCCTTTCAACATAAATTTACTCTTTTTCGCCATGAATAAGTTGGAGACTTAGAATATTTTTCTTTCTCTCAACTCTCTTTTAATTTTTATTACTAATTTTATGTAATGAATGATTAATGATAGATTATTAAAAAATATATGTAAACACACATATTATATAGCAAAAATATGTTGTAATTGCCCAACTTATTACAAGTTGTATTTGAGAGTAAGACTATATGTGAGTCCCCTTCTCCCTATTTTTCACTTTTTTGATGCTGATTATACACATGTAAGGGGTCAAGGCCTAAACCCCCACCACAGTGGTGGTCTAGCTAATTAAAAAAAAGTAGTATTTGAGTTTTTGGTTGCATTCCTTGACCCCTACCACAATGGTGGTCTAATTAAAAAATGTATTGATTTTTTGGTTGCATTTGTCTAACTTGGCCCGTGAATACTGACTCTTCTTGAGCATTTACAAACAGATATTTTTTTTGCTGGAGTTTAGGGCCCATTTGGATATATAATATATGAAATTATGATTTGAAATTGTGATATGAAATTAGATAGATGTGAAATAGAAGTTTTGTTTGAACATATAATTTTTTGAATTTTTTAAGTCTTATGTTTTTTCTCATAAACATGAAAATCACACAAGTTGTAAAAACTATTCAAATTTTCTTAATTCTTATATAATCTTACCAAATGAGCAAATCGTAGTTCATAAATAAGATATCGAAATATCTTAAGGCGCCTTATTCCACTACTATTGAAATATCCTAAGTTGTATCGAAACATCACATATTATTATTCCACTACTATATCAAAATGATGAGTCTTTTTCTTTTGACAAATTAACGATGTACGTAATGTACTAAAAATCAAAAATATTTTTTTGAATCTTGTGATTTTAAATATCGCATAGATGTTGGGTAATGGGTATAAACAATTACTAAATATAAAGATGACATTTGCTTAAGAGTAAGACAGATAAATTGAAAGGATATATGAAATTTTAAGCCTATAATTATAATTTTTGAACAAATTTTATAGTCAAAATAAAACGGATGAAATCTGTCCTAAAGTTTCAAATCTTCATCCAACACTAGAGGCTCCCTCGTGAGAACAAATTATAAGAGAAATCTCTTTTCAAACTTCACGAGGAGCAGCTAACTTTAAGCTCTATTTGTAAGTCTCGCGAATAATTTTGTTATTGTCATGAGCAAAATCACGTTATAATAGTGGTGTGTAATCTCGTCTTTGTTCTACCTGGGAAGTTTTTATCATGTGCGGAAAATCACATAACGTAATGCTAGAGTTAATGTTGTGAACCAGGCTAACTCGGGAAGAACTTATGGGCAAGAATTGTTGAACGAGACTAATTCAACGGGGACAATTGGGCCACGGGCTAAATTTAGAAGAAGCCCAAGGATTAAACAACCGAATAAAATGTCAAGTAATTATATATGAGATCCAGGAGGAAATACAGGGCATGCGTATTTTGAAGAAACTGTCAGTTCCTCTCATCTTCTTTCTAGAGTTTAAACTTCTCATCCCCATTCTTATCTCTATCTTTAGTTACTTGTAATTTCAGTATTTTCCATTGTAATTCAATAGTTTAAGTGTCGGTGTTGTAACAGAATTCGGGTTTGTTTCAGTTAATATCCCAAATGGTCACTCAACTTTTGGCTTTTCTTTCAGAAAGTCACTCAACTTTGATGTTTCACAAAATCACTCAACTTTGGTTTTTACTCCAAAAGTAACTCAACTATGAATATTTTACTTACAAAGTCACACAACCTATTTAATTGATTTTTTCATCAAAATTTACTACATTGAATTTTTATTTAAAGCCAAAATTCTAAAAAATAAATAAATTCATTTAAACTATTTTTGTCTAATGATCTCACTATTTTCCTTTACCTAATGATCTCAATATTTTTTGTCACTAGATAAAATAAAAAATAAAAAATCATACGCCGAGGGTTGTCATATCTATTTTGAATTTTTCTTCACTTCTTTATTAGGATACTTATTTTCAAAAAAAAATAATTCAGAAAATTTATTATCAAAGTCGCATTCTCAAAATGTACCCGCATTGGAGCTCCGACTAAGACTAATCCGGATCGTGCATTGTAGGGTACATTCTGGGGGTAGCGCTCCCAACAAGATTTTTTTCATATCCAGGGCTCGAACCCGAGACCTCTGGTTAAGGATGGAACAGTTCCACCACTGCACCTCAACCAATGTTGGTTTTCTTACCTAAGAGTCGATATTAAACTATGAAAAATAATTAAAACTTTTAAAAACAAGACATAACATATTATAACACGTTCAATTATATTGATTAACAAAAGACTCTAGCTAGTGTAGATTAGTTAATAAAACCGTGCGGAAAAGGCAATATATATATATACTTTGTTTTTGTTAATTTATTTTCATATTTCTAACTCTATTAGTAAATTTTAATGAAAAAATTAATTAAATAGATTGAGTAACTTTGTAAGTAAAAACATTCATAGTTAAGTGAGTTTTGAAGTAAGAATCAAAGTTGAATGATTTTATGAGAGAAAAACTCTTAATTGAGTAATTTTTAAAGTAAAAATCAAAATTGAATAACTTTCTGATTAGCCGCGAAGCTAAACTCATTGAAACTGACAATGCAAGTAATTTATGAAGCATATAGTAAGTACTAATTTATTGTAAGATACGAGTCAATTTTAAGCAAGATTTACGTTTTATATATGTGCACTCACATGGATTCATTGGTGATTCACGTGCTAAAACTGTTCGGGACCCTCTTTTTCTTTTTGGGTGCTTTTTGAAAATTAAAACTACAAATCTGGTGCTTTAACGATTCTTGTCGATGATACAATCAAGGAAAAATGACACCTCAAAAGCTAACTATTAAAATAAGAGAGTACAATGCCATATAAGCCCTATATCAACTCCTCATTAAATTGATATGAGACTCAAGTCCCATTCCTTAAGGATCATAAGAGTTGAACAAAATAAATGGAAAAAAGTAATTTTTTTGGGTCAAATGTCTACCGTATTTACACCATAAACTAACAAGATATACATTCCGTAAAGCATACTATAATACATAGAACATTACCATTGGACTTGAACACAGGCTCAAAACTTGAATTATATTTGAACCTTGAGATTAATTAGTTTCCACACCTTTCATTTGTTAAGCTATTAGTATTTAGTGTTGAATCTGATAATGAGATGTAATTACATGTTCAAACGCTAATTTGAAAGAATTTTTTCTTCTCCATATTACTATATCTCGTCAGTCAATAATTTTTTATGAGGAACTACTGAACTCAATCACTTGCTGCATAAAATGAAATTGCATATCAGAACGCTAGCTTATGTTCCATTCTTTTTGGGGTTTGGTTTGGGTTTAAAATGTTCATAGAATTGGGCTCTTTGGTGAGCTTTTACAAACTAGCCATCTATTACAAATTTGACCACTAGAAAATGCATCTGCAATTCGCCTTCGCAGTTGAACCAATTCTCTTTGCACCATAACTCAAATGACCATTACCTCTAGAGCTCTCTTTCTCTTCCAGAAATCACGTGCTTTAGCAAGCACTGTAACAACACAAAAGCCTCAAGATTGGAGAACCCAATTCAAACAAACCCAATTAGTTTCCCAAATTTCCTCTATTCTCTTGCAAAGACAAACAAATCACTGGCCTTCACTTCTCAAGAACCTCAAGCTTTCTTCCTCACAATTAACTCCATCTCTCTTCCTTCAAATCCTCCACAACACCCAAACCAACCCACAAGTCTCTCTAAGCTTCTTTCACTATGCGAACAACAATCTTGGGTTCCAACCTGATGCTAAAGTTCTTTGTACACTTGTATATGTACTTCTCGGGTCCGGACTATCCAAACCCGCAAAACCCATCTTGGATACTCTCATTCAAACATACCCACCAGCCCAAATTGTGGGTTTCTTGATTCAGTCATTGAAAGCTGGTGAAATTCACTTTCAGTCATCAGTCTTGAGCTCAGTTCTTGAATGTTATTGCAATAAAGGTTTGTTCTTGGAAGCTCTTCAGGTTTATCAAATAGTTAGAGAATATGGCTATTTGGTTTCTATTAGTTGTTGTAATACGTTGCTTAATTTACTGCTCAGTAAGAATGAGTTAAGACTGGCTTGGTGTTATTATGGTTGTGTTATTCGTAATGGGGTGCAGGAGAATGTGGTTACATGGTCTTTAATTGGTCAAATGCTTTGTAAAGATGGGAAATTTGAGCATATTGTTCCAATTCTAGGCAAGGGTGTATGCAGTCCTGTTATGTATAATATACTCATAGACTGTTACTCTGAAAGAGGGAATTTTGAAGCTGCATTTTGTTATTTAAATGATATGTATCGTAAATGTATTGATCCTACCTTTAGTACTTTTAGCTCAATTCTTGATGGTGCTTGCAAATATCAAAATGCCGAAGTGATTGAATCAGTGATGAGTTCCATGGTGGAAAAAGGACATCTCCCGAAAGTTGTGACACCCGACTATGATTCTGTGATTCGAAAGTTCTCTGATATGGGAAAAGCATATGCAGCTGAATTGTTTTTCAGGGAAGCTTCTGAAAAAAAGATTAATCTACAAGACAATACTTATGGCTCTATGCTAAGGGCATTCTCCAAGGAAGGTAAAGCTGAAGATGCTATTTCGATATACAACATTATACTTGAGAGAAAAATATTCATCAGTGACAAATGCTATAGTGCCTTCATTAGTGTCCTGTGCAATGAAAATCCATCAGAGGAAGTTAGCAGTTTGTTGAAGGACTTGATAGGAAGAGGATTCGTTCCTCCCATATCTCAAGTGTCTAAATTTATAGTTTCTCAGTGTGAAAAGCATAAGTGGAAAGAAGCTGAGGAGCTTCTGAATGTAATTTTTCAAAGAGGACTTCAGTTTGAATCTTTTTGTTGTTGCTCTTTGGTACGGCACTATTGCTTCAGCAGAAGAATTGATTCTGCCATTTCTTTACATACTGAACTAGAAAGACTCGGTGTTGCTTTAGATGTAGAGACCTATGCTATACTACTCGACAGACTGTTTAAATCAAGACGGCGTGAAGAAGCTCTAAGGATCTTCGATTACATGAGAACTCATGACATGTTAAGCAGTGAAAGTTTTTCAATCATGATTAGAGGGCTATGTCAGGAAAAGGAATTTAGAAAAGCAATGAGATTGCATGATGAGATGTTGAAATTGGGGCTTAAACCCGACAAAAAAGCATACAAGCGTTTGATTTTTGGGTTTGGCTAAATAATACATTTTGACCTCATTTATATTTTATCTGTTCGCTTAGTATACATACTGTACAGCATGGCTGCTCACTTGAGAGTAGATTTTAGTGATGCTCACGATCGGTAGCCATCCAATTTTTACATCTTGCTATGCACAATTCAAACAGTATACAATGAGATATATGAATCCGTCCTTTACTTACAAAAGGTAATTTTTGTTCCTTTTCTACTTCCCTTCTTCATTTGGTGCGAAATTCTGTTCAGATGGGATTTTCAGTCATTTAGTTGCCCAATTGTTTGACAGTAGAAAACTTTATACTTTTGGCTACACTTGAAAGTTTATGTACTGATGTCATGGTGGACTATTTTGTTAATCGGCAGTGATGATGATTTAATTTTTATGTCAGTTCTCTGCATCATTGCCTAAAGAATTCTCGAGACAATTGCATTTTAGACTGTATTACACATACTTTCTTAGCCTGGAAACTCTTTCCAGTGGCTTCCTTCTAAGTGCTTTTATCTCCCTCAGCAGAGTTATCATTGTTTGGTTGTATTTCAGCTCTCACTCTTTCTGAAGTCATTCATACTGTCTCTTTGAGGTGTGATCCTGAGGTCGATCAACTTAAACATCTGAGGGTGATTCTAGTGGTATTTGAAGCTTTTTCAAAGCTTCCTATTAATTGGAGAAAAAATTACTAATATCCAGTCAACGGAGTCACTAATTGCTGATTCTGACTGCTACCTTAAGCTGCCAAGTTGGTACTTTACCAACTACTTATCTTGGATTGCCATTGAGGGCCAAGCATCTGGGAAGGAGTGATGGAGAAATGTGAAAAAGGTTAACCAGGTGGAAGAAACAATATACGGGAGGGAGATTGATTCCAATTAATAGCGTGTTGGATTCACTTCCCGCATATGTGACGTCTCTGTTTCCAATGCCTATCAAGATTGAGAAAAGAATTGACAAACGTAGGAGGAACTTCTTATGGCAAGGTAACAAGGAAATGAACTTGTTTAATTTGGTGAATTGGATATGTGTAATTAAAGACAGAAAAGATGGGGGATTAGAGATCTCAGACAGCAAAATAAAATCCTGCTGATTAATTGGTTATGGAGATTTAATACTGAGGTGGAAGTGCTTTGGGTTGATGTTATCAGGAACAAATATGGTACTGATGGCCAGTGGTATACTAGAGAAGTGAGAACATCCTATGTGTGTCAGTATGGAAGGACATTAGATCTCTGTGGCCTCTCTTTAAGGCTAGTATTGGGATCAAGGTGGGCAACAGGAGAAAAGTTTCCTTGTTGATGGACAGTTGGATAGGACACGGACCTTTGAAAGTTCTGTTTCCATATTTATTCACTCTGTCTTCAAAAGCTGCATCTACATTGGCTGAAAATAGAGTAAATGGGTTTGGAGTATGAACCTCAGAAGAAATTTCAGTGATTGGGAGGTGAACAGAGCTGTTGTTTTTATTCTCTCTTATAAACACATTAGCAGCTAACTAATACGGAAGACAACGTAACATGGATTCCTAGCAAGAAAGGTTTATTTACAGTGAAATCATGCTAATTGCTACATAATTCTAACAAAAGTGCACAGAACTTATTTGGCTGTGGAAACAGATCTCGGGATCCATCGTTCCATTCCAGGTTTCTTTACATGGATTGGGTGTAAAGAAGCTTGTGTAACTCATGAGGATATCCAAAAGAGAGGTTTTGACCTATGTAGCAAGTGCTTTTTATGTGAGAGACATTCAGAGACCATCTGTTACTTGTTTTTGCACTGCCAGATTACTATGCAATTGTGACAGCTTTTCTCAAGTATAATTGGATTGCAATATGTCATGACAAGATCAACAAATGATTTGCTGAGGTGCTGGGACAGCAAAGGCCTAAGGAAGATGAAGCTACTGTAGTGGAATATTATACTTACATGTATTTGGTGGACTGTATGGACCAAAAGAAATAGAAGATATTTTGAAGATTCTGCAAGCTCCGCCGATAGATAAACTGTATTCTTGTTCTGCTTATAATGCAGGATGAAACGTATACATGAGGCTGAAATAGTTCTTCAAACATTAGAATCCTTACAAGATTAGACGGGGCTTTCTTTTGCTACATTGTACAGTCCGCCAGTAGCACATTCTTTGGGCTATTCTAATTTATAAAATTACTTTACCTTCTGAAAAGGGAAAAAAACTTTCCTAGCTGCCCTGCTTCATAAATCAAAGTTAATGTGGATACATCTTAAAGGACATATATTACCAGAGGAAACAAGATTGGCATGCCTCATAACTTTGTTCTTATTTTGGATAAATCTGGCATTAATGGTCAGACGGAATCTACTTTTGTTTCTAACTATTCTTGGATTTTCCTAAGGCTTCTATAATCATGGGAAATCAGAGTCCTTAATGCAATTTTATATGTATCTGGAGGTATTTCCGAAATAAGTTGCAACTCATTGAGATGATATAATATGCATAATGAACTTTAATATAATTGTTTTACATGTACGTACAATCTTTACATGCCGAGCATTTTTTATTTTTATTTTTCAAATTCAAAATGATGAATCTTCTTTTACAAAATAGAAACTTATGGTCAAGTTTTACATTTTAAAAGAATTTGAAATCCCAAATCCTATTTTTTTTCGAAAAAATTAGAATTTGAAATCATGATCCCAAAAAACACATGTTCAAATACAAGAAACTAGAGAAAGAGGGTAAATTTGATACATTCAGAAGTGCAGAGGAAACTTTACCATATGAACGAAGACACAAGGGACTGATTTCGAAATAGACGTTCTTAGAATGAGAAGAAATGTTCAGTTTTCGAACTTTAGGGCCCAAAACAATATTTATTGGATATATCTTCTTTTACGTTTCTCCCACATCGAGCACCTAAAGAACTTTACATCACAATAAGAACCCTAGCAAAGCAATGGAGTTCGTCCCTTCGGGGACATCCGATAAAATTGGAACGATACAGAGAAGATTAGCATGGCCCCTGCGCAAGGATGACACGCACAAATCGAGAAATGGTCCAAATTTTTTTGTTCGTAAACTCGTCTTCTATATCCTGTTTCCCCAGATTTAGCTGACGGCGGTATGCATATTATTATGCCCTACTTAGATTATTTAACTTTTTCTTATTACTGTTGTGAAATACACTATGAGCACTTAAGGTGTATTATCCCAAAAATTGAACTTATAATATAGATTTGAGGAGCATTTTAGTGTTTGTTCCTATGAAGAGGATCCGTAGTTAATATAATACAGAAGAGTGAACAAAATTGAAGCACAGATTTACAGAACAAAATGGAAGTTTGTTCTCTCTGTGTTTTAGTGTTCCTTCTTCCCTCTGTAGTTATAATGTTTTGGATGGTGCATGATGAATTGTGTTAGATACTTGTATTTCACTATTCATGTAGACGAACAAGTAATAATGAATGCGCGTGAAATTTCATCAATTGGTCTGCTTGAGAAATAGGGTTGGAAAATCGTAATGATCATGGAAGGTGCAATCATCAAAGCCATGATAAATTATGCACATTAACCATGAAAATTTCTGGGAGCGAATTGCTGATATTTTGGAAAATATTTGATCTGTCTTTTGAGTAAATTGTTTAGATGGGGAACAGGTTTCTACTGTCAATTTTATTTGTGCCACTTCTTTCTTCACTGCTAAAAGAACCAGATAATGATGAGACGAATGAACCCTGAGGCATCTATGATCTATTGGGCTGTTTGAAGTAGTGTTCCTACATAATTGTAGAACTGTGGCAAAAGGAAAAAAAGTTAGCGTTTTAGGCGTCTTGTGTGGTGGACAGGATATGGTGAGATTTAACATCATTGGAGGGTGATGGAATTGTGT
This sequence comes from Jaltomata sinuosa, assembly GCA_003996215.1. Lineage (NCBI taxonomy): Eukaryota > Viridiplantae > Streptophyta > Magnoliopsida > Solanales > Solanaceae > Jaltomata > Jaltomata sinuosa. Next base: position 360,683 of record QJPP01001372.1, read on the forward strand.
TATTTTTCTTGGAGAAATGGTATGTTAATTTTATTGCTCCAGCACTACGGATGTGCTATAGAAAACTGTACATATAGAGCAAAAAACAAAAGTATATTCCATATCTTGTCCGGGGATTGTTAATGAAAAGATTGTGGATGGGATTGTCAATGGTGATACTTGTGTCATTTATTTGATTTTTGGTGGATCAAGTGTGGGACTAAATTTTTGTTACAAGGTATCACATGTTCCTTCCCCATAGGAGATAAGTTGAGGAAGCTCGTCCAAACTGTTGGTACATTCGATTGTGATTTTTTTCTCTGCATTGAAGAAACTACGAACTCTAACTTGCAGCTATTCCAAGTCGAGCTTGTAGGGAAGTATTTATGATCGAAGCTAATGTGCATGATGTTCAGTTACTGTTTTCTCATTCAGTAACTTTCATGTCATATAAATTATAAGCAACCTTTCCCCTTTCTTTAACAATAAGTATTTCCTTGCAGTGAGGACACTAGAGGAGGAACCTTCCTATGGCAAAAATCGAAAAAAGGGAATTCTATCTAATAAGACATGGTCCTTTTTAATGCTTAATTGTTACTACAGCACCTATTGGATATGTCATATGTGAAGGATGTTAAGACAAGGTACTGTTCTGTTTGTTAATGTTTGTGGATCTTGGAGGCGTTTCATCAGTTGCTATTCTTTTAAATGTCACTGGAATTGCTAATATAAGCTGTACGTGACGTAGGGATATGATTAAGCGCCTTGACTTTCCACAGATGATGTTTTTCTACTAGCAATGTGGAAGCATATAAGTAATTCTGCAGTTTTTGGGATCTATTCCCTGTTTCCCAGAAGAGGAAGTTGGTTGTAAGGAATATGGATGGACTGCAAAATGAGAAGCCAATTGTACCTAATGACATCATAGTTGGGATGATAAAGTTTAGAGGAGTTTGTCTCAAGGTAACTATCAATGAAAGTGGTAAAGCAGAAGGATACAAGGTTCAACTACATCAACCAGGTCCAACAAACCTAAGAAGAATTAATGTATTTTCAAGAACTCTTGAACAAATTTCAGGTGAGAGACGAGGGGAAGAATCAAATTGATACAAGGCTAAGATTTTAGGATTTGTCACAAGTACAAAGAAGGGGATTTGCTCTATTTTCTTTTTTTTCGTTTATTTTATCATTTTATTAGTATCCTCATTTGTAATATCATCATAGAGCATGTGGTTCTTTTCAAGTTCTTATTTCTTACATGTGTGCTAGTATTAGTACCTAGTAGAGGTGTTTGACCTTATTAAGATTTGTAAGGTAAGACCCTATCCTCCTTACTTGTACTTATTCTCTTTTGAGGTTTTTTGATTATTAATAAAAAAGTTCACTCAATGTAATACCTGAGTGGTCGCCCACCCCTAGTTTATGCATCAATTGGTTCGGTCCAATTTTGTTTGTTAACGGTTCTGTTTATCGATTTTTGATTTGTAAACATGCTAAATCGATAATCAAATTAATAAAATATTTGTTATCGATTTTCGGTTAATCGGTTTTTGATCCTTTAACAGTTCGATTTTTGATTTAATCGATAAGAAAATACTCCTTTAATTTTTTATTTTTTTTTCTTTCTCTTATTTTCATCTATTTATATATATACTACCTTCATGCATAAAAGTCCACCCAAATTACAAGCAGAAGCAAATTCAAATACGTTATTACTAAAACATATTTGTTTTCTTTCTGGTTAAGTAACAAACTAGAATGCAATAGCAATGGTAATAATCTTTAAAAAAGAAAAACAAGGTTAGTTCATAATTTACACATATGGGTAGAACCCCACCAAACCAACGACTTTAGAAAGAAAACAATAACACTAAGATAACAACTATAAAATGCAAAAAAATAATAAGGTATGTGTTTAAAATCTATAATTATGAATAAAAATATAATTGTAATATAATCCTTTTGAGTTATCGATTTAACCATCAACTAAAACCTTAAAACTGGAAACCGAATCGATAGCCCAATTAAAAAATTTACAAAATCATTAAAAAACAGCTAACCCAATAACTCAATATCAATAAACTAATAACATTTTTTTTTATCGATTAAACGAATTTTTGCACATCAAAAGATCCAAGACTGTTCAAGTCCACCCAATTTTTTTTGGAAAAATTACGCAACGTAGAAAACTTTTAGACTTAATTACATGACGTAGCTAAAGTTTAAAATAATTACATTTTATAGATATAGTTTAAACCAAATAGCTAAATATACAATTCTTTTGTATTTATATATTTGTATATTTCGGAGCTCATATACAAATCTCGGGACTCATATACATTTGTATTTGTATTCAAAGCAAATTTCGGGGCTCATATACGTTTGTATTTGTATTCAAAGTGAATTTCGGGGCTCATATACATTTGTATTTGTATTCAAAGCGAATTTCGGTACTCATATACGTTTGTATTTGTATTCAAAGCGAATTTCGGTACTCATATACGTTTGTATTTGTATTCAAAGCAAATTTCGGGGCTCATATACGTTTGTATTTGTATTCAAAGCAAATTTCGGGGCTCATATACAAATCTGTAAAGCGAATTTGTATTTATTTATACAATCTCTATTTGTATATTTAGTTACTAAACTATAGTTATGTCATGTAATTAAATAAACTTTAGCTATGAAGCCTCATTTATTACCTAAAATCTAAATGTTAGCTATTTGTGAAATTTTGGCTCAGGACCCGACCGAAATCAAACCACATACCCATCCATATCTTGGCCTTCCAAATCCATTTTGAACATTTCTGGCTTCCTGCATGCATGAAACCCTCCGTCAAAACAACAATGGCGATCTCTCGAATTCAATTTTGTCTTCTTCTACTCATCACCCTCCTCTTTCTCCTCTCACCCATCACCACCCATTCCAATTCTTCCGATGAATTACTCTCCGAGCTGATCCATCTCCGATCAAAATCACCCCTCGGTCTCATCCACCTCAAAGACTCCCTTCTCCAACGCATCCTCTCTACCCCTTCCCCTAAACCATTCTCCTCTCTCATCTTCTTCGACGCTAGACAACTCCACTCTAAACCCGACAACTCTATACCTACTATCAAATACGAATTCTCCCTTCTCTCCTCTTCTTTCCTCACCAACAACCCCCATAACAACACTCACATTTTCTTCTTCATCATCGAATTTCAAGAATCTAAGTCTTCCTTTGAGTTTTTCGATGTTAAATCTTTACCCCATATTCGGTTAGTACCCTTTCATGTGAGGGATGTTGAAAAAGATTGTATTCGAATGGATGCTTCTGGGTTTTCAATGGGAGCTGAGTCGATGAAGGAGTTTGTGGAAATGAATGTGAATGTCAATGTGGGTCCGATTCATACACCCCCAGTTATTCCGAAGAAAATGATGATGGTTATTGGTGCTGGGTTTTTGATTTGGAGTCCATTTTTGGTGAAAAAGTTTGTTATTGGAAATACCCTTTTGCAGGATAAGTATGTATGGATGGTTGCGTCGATTCTAGTCTACTTCTTCAGTGTTGCAGGGACAATGTATACTATAATTAGGAAAGCACCTCTGTTTTTGATGGATAGAAATGATCCAGGGAATTGGATTATCTTTTACCAAGGATCTGGGATGCAGTTAGGAGCTGAAGGTTTTGCTGTTGGATTCTTGTACACTATTGTTGGATTGTTGTTGGCAGTTATGACTCATGTTTTAGTTTATATGAAGAACAGGGGAACACAGAGTTTGCTGATGGCTTTTGGGCTCTTCGTTTCGTTTTGGGCTGTAAAAAAGGTGATTTACTTGGATAATTGGAAGACTGGTTATGGTGTTCATGCTTATTGGCCTTCAAGGTGGAAATGATAGCAATGTAGTTTGTCTGCCTGATACTCTCTTAGGTAAGAGTTTTGTAGTTTATACTGCACGTGAGCTGATTTCGATTCAACCAAAAGTAGTCGACAGAAAAGTTTCAGCTTTTACTTTTTAGATTTGTGCATCTTTTATCTTGTAGTGAAGCATTTGTGTTCCACTTGAAGTTTTGAAAATTCTTTTGCTAGAATTTTCACTTTTTTAGCAATAATAATTCCTCATTTTACATCTCTCAAACTTACTGTCTTTCTAGTTACTTACATGATCATTAATCTTGTGCCATTTCTGTAATCACCACTTGTTAGCTCCATCTCAATGTCTAATATGTAAATTGATTATCATACTTCAGGCAAGATGAGGGAAAATATTGTGTAAATAATCAAAGATTAGAACCTGGTGTGTTGCCTCCCCTGAGAGGTGAGACGGCCTCCATAAATTTAAATTGTATTTTTAACAGACATTAGGATCACTAGTATTTACCTTCCAACCACCAATACAGGTCTTTAAAAAAGCCGTGAGGATTGAAGGTGTTAAAAGGTTACTAGGTAGATCTAAAATGACGAGGGAAGTTGGCTCGAACGACCTACAATCTCTTGGAATAGAAAAGGACGTAACGGAAGTAGAAGATCCATATAGGTAATACAAACTAGTTGGGATTAAGGCATAATTATATTGGTAAGCTCAAAGGCGGATCTAGGATTTAAACTTTATGGGTTCAATCTTTAAGGTCCTTAGCATTGAACCCATTGTATTTCTAAGTGATGGGTTCGGACCTATTATTACAACAACAACAACAACAACATACCCAGTATATTCCCACAACGTGGGGTCTGGGGAGGGTAGAGTGTAAGCAGTCCGTACCACTACCTCAGAGGTGAGGTAGAGAGGCTGAGGTTCGGACCTATTACTATTACAATTTTATTAAATTTTAACACATAAATTCATATTTCGCGTCAAAAGTAATGGGTTCAGATGAACCAGTATTAGCGTGCTGCATACGCCTCTGGGTAAGCTTACATTTGGACCAGCACTGGCTAAGAGTACTTTTGGTCTGTCTAGAGATTTGCAAGGCAACAAAAAGCGGAATGGATTTGAGGATCCATATCTGATCCCAACTAGCTTGGAAGGTATAGTAGTTGTTAGTATTATTCACCAGCATAACTCTTTAAAGACATTACGAAATTACAGAAACAAACTGTATCTTGCATTGGAGGTGAATACCACCCAAGTTGAAGTTTTAGTGCTCTCTCTGTAACAAGTAGTTGCAAAAATTGGAGAACGTACCGGCTTGGAGAGCTGAAGAATGCAGCATCAACTGTCAGACAAGGCAAAGAATCTGAAATCTGGGGGAAAAACTGTACAAACTATAAAAAGGTTTAATTAATTGAAATGAAAAACAACTGATTTTTTTTTTGTTGCATCACATAGACTTTTGAGGTTTAGAATCTGGAAGTTGCCTTCCCTGAGATTTGAGAAACAAGTACTTACATCTTTTCCTTTCCCACTGAATGTAAATCTGTATGTAAGCAGTAAGCCGCATAGGAATTTAATCTGGCTTGATTCTGATGCTGCATATTGTTGGTTACTTTGACCTAACATATGCTATGGAAGAAATAACTTGAATTGTTGTTGGATGCTCTTATCTTTTCCTTCTCTGTGAAAAAATTTCCTTTGTATTGAAGTAATTGCAATTTTGCATATACTACTTGGATAGGTCCTGGATGAGAGAAGGATGGTCCTTGGTTCTTTTACTTCTGAACTGGAACTAATGCCTCCTTTAGCTTTGTAACTCTAAGTTACTATATTCTGGAAACTTGTTTTTGTCATGAAGCGAGTATGTAGATTGAACTTTCTAAAAAGATGGAAAAAACAAGTTCGTGTTTTTATGGTACTAAAAGCACAAAATAAGCTTGACATTATGTTCTTGTAAAACTGAATATATTTCTCCTTGGGCTGTAACAAGAAGGGATAGCTAGAGGAGATGCAAAAGAGGAAATTTAAGTGCTATTTCTTTTATTAGGTTGTAAAAATTGAGGTATAAGCAGGTATTTCTGAATTGGAATAGCAATGAGAAAGTAAATAAGATCACGAGAATTATATCGCTTCATAAAGGGGGAGCAAATTAACAAGTTCACTTCCCCTTTATTCCAATACACCCTTTAGTCAAAGAATAAGTTTTCATGTGAAGCCTAATCAAAGTTATCAAAGGTAGATTCTCGTTCCCTAGCACTGGGTGTCTAATTACTACACTGAATACATTTATGATTTAATAATGAGGTTATTCTAAGTACGCATATTTTTGAATTATGTGGATAAACACAAGTAGATTTGCTTGCTGAACTTTTTACCTGTATTGTTCATTTCTGATGCAAATATGTTCTCATTTCTGCTTTTCTGAGAAGTGGGCTTTTCTTTTTGATGAGCCAAAGATGCATAGGGGGGAATTTGTTTATGTATGTGTTTCCTTCTTTGGAAAACAATATTTACAAAGCAAAGCGCTTGAAGGACAGTTTGCATCAAATTGGAAGTCACAGCATTTTAGGAGCTAAAAGCGCACATTTTAGTGTTCAATGTCCCCCCTGCTTATCTGCAGAAGCTAGATTTTGGAAGTTGCTTCCACATAGTTGTTTCAAATAACCACCTTGGGAAATCTTACTTTTTTTATAAGTGGGAGAAGTACAGCTTATTATTCATCTTTTAGTTGCATGCTGCCGTAGTAACTGATCTCTCTTTAAAAGTAGTATCATCGAGGGTCCCGTTCAACTCTGTGGAGACTTGAGAAATCGTGGGGAAACTAAACGAGGAAGTCTTAATCTTTCCGTTAACTATGAAGGTTTTCATGAGTTGGGGCATCATAGGACAACAAAAGGTTAAGGTTTTTGGCTATAATTACCAACTATGAAGAGGAATGGGCTCCGAACTATGTATTAAAGTTGTTTACCCCATGCTTTTGTTATTTAAATTATGTTTCTATCTGTAGGAAGACATCTTCCTGTTTATGTTTGTCCAGAAAGTAGTTTTCCTTTGTTGAAAACACCTGGATATGGTCCATATGCAAACTGAAGGAAATTATTTAGGTAATTTTGCAGCTATATATTTTCAATGCACACAACGATCTTACAATTAGAAGAGTATATTATATTCTGCAGAACTAGTGAAGAAAGGAAAAGATGAAAGAGGGTTGCACTTTGACAAAGTGCATTTGTAATAGCCCAACTCAAGTTATAGAATCTGTGGAAGTTATATGGCAATTTTTCTTGTTAGCGAATTATACGCAGAGGAATGAAGGCTTTCTTGAGTGAGTGGAGGGAAGGACGGGGAGAAGGGGGACGACGGATAGGTTTCTTGGTGCAGTTGAAAATAAAACAATTGGAAGCTAGAGAATTATGTTAGTATTGAATGGATTACTCTTGCTTGCTTGTTGGTTAATAAGCCTAAGATTTGGCAGAAACATTTGGCACCAGGCAAATGAAGGTTTTAGGATTTGTGGCATTTCATTGTTCCGTCGCTTGGTTGATTATCTTGATGGTGCTGGTGCAAATACATCTAACTGTTACCATGTTCTATTATATGTTTGATGGAGGAAACATATGATGAAATCCCAATCACAATTCATGCTAAAGTCATGTCTTTGGAAAACAGATTTCAGTATTTCATGGTCTTTTAACCATGAAATTTCCTATTTATGGGGTGAAAATAACAATCGGAATGAAAGAATCCGTTAGAGTGTGATCATGCAATTAGTCCTCTCTAAACAACTGTCCACTGGTCGCCTCTTGCCACTACCAGATTCGATGGCTTATCGATAGTTCATCTTAAGATGCGAGGGAATGAATGAACATTATGTTGTTTCAAAAACCACCATCTTACTCTCATTTGAACTATCTTTTATTACCAGTTATGAAACCTCGCTGATCATATAAGATTATCAGTATTCTTTATCACTGTTATGTTATTGTTGCAGAGAGACTTTTCCATTTGGCTATTTGACAAAAAAGGATTTCATAGATACAGAGAAGGAAAAACTAATTATAAGAAAATTATGAAGTAGTCATTTTTCTTGAACGCGGAAATTTAAGGTATTTAGATGCTTATTTTCAGAGAAACATTGCTTAAGAACTACTCTACCATCAAGAGAGAGATGCAATGTTATATCGTTAAGTTTGATCTGGGCTACGCTAATTAAGTTCTTGAGGTCCACCGTCCACCTTATGTTTTTCTTTTTGTTGCATAAAAGTGGAAGTGGGTGCCTGGATGGCAATCTTTTTCACTTTTAGACATAAAGTTGGTCATTTTGTTCAGCAAAGAATATATTCCTTTGAGCAAACTCGCGATTTCACCCCCTTCCTTCAGTTACATATTATTTTCTTACATACGTTGAATCTTGAAAGCACTATGTACAGTCAATAAACTTTAAAGATCAAGAAAAAAGAAAATTGTTTGCCAAAAAAGCCTGATGGTCGGTTTGCTTCAGCAGATCTTGCTGGTTCTTTTTATTTTTTTAACAACCTCTTCTTTCCTTTTCCTTCGTTGAGTTATAAAGGTACATATGAATTTCAATTCTTTAAGCCTTATCCTGTTCTTTTTTCCATGAACTTGCGTATCCATGCAGCAGCTTAGATGCCCTTTTTGTTAAATTTTCCTTTTTCCTATATATATTCTTTCCTTGATACCAAACCATTTACTTTCTTATATTCTATTCTCTCAACTCTCAAGCCCTTGCCCTCTTTGTGCTTGAAATACAATTAAGACATCGATTGAAAGTGAGTTGAGAATTTTGAAAGGGGGAAATGGAAGAACAAACAGAAATGGTAGGAAGAGCATTTGTGGATCACTACTACAATCTTTTCGACAATGATCGATCATCGATTGGTACTCTGTATCAACCAAACTCCATGTTCTCATTTGAGGGCCAAAAGTTGCAGGGAAGTGAAGATATCTCTGCTAAGCTTAATGCGTTGCCTTTTGGACAATGCCGCCATGCGATTAGCACCATTGATTCTCAACCTTCATCCTTTGCCGGAGGGATCATTGTCTTTGTCAGTGGTAGCATTCAACTTCTTGGAGAGGACCATCCCCTGAGGTTTAGTCAGGTCTCTGTTTCTCTCTTTCCTCCATATATGTGGTTTAAGTGTATGATTTTATATTTGTTGGCGTGTGCGGACAATAAATTGAGAAGAAAAAAGAAGTTATATACTTAATGTTATGGGACCTTTTAGAGAAAACCGTACAGATTTGGTTCAAAATGGAGTGTCTTTGGACTGGCTTAGTCCAAAAACATTTCTTTCAAAATTAGAAATCCAAAGATTTTTTTTATTGGCGCATATATAATACTTGGTTTTCGCTCTATCTTAATGATGAATTACTTGAAGAAGAAAGACTAAACGTCTTTTTTGTAATTGCATTATCGCAGATGTTTCACTTGATCCCAACTGTGGAAGGAAGCTTCTTTGTGCAGAATGACATATTTCGCCTCAACTATGGCTAGTTTAGCGTTTGTGTGGAGAAAATGTTGATCAAGAGAAGCAAAAACAGTGTTTATTAGAGTGGAAATGTGGAAGAGAGAAAATTATTGGTGATGTAAGTTTGAGTTGATGTAAGGAAATTGGAGCATCACATTATTGATTTAATGCTATTTGCTTTGTAATACTGGGTGACATTTATTCAATTTGCAATCACTAGTACTTCAAGTCTAAATAATTTAATTCATACCTTCATATTGTGGCAAACTTAATATCAATGGTTCAGTCATCAGTGCCACAACTCAGCAACATATTATTATCACAAAACAAGCATACAACGGGCAACCAAAACATACTAAAACTTCACTTAGCAATACATATTGATTAAACAAGTTTCTCACAACCCATCGGTGTAAGCGACACCAGTGGCTTTTAACCATGATGCTCCTTGAATCAGCCGACCCACAGTGAATTTTGTGGCCTCTGCTGTAGTTAAGGCCTTATGATAACCAGGCCAGTTCACTCTCTTACCAATTCCAGCACCAGGTCCTTTATTCATGTACTCACCATAATACAATGTTTTCAATGCAAAATCACCGTTCCATTCGGACCAACCTGCTGGATCAATATGGTCTCCGATATTGGATTGCATGTACACAGTCCGGGAATACGCTTTCCAAGGTCGGCCCAAATACGTCTTCACGGACCCTTTCACTGGCCCAAGGTCCGAGCTAGGAATAATGTCACATTTCTGGATCGAAGTTCCAGTGTTTTGGTTTGGATCTTCACGACCTTGGGCCGTAACCATGTTTTTCTGTCCAGTCATGGGCTTGCGGGCCGCGAGTTTACAGTTTTGGAACACAACTGCTGCGTTACCAAAGATGAAATCGACAGTGCCAGTGATGTAACAATCTCTGTAGAATTGACGGAGAGTGTGGGTATAAAGAGTGTCCTGGAATGCATCTATTTTGCAACGGTTGATGACAGATAGATCTGCTCCAACACGAAGGGCCACTGCTTGGTGCTTTTGTGGTCCTGCTGTGTTTTGGAACTGTAGATCTTGGGCTATGAATCCATCCCCAACAGCAGCTGCATTTAAAATAAATTAGGCAACCAAATTAAAGAAGTTCAATCCCCAGTAGATGAAAATTGGCATTAGCTGCATTAAAATAAAGAGTTTTAAGTTATATACTTGTCAGTGTAAAACTTTTGTTATCTCATTAGATCACTTTACGTGTTATAGCAGGTAATCTGTCTTATTAGTTGAATGTGGAATTTAGATCTCACAGCCTGGGTGACATCTAAAACTGCATATGTTGTTGAAGCCCCAATTGATACACGACTCTTCAAGGTTTTTTCAAACACGTTTTTTCTACACTGACTTTTCTGTCAAGACGCTTTTTCCAAAATTCAAACTTCTTTGTTAGGCCAAAAAACTTGAGTCAGAACAGTATAGTGAGAAAGAAGATTTTTTACCAACAGTTGCAGATTTGAAGGTTGTTGAGCCATCCACAACATTCAAGTTGCCAGTGATAATGGTTGCGTCCATGCCATCACCCACAAGCATTAAATTCTTCTTAGTTTTCCCAATCTCAACATTTTCCTTGTAAGTTCCTTTTTTCACATGAATAACATAACGAGTCTTGCTATTATCAGGGGCAGACGCAACTGCTTCTTTTACGGTCTTGTATTTTCCACTGCCATCTTTAGCCACTACAACATTGGCTGCTATAGCATTAGCGGAAAGTTGTAAAAGCCTTCTATCATTACTAGTAACCCATGAGGGCAATTCATCAATTACTGTTTGGACATTATTATCAGTCTTTGGTAGTGCAATTGCAACCATCAAGGCCAAGGAAGTCCTTGCTCTTGCTATCAAATCATTCAACATGGGCTCCATAATGGACCGGGCCTGGCTGTTTAGCTCATCCAAGCAAGTAACATGATTGGTGAGAATGCTACTTAGCCATGAATGGACATCACAGTGGGCTTGGGCCGATAGGTTCCCGAGTCCCATCATGGAGTCCATCAATCTATCTCTTGACAAATCCATCAACTCTAGACAATCTGCTAGAGCTGCTTGCTCCTTTCCATCATTGATCCTACTGTTCACATTGCTCGCCAAATCAATCGTTTCGTGGATTTTTAACGACGATTTATGCAAAACCATCTTTAATAAATCCACTGTTTTGGTATGCATCACACCAGCAGGTGCAACCTCAGACACCATGGCCAAGCAGGATGGCTGATCATGGGCGGTATAACAAAAATGGGTTGTCAAGGAAATTGATGGACTAGTGCCATTGATGGTCCAGATTGAAATGAATCCAACTGAGCCAACAATAGCAGCTAAGGAGAGAAGCACATAGAGAGCTTTAATAGAAAAGGAGGATTTTGGTTTGGGAGAATCCAACAATGGTTGAGAGGAATTAGTAGCCATGACTTAGTAAAAATATGGAGTGAGCTTCAGTTTGCTATGGATCTTCTCATTTCTTGCCTTCTTTTATAGACTAAAAACACCGAGAAGGGTCAATATTTGATAGTTGAACAAGTAGACACACGCGTTCTACATAGCATCAGGCAATTCGCGTGAGACGCAATGTACGGCGCGTGTGTCTACTTGTTCAACTTTATGAAATTTAAGTACCTATTGCGCACACCCAAAGTTGAAGGACATAAATATCAATTGAGACCAAGTTAAAGAACACGTTTTTTATTATGCCAAAAGTATTTAATTAAATTAAAGCACAATTTAATAAATTAAAGCTGCTTTAGTTTACTTTTAGGTGGCCTGGAAAGGTTCAGATTCTTTATTAATATATTGTAAATGTTTGACCCATGCGAGTTTTTCATTTCATGGCGTAGCATCTATGGTTGGTTAGTCTATATATGGCTAGTATAGGTGTATTTTTATCAAAGTTAAAACATAGGGTGAATGGTCAAAAACACACCTAAAGTATTTCGGTTTTTCGAGTTTCTTATCTAAACTATTATCAAATGCTTATCAAAATACACCTTAACTATCAGTTGTTCACTTTTTCTATGATAAACATTTAGTGATAGTTCAGGTAAGAAACTCACACACTTGATAGTTCAGATATGAAACTCAAAAAACCTGGATACTTAAAAGTGTGTTTTTGACTTAACTCTTAAATATACTATGACATAATGATATTTTACGTTATCAGAGTAATACTAGCTGGTTATTATCATTTTTGTCAGGTAACAAACCAATTTTTAGAGATGTATATATAATTACCTTATAAGTAATGTAATTTTAGAAATAAGTTTTTTATACTATCATCAAATAAAATTTGAATTCTCGACACATATACACAGTACTAGCAGTTAAGCAGCCTACTGATAAAGCTGTTCAAATCTTAAGCACTCGTGATTATGATAAAGAACGAGTGCAATAATATATAGTAACAGCAATATAAAACTATACCAACAATTATAGCTCAAAGATAAGACATTTAAATTGGATCCAATTGGCCCTTAAAACGTTAAAGAGTCATTTGAAGCATATAGAAATAAAAAACCAGAATTAATTTGACCAAAGAATCATTCACTCACTCTGCTAGCTATAGCCATTATGTAGGCTATTATTCTAGTGGGAAAAGCAATATCCACAACAGTTCTATTCCTCCTCTTTTGGAGCAGATACGAATGCATAATTTGAAGTTTATGAATTTTCAACATCAAGTTAAAAAGAAAAAGAGAGTAAATATAAAGACATGGGCTCAAGGGGAATTGAATCCTCTTCAAGAAAGACAACAAAGCTTAAGTCACTTCTATTTGTGCCATGAAATCAACCAACTATCTACTTTGTTATTGGGTCTTAACTAATAATTTTTATTATATATTTAATGAACTTTTAATACTCCCTCAGTTTTTAAATAAGTGATTGTTCAACTTTTTCATCTTGTTTTCCTAAATAAGTGGTGTTTTAGATAATTAGAAGACATTAATGATGTTCTTCCAATTTTACTTTTGAAAGATTTACAAAATCAAGAAACTACTAAACGGTTACATTCTTTTCAAAGTACTTATCAACGACAAGTTAGTAAAAATACTCTTTTTTTTTTAGGAATAAGTAGTTTCTTAAGAGGTGTGCCGAAACTAAAAAAAATCACTTACTTAAGAACGAATGGAATATAAATATAGAGTTTGTGCAAAAGTTACTGAATTCCGAGAAACGTAACTCAGAACTGACTGATACTCTAAATCCCCTGGCTGCTAATCAGTGTTTAGCTTTGTAGAAAGCTAAGCCCCTGTCAAGCGGGATCCACTTCACATGTGTTAACACCACAAACAACAACTTATTCCTAAAAAAATTGTCAAAATAATTTATAGATTACTTGATTGACTAGATACATGAGACCATAGATTTATGTATAGACAGATTCCCTGTGCCCGTGGCCCGTGGCTCTCATGATCACTTTGGGTTGTTGGCCATTAAAATGCACGTTTTTTATTTTGAAAAGCTAAATACATGAAAAAGTAATTCATGTTGAATTATTATATTATAATGGCGACAAGAAAACAGGCTTTTTCCAAAAGAGAATAATAGTAACTCATAGAGGATTTATTTTAGGCAATAGTGTCAAATTTGAAATGTGGTACGAGGATATATGATCTTTTTTTCCTAGAAAGAGGAGTGAACTTCAAGAGGAGGGATGCGACATGATGTTTTCTTAAGCTCATGGCCGGAGGTACGTAGGCAAAGATGGAGTTTTCTTTCAATTTAATGAATATTATATTTTCTTTCAAACTCGAAACAGTTAAGTGTAATTTATTCTAAAAATAATAATAGGGTTTGGAATACAAGAGTAGTTAACACATCTAATTATCTGCGTGAATGCAGACAGAGAATTTTTCCCATCAACTTTTAAAAAGTTAATAAATAATTAAATATTATATGGTATAACTAATGAGATAGAGGATAAGTAGAGATCATTTTCATAATCCTCTCCCGTTTGCTCTTGTTGGGATGCTTTTGACCATATATATCTGACAATATATTCGTACCTTATATATTATGTCTTGTCTAAAGAGTGAAGACATGAATATACATATATTTTTTCGTACAATCTTGTCTGAAGAAATGAACGTCTAGTATTTAAAATGTCTATTATTTGAAAGAAGTGGCCATAAACGACAAGATGATTCCCTAAAGAATAGACATCACCACAATTCCTCTTATTAAAAACAACAATCATGCTCGCGGCGACTTTGAAATTGGTTAATAATTCTTTTTACTTACCTCCCTATTGCTTACCTACCAATCTTACCAATGCATCCAACTCCTTTGGTCATGAATTTTTTTTTATTTTCTTCCGAATCTTTTTTAACTTTATTTGAAAATCATCTGTTTAAGAGCCAAAACCAATCTTCCCAATGCATCAATGCAGGGACTTTGAAATTGATAAATGGTATATTCACTTACTTGCCTATTGCTTACCTACCAATCTTACCAATGAATCAGGAGGATGAAAATATGACTATGGAGTAGTTTCCTATCATTAATTAAACAAGTCCATTATATTTTATGTGATTCGACTTCAAATTTAGTAAAATTGTTTCAAATCACTAACAGAATCGAAAGTGCCCATTCTTTCAAATAAAAGGAGAAAGAGTTATTCAAATTTCATGTGATGATTGTAGGGGAATTGAAAAATAAGTTGACAATTTTAAAGATTCCCCGGAAAGATAATAGAGATGTCTCCGGAATGTGTTAAAGAATGAAAAAAAAGTCTCATATTAGTGGTTAATGAGATGGGTGGTCTCCTTATTAGGCTTGGGTAATTCTCCTCCCTTTGAGCTAGCTTTTGAGGTGTGAGTTATGCCCAAGACCTAATTTTACATAATTTCTCATGAGAAACATGTTGAAAATCTTACGGAAAATACGTACGTCCAAAAAGCCGTATGCTTTCAAGGATAAAATAACAAAAAGTTGATATCTTAATTAAAAACTACATGTCGTAATGTTAATATATTAATCGTTTTATGGATACTTGATTGAAGGAATCCAAGGCCCATAGATTATAGATATTCTACTGTGATGGCTGCTCTTAATTCTGCTGACTTTAAAGAGGTGTAAATGGTTTTAAAAAAAATTGACTTAACCGACTGAATCGAACTGTATCGAATCAATTTTTAGGTTTCTTTAATAAAATTGATGGTTTTTATAAAAGTTTATAACCGTACCAAATAATTGAGTATGTTTTTTATTTTATAAAAATTAACTAAAAAATACCGAACCATAACGAATAATACATGTGAAAATATAATTTATATATTAAGTTTAGAAATATTAAAAATTTTGCTTAGGACCCGGGGTGATGAAAGCGGCAACATAATTAACACTCAAAATCCTAATATTGAAACTTACTATACTACTCCGATCGAAATTAAATTTGTTCAGGGATTTTGACTCTCGAGTAGTAACTAATAAGCTACAAGGTATTCCAATAATCTTGGGTAACAAGCTACATATTATTAGATATTTTTCCTCTCTTATGATATAAATTTCTCTTATTCGATAATTAGTTTCAGTACAACTCAATTCTTGAGTTTCATCTTTTTATTGTTTTTTCTCCGCTCATGTAATCTACATTATATTTTTTTACTTATGCTTAATATTATTTTACACTACCATAAAATAATGAAATGAATTTTTATTCGTGTTTTCTTATCACCTTTTAAACAATAAAAATGCCTAAAGAGTTTTTGTCAAAGTCATACACAAGTATACAAGTATACATGATAGAGTGTTCTAATTTTTTATTTTTTTAAGAAAAAAATACCAAACCATACCGATACCAAAGAAAAACCAAGGTGATGAGACGATTTTAAAAAGTCTAATTTTGATTATATGAAATAAAATAATCGAAAAATTAATATGATACAAATTTTATAAAATAATTGTCTGAAGCATATCATTGACAACCCACACTTTAAACATTGTTTGAAATAATAATTATCGTGTTTTTCTTGGATAATGTTGATTTATCGTACTAAAGTACTCCAACACCATAAAAAGAAAGTCATGAAAGTAATTGCATGTTGCATACTATATTAATAATGTCAGACAACACAATTTGCTTTTTTCAAAACAGAGAATAATTGCTTAAACAATGCCCATAGTTTTGGACTCGACATGTGCAGGTTTAATATTTTTTTAGAACATATATATAACATGCTTATCCAAGTGGAAGTTATAAATTTGGTAAATGTTAAGTGGTCTATCGTGTGAACCAAAGGAAAAGATAAGTATAAAAAAATTAAGTATAAAAAATTAAAGCCAGCTCTTTCATCATATGGTCACACGATTACAGATTAATACTTTTCATAATTAGAGCTTTAATAAATTCATTAATCACCTAATTCGGCTACTTTACTGCCTCGCCTCAGCAGTAAGCAATAATGATCTCTGATTAAATTATATGATTAATAACCTAAAGACGCATCCATTAAGAAAAAGAAAAAAGAAAAACTAAAGACGCATCCATTATTGCTTCAAACGATTTTTAAATGTTTTAAAGGCCTATGAGATCTTATAATATATTTATAAAAGTTATGAGGATAACATCTACCAAACTTAATTAATATGATATATTTTTCATTTATCTATTTAAAAAATATTTTTTATATATAGTACTCTAATAATTTAACTTTACTTTTTCTTTTTTACTTTTAAGTTGATAATTTATATTCGCATATATGTCTAAGGTTTGTTTTAGACCACCAGTTAATTAATTATTATTATTTTGTTTAAAAGGAATCAAATAATACTCCATTATTTACTAAAAAAATTAAGAGATAAGTAGTTAGTTTAGCTATATTAATTGTGACCCTGCACCCTGTTTGTACAATTATAATAGCCTAATCTGACAGGAGGGACATTGTTTTCTTATCTCTTTTTATTTTAATATATTTAATGTGGATTTGGTTTTTATTATGACAAATTGCTTATTGCATTGAATGAAAAAATTAAAAAGATCTTTATTTCTTCTGAATTCACTAATATTATTAGTCTGTAAATGAGTAGTATATACACCAAATTATCCTTCAGATCAGTAGATGTCCAAAAATCTGTTTGGCATCGTTTGATTCAATACGAAGTTTAAGAATAGATTATTATTTTTTTGAATTTTATGGTCTTAAATAGATCATAACATTTGTATGATTATAATGCTTTTGAATTTTTCGACTTGAAAAAATGTCATAATATTTGTGTGACTATAAAAGAATTTCATAAAAAATGTAAAGATATGGCACTTGGGCCTAACTCAACCCCAAAAGCTAGCTCATGAGGGGAGGATTGCCCAAGTCCATATAAGTAGGGGTGTGCATTCGGTTTTTCGATTTTTGATTTTGTAAAAGTGCAACCCAATCCGAACCAAAATAAATTTGGTTTGGTTCGATTTTTCTCTATTCGGTTTGATTTTTTTCGGTTCGGCTATTCAGTTATGTTAATAATTAATAACATAATCAAAGTTATATTTGCATGTTGAAAAAAATAAAAATTATATACAGGGAGAAAAGTAATAATATTGAATGAATTAAATATACTTTCTAATATAAGTCACGAATAAAATATTAAAACACAATACCTAAAAAGTATATCAATAGATGTCCAAACATAAAATATAAACTAAATTATAATTGCCTTTTTAGTTTTTTATTAGAGTATTATTAGGATTATATATATATAATTCAGTTTTTTTGGTTTTTTTGTTTTTATTTTTCTAAATCCGAAACCAAACCAAAAATCCAAAAAAAACAATTCAAATTAAAATTCGATTTGATTTGATTTGATTTTTTGGTTTTATCCGAATAATGCACACCCCTACATATAAGAAAATCATGAGTCCATTTCCGGTGAGACTTTTACCCACTCTAACAAAAAATAATATAAAAATGTATCCAAAAAAAATTCACAGTCGCAAGTCTTGTAGCAAACAGGCATGTTAGTTAGAATTTGACCGAATTAAAAGTGCATCGATATTCACTAGTTACTATAACATAGAAAGGTGATGTTTCATAATCATACGTATATAAAATGGATTAGTTTATTTAAAATTAATTCGTATCAAACCCGTCGAATCAAATTTGATTAGCAAAGTAGGTAGAACATTTAAATTTGAATTATTTGAAGGAGACAATATTTTGTTTTTATTTATATGCAGTCCACCTTGCTTCCCACGTGAAGGTCTAGCTAGTTGGGTCACTTTGCAATTTGCAATAGATTAGAATAAATTTAATAAATGGATCATATGAGTTCAGATAAACACAAAAAGAAGGGATAACTGTAAGGTGCTTGTTTAAGTTCACTCTAATAATTGGTATTGATAGTGTATAAATTAGATTAATTTTAAGGAAAAATTAAACTTCAGTTGCGCCAGTTTCACTAAGAAAATACTAGTGTTGGTGAAAATTATTTACCAATAAATCGGACTTACATGTGCATCATATTAATTAAAAGAGTTAGTATTATTGTTACTATCCTGAATCCCTTCCCCACCTTGTAAATTAATAATTTTCAAAGTAGCTTTATTAAATTCTAGCTACTTTATGTCCACTTTTTTTCCTTGCAAGTTGCACGCAAAAAACAATTATGAATATTGACACTTGCTGGTATCTTTTAGTCTATAAAAGAACACTAGCAATAAAAAGATTCACAGCAAACTCAAGCTCATTATTCCACTTTGGTACTAATTAAGTCATGGCTACCAATTCCTCTCAACCATTGTTGGATTCTCCCAAACCAAAATCCTCCTTTTCTACTAAAGCTCTCTTTGTGCTTCTCTCCTTAGCCGCTATTGTTGGCTCAGTTGGATTCATTTCAATCTGGGCCATTAATGGTACTAGCCCATCAATTTCCTTGACAGCCCATGTTTGCGATACGGCCCATGATCAGCCATCCTGCTTGGCCATGGTGTCTGAGGTTGCACCTGCTGGTATGATGGATACAAAAACAGTGGATTTATTAAAGATGGTTTTGCATAAATCGTCGTTAAAAATCCACGAAACGATTGATTTGGCGAGCAATGTGAACAGTAGGATCAATGATGGAAAGGAGCAAGCAGCTCTAGCAGATTGTCTAGAGTTGATGGATTTGTCAAGGGATAGATTAATTGACTCCATGATGGGACTTGGGAACCTATCGGCCCAAGCCCACTTTGATGTCCATTCATGGCTAAGTAGCATTCTCACCAATCATGTTACTTGCTTGGATGGGCTAAACAGCCAGGCCCGGTCCATTATGGAGCCCATGTTGAATGATTTGATAGCAAGAGCAAGGACTTCCTTGGCCTTGATGGTTGCAATTGCACTACCAAAGACTGATAATAATGTCCAAACAGTAATTGATGAATTGCCCTCATGGGTTACTAGTAATGATAGAAGGCTTTTACAACTTTCCGCTAATGCTATAGCAGCCAATGTTGTAGTGGCTGCAGATGGTAGTGGAAAATACAAGACTGTAAACGAAGCAGTTGCGTCTGCCCCTGATAATAGCAAGACTCGTTATGTTATTTATGTGAAAAAAGGAACTTATAAGGAAAATGTTGACATTGGGAAAACTAAAAAGAATTTAATGCTTGTGGGTGATGGCATGGATGCCACAATTATCACTGGCAACTTGAATGTTGTGGATGGTTCAACAACCTTCAAATCTGCAACTGTTGGTAAAAGATCTTCTTTCTCACTATATTATTTTGACTTAATTTTGCCTATTAATTATAACTTGTTAGTAACCATTTCTATCAATTTAATACATGAAACATAAATTCATTTTTTCATAATGCAGCTGCTGTTGGGGATGGATTCATAGCCCAAGATCTACAATTTCAAAACACAGCAGGACCACAAAAGCACCAAGCAGTGGCCCTTCGTGTTGGAGCAGATCTATCTGTCATCAACCGTTGCAAAATAGATGCATTCCAGGACACTCTTTATACCCACACTCTCCGTCAATTCTACAGAGATAGTTACATCACTGGCACGGTGGATTTCATCTTCGGTAACGCAGCAGTTGTGTTCCAAAACTGTAAACTCGCTGCCCGAAAGCCCATGACTGGACAGAAAAACATGGTTACGGCCCAAGGTCGTGAAGATCCAAACCAAAACACTGGAACTTCGATCCAGAGTTGTGATATTATTCCTAGCTCGGACCTTGCACCAGTGAAAGGGTCCGTGAAGACGTATTTGGGCCGACCTTGGAAAGCGTATTCGCGGACTGTGTACCTGCAGTCCAACATCGGAGACCATATTGATCCAGCAGGTTGGTCAGAATGGGACGGTGATTTTGCATTGAAAACATTGTACTATGGTGAGTACATGAACAAAGGACCTGGTGCTGGAATTAGTAATAGAGTGAACTGGCCTGGTTATCATAAGGCATTAACTACAGCAGAGGCCACGAAGTTCACTGTGGGTCAGCTGATTCAAGGAGCAACGTGGTTAAAATCCACTGGTGTCGCTTACACCGACGGGTTGTGAAAAACTTGTTTAATTATATTAATATCTCTCTATATTAATCATGTATTGCTAATTAATTATGAAGTTTTAGTATGTTTGGTGTGGTTTTAATTAAGCTTGTTCCTCAATAATATGCGGATGAGTTGACGTACTATCGATCGATCATCACTAATTGGTCGAATTAATAAACTTTGCATGTGGTTGTTAATGTAAAGAGAGACTACTATTTACAAAGTTTTTTGTTAGTGTCGGTGGACTCATTACTCATTATGTAATGAATAATTTCTCTTGATGAGTGTCGGTGAACTGCGGAGGTGAATCCTAGATTTTAAGTTGTATTTCACTCCTTTGGCCATAACTTTTTTTATTACGGGGTTCTGATAGATTATTTAAACATATTGAGTGACTTTTATAACACAAAAATAACTACTCAAAAATATTGGCTAAAGCTATTGGGTTCTATCGAGGAAAAAAATACATTCAACTAGCCGGTACGTTAAGCATCTTGAGCTCATTTAAGGTATGGGAAGGATCACATCTCAAGGGAACTAACTTTGATCGATGCAAGTGTCCGTTACTGATTCTATTATAATTTGAATCCATGATTTATATAGGTCACACAACAATAACTTTACCATATTCTTCAAAATTAACCTATAACTTAATGGTGGATCGGCCCCTGGTGGACTTAAATAGAATATTCAACTTGCTGTGTGTCCTAACTACTATATATAGGTGTAGCCCACAACTTGTAATAAATTGGTTGATAGCTTGTGATCAAGGACAATGGCATTTCATAACGTACGTGTTCCGCTCCCAATAGCTAGCTTTCAATTTTATGTATGCTTTTTTGGTTCGACAAACCCCAATATAGGGGGTATCTAGTAGAGCTACTTGTTTTTCCCCTTTTGAACCTCAAAATGTCTGATTGTGGCTATATGCACTTGTAATAGAGTTGTTTGGTTTCTTCTTCATTTTGAATCTTTGTAGCTTATATCACCATGTGTTGTCCACAAGGGCAGAACAGACAATGGGTTATGAGTTAATGACTTAATTATGAGCACTTTCTTTTTTTACCCTCCCATAGTGGGGGGGCCGGCTCCAAGGGGATAAAAGAAAGGCATCCATTAGGCTCTCAAATTTGATAGGTTCCCTTTTTAACTTTTTTTTTTAGCAATAATAGGTTATAACGTATGATTTTTAAGAAAGAATATTGAGTACTATTTATAAATAAAAGTAAATTATTCGAGAACTACGTAAAAAGTATTATAAGTCACGATAATTCATGATAATTCAAAATATTTAAAAGATATATGAAAAAATTACGATCAAACATAGACTTGTTTAAATTTCAAAATATGAAAGATATCACATAAATTGAGACGGGATAAGTACTTATTAAGAGGTGCCCTAAATGCATTGTGGATAAGTAAAAGTGAAGGGAGGAAGTAATAGTTTTCTTTCCATGACCTACATAATTTCTTTTTTTTTTTCCTTTCAAGGACCTACAAAAATTCTCATGTCCATTACTTGATTGACAAGCTAAGTTGGATTAGATTATACACCTAGATCTGGCTCTTCTCCATATGTTTTTTTATCTATTTTTCACAAGGTTTTACTTGAATTTTTGACACATGGTATATGTTAAATTTAATGATTAAGATTTAATTGACTAAAACAAATCCCTAACCATAGTTTAGATAATAAATATTACTTATAAATTTAGTTCCAAAAATTATTGTATTCCCACAAACCTAGCAACATATAATCTTGTCCATTAATATGATGGAAAAAATCTCTCTTCCTACTGTATTTTTTTTTACGCAGGAACTATATTTCAAATTAATCTTTGCATTCTCTCTTTGAAACTTTTAACATTTATTGAATCTTAAATACATTATATCAAAAGTCCAATTATTATATTTTAAATTAATCTTTTTACTGCATTTTTTCTTTGAAACTCTCACTTTAACATTAGCTATTGCAGAGATGATAACAGTTCAATATTTTTATAATTAGGTGTCTTTTTTAAAAAAAATAAATAAAAGTGTGAATTATTAATGGTTTAAAGAAGTCTGATTATTCTTTTTAAATAATCTTTTTACTTTATTTTTTCTTTGAAAAATTCTTTTTAACATTAGTCATTGCAGAGATAATGGTAATTCAATATTTTGTAATTAGGTGCCTTTTAAAAAAGAATTCAAACGAGCATTAACTAAAGTTCCAAAGAAAAAATATAATAAAAAATTATTTTTTAAAAAATAATTGGACTTCTTTAATCAAATTTCTTTAAATTGAGATAATGTCTTTAATTTTAGTAAATGTTAAAGAGAAAGTTCAAAAGACAAAATGCAATAATAAGGTTAATTTTTTTAAAAAAATGTAGATCTTGCTTAGTAAGTAGGAATAGAGATTTCCCCTCTATATTTATGGACAAAATAATATATTATAATAATTTTTAAAATCAAATATATAATATATTTATTATTTAAATTATAATTAGAGAATTTATTTTGATCAATTAAATCTTAGTTATTGAACTTAACCTATATCATATGTCAACGATTAAAGCAAGAACTTGATATTTAAAAAAGGATAGGAGATTCTTTCCTTCTTACAGTACACGTGCTTGTATTTTTTTGGTTGAGGGGAAAGGGGGAGGCTTGATTTTTAAGAGAGTTTGATAAGTTGGACCTACAAAAATCCATGTGTCCAATAGTAAGTCGGCAAGTGGTAAAGTTTTTGTACATTACAATTTACACGTGTCTTTCTTTTTCAGAACACATGTTAAAATGAATCGTACAATAATATTCTATATACAAGTTACAATGTCTAACAAACAAAAAACAAGAAAAAAAGTTTGATATGTACTACTCGCTCCGCCCCACTTTATATGATTCAATTTAATTTGATAAGTATTTTAAGAAAGAAAAAAAAACTCTTAAGATTTGTGATCTAAAATAAGTTTCAAATATTTGTGTGGATATAAATTATTTTATTAAAAATAAAATGAACATTTAAAAATTAAATTGTTACTAAATATAAAAATGTGTCATTCTTTTTAAGATTAACTAAAAATAAAAGTAAATCATATAAATATAGAGATAGAGAATAATTGAAGAAACCCACTTGTTCGTCTTGTTAGTTTCTTCACTCAACCTGATTATTTCGAATCCTTAATATCACGAGCATCTATTTTAAATAAATAATTAGAGGAGTTGGATTTTTGAATAATAACTGAGTTTCTACATATGTATGTGTTTGGACATGAATTAAGTCATATTGAAAATTAAATTAAAAAAGATATTTGAAAATTTAAATTATGTTAAACATACATTTCATTTTGAAAAAAAATGTTAGATGTGGTGTGAGGGAAAATCTTTGTTACTTTAAAAACTGGTTCCAATCGAAAGAGTGAAAATTAAAATTGCCACAATTTATATAACCAAAATGGTTTTTTTTTTTGGAAAAATAAAATAAAAATGTATAGAGAAAATCAGTAACCATATATGTAGTGAAGAGTGACTAATTCAATACTTGTCGTCAAAAATTGTACAATATATATATATATATATATATATATATATATATATATAGAAAATCGTACAAAGTATGTAGATCAAAAATTATTTTTCATGCATACATATATTAAATCTTGAATATCTTTAATGAATTTTTGGACCAAGTTGTATTAACCATATTGGTCCACGTAGGAAGACCACTACAATGGCTTTTTGGTTTGCAAGTAGTAACCGTATTGGTCCACCTGCGAGGACCACTATCTTTTTCTTCTATTTAACGTTCAAGAAGAAGAGACAAAACGTTAGGTGAGAGAGCAATGTCTAATAAAATCTAATAAGGTTTCCGATCAATAATTGTCTTATATTTTTATTAATATAAAAATATAATAATAAGGTTCCTTTTCTTTTCTTTCACAATTACAGAAAATATATCTTACCTCGTTTAGGGGTTGTGGTTTGTTAATTTAAATTTATTTGTACGGTACCATACTAAAATTTGAAGACATCACATGTTCCCTAATTATGGTATATTTACATGTATGAAATTTAATTTAGAATACAAGGGCAAATCAGCATGTTTCTTGAAATCTGATCAACACTAGTGAAAAAAGAATGTCAACACTTACGTAGTATACTGAAAAGAAAAAGGGGGGGGGGGGGGGGGGGGGGAATGGTAAACAATATAAAACCCGCTAGAGCTAATTGCTCCCTCTCCTACTAATTTTCAATATTACATAGTATACCACTTAAAAGTGACGCGGATGCATGGTGTTGTCGCGTTTATTCATGTATTTCAGATATTTGCGTAACTGATTTTGGTAACTGAAGATATTTTTGGTAACGAAATTCCTAGCGAAAATCAAGAGATTAACGAAAACACATATCTTGGTTATGTAATTTGATTATTTTTATTTTTATTGATCTTTAAAATAATTAATTCATTAATTTAATGTATCTATTATCAATTTTATCACAATGTATTCAAAATACATGTATCTAGTATCAAAATACATGTATCTGGTGTTAAAGATGTACGGATACATACATCAAATTTCATCTAGTGTATCCGTTTATATGTATCTAGTATTAATTCCATGTATATGTTTATATTTATCCAGTATTAATTTGATGTATCTAGTATCAATTTTATATATGTATCAAAAAATATATGCATATCAAAGTTGTCCCGTCAGAACTTTTAATACATAGATAAATGCTTAAAAGAAAAAGAAACACAAATACATCTTCATCAAAGAAAAATAACAACAGTTCCACATTCCCCTACACAAACCAGCTTGCACCACCCTTAACTACTAGATCTTTGAGATTGGAAAGAATTCTATAGCACCATCACTTGAACCATCCAAGGCGATACTTCAATATATTGCCATGGCTTAAACAAGGAGTCAAAGTCATTAGCCTTGCAGCATTAAACAAGAATGAGGCACTTCATGTTTCATGGGCGAGATTTGCGTAATGGTGAATGAATGTGGGGATGAAGAGTAAAGCGTAATTTGGGGGTTAAATTTTTTTTGGATAAATGCATGCGCGAGATTTGTGACGAGTTTGTAGGGGAAGTTATGACTGATTGAGGAGTGACATGTATCTAGTATTGAAGTGGTATGAAATTATGAAAAAGTGGGATATTATGTAATTAATTTAAAGTAGTGAAAAAACAAGTAAATATAGTAAGAATATTTGGTTAATTATGTAGTTTATCTAAAAAAAAACACTTATGTAGTATACATTTTTTCGTTTTTTGTCGTTAAACATTTGAGATCTTCGAATTGAGTTGATTGCTCAAATGATTATTCAACTATTGAAATATTTTGGAGTAAAATCGTCTTTTTCATTTTGTCATAAAAAAAAACTACATTTGTATTATTATGTCTTGACGCGGGTTTTACTTTTGCTATGAAAAATTCTCTTCTTTTTAAGAGTTAAATTTCGAAAAACACGTCTAGCAATAAAATTTTGAAAAATTTTATTTTTACTTTTTTAAAGAATTTCAAAAAAATAAATAAATTATTTTCACCTTTATCACTTCAAATTATTTTTCACTGTGAAAATAAAAACTACTACTTTCTTTTACTTTTACCGTACGTGAAACATGGCCAAAACGTTTACTAATGCGTCACATCTGAGAATGAGTCGTACAAAAATATCTCTGACAAGTTACAATGTCCGACAAAGAAAGGAACAAAGAAACAAAATATTATATGACCTACATACATTAATTGAAGCCATATGGTCCAATAATAATAAGGTTAAACTACTAGACATACCTCCTTATCATATTTACTAACTCTCCTACTATTTTATTTTAATTAATTAATATATTATATGTTAATCAAAAAATCACTCGTATACATCACCTCACATAGGGATATATCGCCTCCACTCGGGATACATTATCCTCTGATACATGCGGGATGTCGATGTATCAGAGGTAAAATCAAAGAATGCCGATGGTATCAGAGTAGTTTGAGATGTATCCGATGAGATTGAGATGTATCCGATGAGATTGAGATGTATCCGATGAGATTGAGATGTATCCGAGTAGTTTGTGGATGTATCCCGAGGCGATCTATTCCGAGGT
This sequence comes from Jaltomata sinuosa, assembly GCA_003996215.1. Taxonomy (NCBI): domain Eukaryota; kingdom Viridiplantae; phylum Streptophyta; class Magnoliopsida; order Solanales; family Solanaceae; genus Jaltomata; species Jaltomata sinuosa. The sequence continues at coordinate 387,618 of QJPP01001372.1, forward strand.
GAGAGATGTATTCCGATGAAATTGAGGTGAAAAAAAAGTAATTAGCTCTCAAAAATATGTATTTTATGTAAATCACCTTAATAATAATATGCACGGATAAAATAACAAATTATTATAAGGAATATTGATGTTTCGTTGGAAACCGAAGTATCTACGACATTAGCATATTGTTATCCAAAAGAAAAAAGAAAAAAGAAAAAAAGAAAGACATTAGAAGACTGGTTATCTTGTACAACATTTAAAATATCTTCAAATTATTATATCCTCCATCCACTTTTACATATTCACAATAAACTTTACACTTCCTATAAGAAAATAATAAATAAAGTACACATATATTTTAATATAATATTCATGATTATTAGCATTTTCTGAAAAAAAAAACTGAGAAATTAATAGTTAATGTTATAAGGGTAAATAAGAAAAAAAGATTGTTGATCTAGATATGCTAAAATGGATAACTAAAAGGTAAATTTATTTTTAGAACAAGTAAAAGTGAACGAAATGAATTGCTTGGATGGTAAATATTCTTCACCTCCAACCCTAATGCTGTGCAAATTGGCTTGAATGTTGATTGGCTGGGGTTGAATCTCCCAAAGAGAACTGTAAACTGTAAAGCAGACCTTGGAGTGGATACGAAGAAGGCAATGGAGAATTTTTTAAAAGGAAGTTATAGCAGTGATATATGGAGTAGTGATATATTATACATGACAGGCACGTAATTGAAAACAATTCAGGAACATTAGTGTCAATAGAGAGTTCATTATGACACAAATACACAAGGAATTGCAAGAAAGAGTACATATGCGTGTTGGTTCAAGGAAGGCAAGGAACAATCAAATTTTGATATGTAGAATTTGTGACTAGCGTTGATTAGAACTTCTTAACCTTGATTTTCACAAGAGTTACTCATTTGTGGATTCAAATCGGGTTTCTCTATTTTAATTGAAACCAAGTTTTGTTCTCCCTTGGTTGATTGTAGATTCAATTAGCTCTTCTTTCTTCTATTCTCATCTCAATTTCTTCTAATTCTCATCTTAATTTCTACACTATCTTTATTTTGTATTGTTAAATTCCGTGTTGATAACCCTTTTGCTAACCCTCTTGCTATGAGGATATGTTTATTGTTTGTCCTTCCTATATTTTTGCAAGCTAAGAGTCCTTATTGCTTTTTTCTTTATTTTTTCACGGAGTTTTGACAATTCTAAACAACCTTCCTAAAAGGAGGTTAGGAAGCTAGAGACTCGCAATGTAAATACTGAGAACTCTTTTTGCTGGTATGATAATATTTTACATTTTATTGCAAAAACAAAAACAAAAAAAAACATGGTAATCTTCGGTTGATGTTATTATCCTTTAGTTTAACTCAACCAAGTATTTCGAATTAATCCTTAAACTGAGCACTTTATATATTTTAAATGAATAATTGGATTGCTAAGTTAATGCTTACGTACCCAAGAACTTGATAAGGCCACCAGGCCCCTACACCCCGACCCCCCACATATTGAAGGCCGTTATAATCACATAAATACGTAGACCATTAGATCTACTCAAGAAGTATCTAACAAATAGATTCAACTTAGTAAATCACTGTAAACAATATCTTTTATTTATTGTTTCTTTTAATGGGTGCGAAAAGAGCTAAGACGACACTTATTTTGAAATTGAAGGAATATTTATTTTGTTAAAAAATTCAATTATATATTAAAAAATTATATTATACTATAAATAATAAATGTACGTAAATTACGAGATTGCTTAACTTGTTTAGTAGGTTATAAAAAAGCACTTATTATAGATAAATTGCGGATAAATCTATGCTTATTATAGATTGAATTTTATTTTTAAAGAAAGTTTGACGTATAATAATTGTTGATAAGCCTTATATGCGTTTCTTTTTGGGAAAATATCATAAGTAGCATTATTAAAATATTATCTTTTTCAAAATATTTTTCACGTTCATATATACAAAATCTAATCTTAACTGAAATCATGCGGATATAGTATCTTATTGTAATAGTATGTGTATGGATATAGTTGTAAGACCAACTTGTGTATTGTATGTACGTGTTTTGAAAACGTTTTTAATTTGTGAGACATCCGTTTCTTATCCCATTCCATCTATTTAAGGACGATTGATTTGTGGAAGAAGCATCACAATAACCATGGCAACTTCTAGTGAACCTTTTCTAAATTCAACTAAAAGAAAAACCTTTTCCTTCAAATCTCTCTATATTTTCATAGCCCTAGCTGCTGTTGTTTGCTCCATTGCAATAGTTTCTATTGCATTCTTCCATGGCAGCGACAACTACTCTTTTCTTTCCATCAAATCCCCCAATATTTGTGAACATGCTGCTGATCCATCGTCATGCTTAGACATAGTGTCTGAAGTAAAAACAACACCATATTCTGCAAAAAACAACAAGGTAGAAATATTACAAATGATTTTGCACAAAACATCATCCCAAATCCAAGAAACCACCACGTTGATTAAAAATGTCCGTCTTCGGATTAATAATAAAAGAGAGGAATCAGCTCTAAGAATTTGCTCAGAGTTGATGGACATGTCTCGTGACAAAATCACAGACTCCATGGTGGCACTTGGGAAGTTGATGAGTACTACTTCTTCGAATTCGATTTATTTTGATGCTCATACATGGCTTAGTGCTGTACTCACAAACCATAATACTTGTATGGATGAGCTTCATGGTCATGAAGCCCATTCAATTATAAAGCCAATCATCAATGACTTGATTTCAAAAGCAAGTGCTTCATTGGCCTTAATGGTTACATTAGCACCCCAAAAAATGTACCATGATCATGATGACCTTAGACAACCACTACGAGGAGATTTTCCCTCATGGGTTAGTCCAAAAGATAGGGAAATATTGGAATCTGCTAATTCAGAATTAGTGAAAATTAATGCTAATGTGGTGGTGGCAAAAGATGGTAGTGGCAAATACAAGACAGTTAATGAAGCTATTGCAGCGGCACCAGTTAATAGCAATAGTCGTTATGTTATACACATCAAGAAAGGAACGTACAAAGAGAATGTTGTGATAGCTTCAAATAAGAAGAATATAATGCTACTTGGTGATGGCTTGGGTAATACTGTTATAACTGGCAACTTGAATTATGCTGCTGGAACCGGAACCTTTGATACGCCAACCGTTGGTAATATTTACTTATTTTATTTTTAAAAAAGATTACTTCTTATCTCATTTGATTTAGAGTTTAATTCCATATAATAACAACGTAAGATCACCTAAAAGATCAAAAAATACACACTATTAGGTAATCCATATATCCATAATAAGATTAGTAAACAAGTAAGATACCCTTCTACCATATGTTAAAAACAGTGATAGTATTAAGGTTAAATCCTTTAGTTTTATAGTATGAGTTTATGTTTGTGCATTGATAGAATAATTTTTTATAATTTTATATTATCAAGTTAAATTGACCTACAACAACATTTGACTCTATATCAAACTTGACGTGATAAATTTACTAACAGTGTAAAAAACTCTTTACAATTTCAGCATATATAATTTAAGAGTTCAACATATATCTATTGACAGTGTAAAAATTTCTAACAGTATAAGCTCACTTACTATAACAAGTAAAGGCAACCTAGTAGTATAATACTCCCTCCGTCCCATTTTACGTGGCACACTTTCCTTTTTGGTCCGTTTCAAAAAGAATATCACTTTTCTATAATTAGAAAAAATTTAACTTTGAAATACCCCTTTTACCCTAATGAAATGATTTACAACCACACAAATGTTCAAGGATTATTTTGGACCACAAGTTTCAAAAGTCTTCCTTTTTTACTTAAACATCATGCCAACTCAAAGGGTGCCACATAAAATGGGACGAAGAGAGTAATTCTTTATACTATTGATGTTGGTGTATATAAGTTAAACTCGTATCTTAAACTCTATATTATAGTACAGTACATATTAATTACGCGAAAGTTCACACTCTAATTATTTTTTAAATGAAAAAAAAAAGAGATTATAATTATACATAAGGGAAAGGAAGGATAAATGGGTAAAGGAATTGCAAGGTGAGAAGTCAGTGACAGAGCCAGAACTTTGATTTAAAGTATGAAGGTGTTATAAATATATGAAAAAGTCAAGGAGATTCAATATTTACTCTGCTATATATAACAAAAAATAAATATACAGTGCGATTTTCTATCGAGAAAGGCTCGGGTTCCATCTTGCTGTGCCCCTATGTGGAGCCCCACTAACAAGCGATAGGAATAAAGATAGGGCAACTAATTGGACAAGCATGCATGATTTTGATAGCTCTAATTTGGTTGATTTTGTGTGATATACATGCAGCATGTAATGCGGACGGATTCATAGCACAAGATATCCTTTTCCAAAACTCAGCAGGACCAGCTGGGCACCAAGCTGTGGCACTTCGTGTTAGTGGGGACAAATCCGTCATTAACCGCTGCAAAATAGATGCTTATCAAGACACACTCTACGCCCACAACAACCGTCAATTCTACAAGGATTGTTACATTACTGGAACGGTCGATTTCATCTTTGGTAATATTAAAATGTTAATTCGACCATACTCTCCTAGACACACTTTTACTTATTTAATTATGTTCTGATACTTTCTCAGGCAATGCGGCTGTGGTGTTTCAAAAGTGCAACATCGTGGCTAGGAAGCCTATGAGCGGACAACAAAACATGCTAACAGCGCAAGGCAAGACAGACAAGAACCAAAACACTGGAACTTCAATACAAAGTTGTTCAATAACGCCAAGCAAAGACTTAGCACCTGTTAAGGGATCTTTTAAGACATTTTTGGGCCGACCATGGAAGATTTATTCAACAACTGTGTTCATGGAGTCTTCCATTGATAACCATATAGATCCAGCAGGGTGGGCTCCATGGGATGGTACTCTAGGGTTGGACACATTGTACTATGGTGAGTACAAGAACAATGGGGCAGGTGCTAATACTAGCAAAAGGGTAAAATGGAAGGGTTACCATGTTATTACTCAAGCTTCTGAGGCTATGAAATTTACTGTCTCACAATTGCTTCAAGGAGGGTCTTGGATTAAAGATGCTGGAGTGTCCTTCACATCTGGGCTTTCAAGCTAGTCCAATATTATTCGTATCTTAGTTCTGCCGAGCGCGAGGTCCGTTTGAATTAGCTGATTAAAATATCACCTACTGCAAAACACTTTTAGGTCTTGAAGCTGATTTTATAAATAAATAAGTGTTTGGATGAAAATGTTGAAATTGATGATGATCAGTTAGTAGTATTTTTTTTTTTTTTTGATAAACAACATGCATAAATAACTAGCTAGGACCTAAAAAGACTAATGATAAAAATCTATGCATGCTCTAGGAAATTTTCTGGGCCAAAAAGGCTTAAAGGGGACATCCATCCCCCACCCCTACCCCTCCACACACACAATTTGGTTGAAAAGATTATAGTAACTATAATTCCAAAACACTAGTACTAATAAACATTTTCATAGAGTTAAGAACTCATCAGAAATTAAGATTAACTATCTTTATTTGCTGCAAAATTGATGCGAAAAGCATAAAATTAGCAACTTGATTTTTAACTTGGGCCAGCTTACCTAGGTAATTAACACTACTACATCCATACCCTATGGGCTGGGCCGAGTTCGGATCATGACCTTCTATCTTTGCAAAATGTGTGATTTCTCATTTCTTTGCCATTTCAAACCTGCATGATAAACACACAAGGTGGGTAACTTAAACTTGAGATTTTTACCAACTAAGATTAAAACCTACAATAGTAGGTAACCCTGATATATTTACATGCTTAAATTTGAACTTTTCGACCTGCCTAGGCTAATCTAGATGTGAAATCAGTTTAATTAGCAGGTAAAATTACCCAATATAGTTTACCTATTAACGGTAACTATTGGCACTTTCATCATAAGATTATTCACTCGACAATTGCACCTCAATCTCCATTGAAAAATGAACTTTGAGCATTTGATCAAAATATAGTTTAGTTCAAGGGAATTCTCCGCAAAACGATAAGAGTTGTTATCGTATGATTAGAAAGATCACATGTACATAATCAAGTCTAGAAAGCAGTCTTTTACGAAAATGCACGATAAAGCTAAATCCTAAATCAAGACACTATGTATGGATGGTGTGAATTGCCAAAACAAGAATTCTTGAACAACAAACAATAAATCTAATGTAGTTTCGACTCTTTCTCAAATCATGGGCATAGCTATCTTTGTCAAAAGAAATAATCTCTCATAGTACATCAAGTTGATTCCAATTAATTAGCTATAACATACCTTTCATATCTATCATCTACAGCTGCATCAGAATTTCCGATGTAACGTCATGCATAACTGAATTTTTTATAATTATTATAATCCAAAACTACTAACACAGAGATTAAAATACTTGGAAAATCTTTCAAGATTTGGACTTAGAATTAAAAGCAGCAGCTGTCTGAAGGTGATCAACACATTTCTAATTGAAGCAATATGAAACTTCCATGATGCTGCATTAGAATTATCACATATAAACGTGGTTCCAACTTCCAATTCTTTTATTTAATTCTCCAAATTACACATAGCAATGAAAAATAATAATTAGAGAACGCCACATGACTTAGGTCATGTTACGAATATATTTTATTATTTAGAAGGAGAATGATTCTAAGAGGGATATGCAATTTGGATTATACAATTTAAACTAAAGATTTATATTCGGTTATTTTTTAAGAAAAAATCCTGACAGTTGGTAATAATACCGTTATCTGATATTAAGGTATCTCAATTCCAACTAATTTTTTTGTTTCAAACTAAAGGAACTCGTTAGAAGGGGAAAAAAGGAAGGGAGGGCCGGGGGGGGGGGGGGGGGGTAATGCACCACCAATTAGAAAGTAGAAGACTTGTGTCATATGTCTTGATTAATGATTATGGGAAAAAAGAATAAAACAGAAGACTTTTATAATTGGCTGCAAGTTGATAGACTTGAATCAATGCTACAAGCACGTATATATATAAAAACCTCAAAATATTGAGAAAAGAATATATTTTAGTAACGACTTTGAAGATTGGCACATTAATACAACATAATGTTAACAGTATCTTTAGATTAATTAATCTCAACAACTATAGTTATTTTAAATGGGTAAACAGTAACATGATTAATATATACCGCCCATGAGTTCAGAAGGCATGCATACAAGAACAGTCTATTTATTATACTGCTTCGTAGTTATTTTTTTAAGAAAAAAACATCCAATAAGGATATATCGACTTAATAAAAGATTGGCACGAGTATAGAAAAATTAGAGAAATTCAAAGAGAGAATAAACGATAAACCACTACGCCTATTTATAAGTAACTAAACAGAACTTCTAAAAAAGAATCTTATAGATTCTAAATTTTTAAATAATAAATATGTATTATGCAATTAATACATATATCCTAAACTATAAATAACCCAAATAAAAACTACTAAGCATTTTCCTAAAAAAAATTACCATTAACGTAAACCCTAAAATACAAGGAAAGTAAGTATTATAAAATACTTTTAATTAAATATATTGCTAATATTCCCTGTCATGAACACTTAATTGATCTTCTTCTTGATCTCAATTTTTTAGCCCTTTTCCACTACATACTTCAAGTATTCTCAGTAACTCTTTTTATATCATGATTGATTAAGAAATAAGAATAATAGTATAAGTTTTCTTTTCAAACAGAAAAGAAGTAGGAATGCGCCTTATAAAATCAGAGAATTTTGATTTTATAGATTTACAAATACTATTTTAGTCATATAACCCTTTCATAAGAGATTCTTAAAAAAAATATCATATACGATTTATGTAGAGTCATCTTTCTTATTCAAATTATAAGTGTGCATATAAAATTGTTTCCTCATAAATTACTCTTTAATGTTTCCTTATAAAAGCGCCAACAGAGTTTAGCACCTTGAAATTCATCAATAATTTCATGTCCTTCATCTAATCTAGCATCAAAAGATTTTTCTATTTTTAGATATAGATATTTCAACTTATGATAAATTTTGCATACTTGTTGACTGATGTAGCACTCAAATAAGTACGTGTTGATCTACCGACAAATTTCAATTCATATTTTTACTATTGGAGAATTCATCCATGATGATTTGGACAAAAGGGTAACTTCAAAAAAATGATTGTAAAAGTCCAATTTTTCATTATAACATCCCATAAGTTATAGTATTTGGTGTCTATTAAAGGTATTTTATCATATGTTCGAGTGCTTTATCAGAATACATCATAGTCGTTTATGTATCTAATTAAAACTTAATAACAAATTTAAAAGACTATCAATGTATTCCACCGATCCGAAAGCGAAATACAACTATTATATACAGAGATTATTAACAAGAATATGATGATTTCCACTTGGTGTATATATCATGAATTGAAAAGGGTAAAACAACAATATAATTAGTGTGTTATTCAATTTGAGAAAAGAATTCCAAATTTTACAGTATGAAATAGCAAAGGATTGATGTGGGCATGGGTGAGTTAGGGACAAGTAATAGTAGTGGATATGTGGCTAGAAAAGACTAGGTGGGAGGGGGTGGAGGGTGGGTGGGTGGCATATGGGATTGAAGAAGGATACTAATTAACATGTTATGTTTTGAGTTTTGACAGAGATACCATTCTCATCCCTACAAAGTAAGCAAACTAGAGATTTTCTGATGCTGAATTTTTATCTACCTAACCACTCTCAATATAGAATCATTTTTTTAAAAAAAATTCTTATAGGGAACTCTTTGCCATGTGTGATGCTTTCTATAATGGACTAACAAGTGGTATGGGTTTTGGATAATATTTGGTTAAAATTGAAAAAGAAAACACTACTAGAAATAGAAGGTTTTTTCACTACGAATCAATGAAAAATTTATATTAGAAAAAATAATTTTCACTTATTTTTTATCGAACTAGCTTACTGAGAAAATGTATGGTGAAAAATAGATTCTCATTGAAACACTGAAAAGCTTTCTATTTTTAAACACTAAGAGAACTATTTTTTTCTTTTTCACTGATTTAATCAAAATATTTGTGGGAATAAACACTAAATATTTTTCAGTGAAAAATTTTAATGGAAAAAATAGCAACTTTTTAGTAGTGAAACAACATTTAAGGTTGTAGTTAGAAAAGCGTATTTGGACTTAATATGTATGAACAATTGAAGATGAATTTTACTTGAGAAAAATTGGTGAAGATTATCATTTCACTTCAAATATTTTTAAAATAATATTTTAAATATTTAACCAATATCTCAAATACTAAAATTTAGTGTGTATAAATACTGATGGCCAAGCCAATATTTACAAATAATGAATTTGAGCATTTATAAATAGTGAAATATTATTCATATCCAAACCAAAAAGTATCTCTCCATTTTTTTTCTTGGAAAATTGGGATATTTTTTTTTCAAATTTCATTAATTTTCAATATACTTATAGTATGTACTAAAAAAGAAAAAGACAGACTCCGCGATTTACTCTTTCAACAACAAAGCCACCTATACGCCAACAAAACATTAACAACACTACTTATAACAATAATAATCCATTAAATGTCATTTATTTAATTTATGTTGTAGTAGTGGAGTATAGTTCTCCTCATTTTCCATTTTTAATTATGAAAATTATTCAGAGGGATATATCCTATTTCTTAAATCCTTTGCTATTTCTATTGTTATTATTATATTTATGGTCCCTCAATTATCTATAAATTTCAATTCAAGTCCTCATGATATTTGACAAAGTATAATTTGACCTTTAATTACCTGAAATGTGTGGTTCTGACCTCTTTGTATAAGAACAACAACATACCCAGTGTAGTCCCACAAGTGGATCTAGAGATGGTAGAGTGTACGCCGACCTTACCTTTATCTCAGAGGTGAGGTAGAGAGGTGGTTTTCGATAGACCTCCGGCTCAAAACAAAAACATTCTAGAAAAAAATGTAATAGAAGTACAAGAAACAATAGATAATAACAAAAGTAATAAATAGTAGCAAAACAGTACCTACGACTACTAGTAAGGGCAACAAGACAAGACAATCCTACCTACTAATATGGATGCACTCCTACCTACTAACCTTCCATCCTAATTCTTGCCCTCGATAATTGCTTGATTTCACACTTATTAATTCTTAAATTTGTGAAGATTCATGATTAGAAGGATCAAAAGTGCACATATCAATTAATTGAAGATTAAACGTGCTTAACCAAAAATCAGAAAGACCAATATGAATTTGTTGATATTTGAGGGAATAAAAGTGCTATTTTCACTATTATTATTTCTAAATATATGAATTCCACAACCCCCCACCCCACCCCACCCCATCCCTTCAATTTGTAGTCTCTATGTGTCCATGTTCTTTGTAAACTAACCTCAACCCCTTTCTTTTTGGGAGGTTTTCGTGGTTGTCCACCTCTAACTTCTCTCTTTCCCTTCTTGGCCTAATTCTTCTTCTTCTTCAACTTTCGTTTTGTATCATTTGCCACCTATCTTTCCCTTTTCATTTCTCACATTTTCTTTTGGGATTTCATCAGCCCTCTTTGGCCTTTCTTCTTCATTTCAAACTACTTGTTTTTGCATGGTTGGTTTCTTGGTTATTACATTTTTATTATGTCTAAATTACTTGAAGGAAGATAATGGGCAATGCAACAGCAAGTTGAGGAGAACTAATAGCCCTTTCTTTTGTATTAGCTTTTATCAAGAAAGGTATTCTACTCAATCCATTTTGGGCATTTCAATGTCAGCACAAATACATAAAAAAAAAAAAAAGACTCAATCTTTGCATTATGCAGTTTCTGTCTGTATGTTGAAAAAGGTAATTAAAGGTCAAATTTTTATTATTGTGTTTGCATTTTTTTTTTGTTAGGCAAAAGAATTGGTTCTTCTCATTTGGGTGCTGCTGCTTGTATCTGTATTCTATTTCATCTCTGAACAGAGGGTTGTTCTTGCATTGGGGCTCTATACACTCTTCTATGGGAACCAAAATGAAGGGGATCTACAAATACATTTCTAATATTTTTGGTAATTGCCTTTTTTCCTTTAGCCCCATATCCCTATTTTATGTTTTTTGAGTTAATTTTCTGACTGGGAAGGGATTGGATTCTGATTACAGTTGTGAAGGAGAGGGAGATAGAAATTGGATTTCCAACTGATGTTAAGCATGTGGCACATATTGGTTGGGATGGACAATCAGGCAATGCACCCAGTTGGGTATGTTTTTAGGTTCTTCATTCTTTGGTCCACATATTTATATTTACCCTTTCCCAAATTCATCATTTTGTATAAAAGTTTCTTTTTTTTCTTCTTCTCATGTACCTAATATTTGTTTTTTTTTGGAACTTTATAGATGAATGAATTCAAGACTGGGCCTGATTTTGCAGCAACTTCTATTGGTAATTCTGGTTCTGCACATTCTCCATGGGCATCTCAAGGTTAATATTTTCCTTCTAAAAACTCTCCATTTCCCTCTTATGTGCTCCTTTCACTACCAATTGTCTTGTGACAAACCAAGAATAATGACCAAAAGATGTGTTGTTACAACACTATATGATTTATTCATGAGTAGTTGGAATCATTCTGAAAGAATCAAGAAGTGTGTGGGGGGGGGGGGGTGGAGTGGGGACAAAGCAAGTGTCTGATATGTTGCTTTAAAACATGTGCAATGTCCATAATCAGACAATGGAGTTGAGTTTTGTCACGGGCTGAGATGTTGATTGAAATATGATAAACTTGTCCTATATATTGTACTACTGTATAGAAAAATCTGTTTAAAAGTGACAGGAAAATTCTTTCTTTTTCTTGTTTTATATTTTTAGTCTTGTTTTGTTTTTCCTTGAAAGGTCTGTATCTCCTAGGAGAATTCAAATTTATATTTTTTAAATGCCTGAGATTTCAAATGACATATGTTCGAAGTGTCATTCGAGGTGAACCTAAACTAAGGGTTTAAATGAAATGTGATTGCAGTTTGCATTTGAAATCCAAATTTAATTAGGTATATCTAAGTAGCTGCAAAAAATTTAAGCCTGTGAAAATGAATTTACATAGGGCCAAATCCCTCCATCCAAAGGGACCCTAAGATTCTTTGCCTCAAACCAGGGAAAGCTTTGGACTTATCTGTCACAGAAAGGTCTTTAACTTGGCACCAGAAAGTGACAGTTTTTTATGTGCTTTTTAGAAATAATCTTGGCTGTTAGGCAAATATTGTCTAGTACCAGTGTGACACACTAATATAGTAATTTCATAATGTCTAGATTACCGAAGAATCCTCTGTGAAAAGGTTAGAAAGGAATATATATCTTGTAAATTATTCTTTAAGTTGGAATCATTCAATTGACCAGTAATACAAGCATTTCACTCAATAAAGCTTTCATCTTAGTTCTCTTTGAAGCTAAGCTAATCCAAGTTTCATAAAGTATTCTGTGTTTTATTTCTCTTGGAGAAGAAAGCAAGCAACTAGTTTTGCTAAGATTTAAGGCATGCTCACCATTATGCATTATCACTTATTTTGACATGTGACATTCAGTATAAACATTTGATTTGGGAAGTGCAAGTTTCTTGACTTTTCTTGAAAGAACTTTGACACAGAGAATATTCTATTTCAAATGCTGATGTGCAGTTTGTTTGTAGGTCATTCAACTTGGTTGAATTGCTCTTAGTTTATATATTTGAGTGAGAACTATTTTTCAAAATCTTTCCATATTCTAGTAGGTTATAAGAAATGCAGAAAATGAGCAATGTATTACTTGAAGTAGCTCATAAATGAACATTTAACATTTCATGTGATGGATTGATTTCCTATGCCAACTTTTGGCATTTCTTGATATGAGTTGGTTCACAAAATAAGCCGAAAGTTTGTTATAGTAGATGTACCGATCCTGATTCTCTGTAGATGCTTGTTTTATAGTTTTCATCGCATCTTTTTGACAGATTACACGGAGTCAATGAGACAGCAACCAGCATCTGATCTTTACAGGGACGTAGCACCTTCAGGGGTTCCTAGGAAACAGAAGCGGAGGAAGGCCAAGTCGACATCTTCTCCCAGGTCTGGTTCATCATCCTCATCAAGGTCATCACGAGCAGAAAAATCCAAGACTAAATTTGTCGAAGGCAATGCTAAACCAGTAAACATAGAAGTGGCTTAATGTAACAAACCTGTAACTCAAACTGCGGAGAATTCTGTCATTGCCTAGCTATCAAAGTTGTTCATAGTCCTCATGAAAGGATCGAAGAGAAAGGCGAGGAGGGTATAGAAACCTGAGTAGATGTAGAGTGTGTTACACTGCAAATGTTATAAAGTAATATGGAAGAAAACTAAAAAGTAGTAGGAGGGCTTAGAGATGTGAAACACAAGGTGAAAAACTTAAAACTCCCAAAACCAGGGCAATGTTTTGGGCGAATTATAAATTCTTTTCCTTTTTCTTTTCTATTTATTTTCTCTTAGTTTATCGTTCCTCTTCTTGGAACTACAACGAGGAAGGACCGTGTAAAGAGTTGAATCGTTTAGTCTATTGGTTGAAGATTGTACTAATGCTAATTATTTGATTTGAACAATCTCCAGGGATTCTCTCATACTCCTGGTTTTCCTCCGTTTCATTATGTAGATATTGGTATTCTTTTTATGGATAAGTTATTGTTTGGACCTCAATATTACTAAATAAGTTTCACATAACTTTGATGAGTAGACTGGAGAATTGCACATTCTATTTTGTGAAAAGGAGTTCATGCCCCTTTGCATAAAATCATCTAACAATATGGCCTACCCCTTTGGGGAAGTGACTGTTTTTCTCTGTTTATCGAAAAAATCGAGCTGGAAAAAGGGTAAGAAAAACATGATTTGGACATTGATTCAAAATTATTTTTGCAGCTGGAGTCTAGGACATTAATATGATTTCAGCTGGATGAATTCCCACAGCAAAAAAAGAAAAAAAAAGAAAAACTCATACCTTTTGACTTTCAGCAATTTTGATTAGTTCCTAGTTCTAGCTGTCTTTTTTGTTTTAAGGAAAAAACAACAGAATCAATACTGCTAAAGGATCTAAGGTCAAAATGGTCAAGTAATTTATAACCAAAATACCAAAAAACAGAACATAATTAATGAAAAATAAAAGTAAAAAAGATTGAATAACGGTTGGTAGTTTGGTCCCGCCATTTCAGTCGTAGCTTACATGGAGGAAAAAACTTACATCTGAGTTCTGACTAAGTCTTCACTTAATTCAAGATTATCATCCCAAATGTCTCTTTCTCTTCTTTCCCCCCCCCCCCCCCCCTTTTTTCTCCTTTTTTCCAAATCTTGAAATCCAATTGACACTATTGGAAGTAGTAGAAAAGAATGAAGATGGTCTCAAAATCTATGATCTTTTACATAATCTTGTTTTCTGTCAACATTGAGGCACAAGATTATGATGGTAATTCACCACCTGCACCTCCTCCTGCAGAAAATGACTGCAATGGTATTTTTTTATCCTATTTATTCATCTCTAGAACCAAAGAGCTTCCCCATGTAAAGAATGTAACTGCACAAGCCTGGGCCTTTAAGGCTACGGCAACGGTACTTAATGCAGGTATATATGAGCTCAAGAACTGGAAAATCTTCATCGGGTTTCAAAATCGCGAGCTACTAGTCTCAGCTAGTAATGCTGTTTTAGTAAGTGGTGATGATTTCCCAGCTCCTGTTGGAAATGGAACTTACCTAGCTGGATATCCTCAGACAGATTTGAAAACGTCGATTGATACTGCTGGTGATTTTACACAAATTCAAGCAGAGGTTGAGTTAACAGGTACACAATTTGGAATCAGGCCACCAGGTTATCCCATGCCTAAAACTATTAAGCTTGTCAATGATGGATACAAATGTCCAGCAGCAATTCGCAAATGTAAGTGCTTTATTAGCTATGTGAATGAACATTTTTGTGGCGAATCTTGATTGAATTATGAATCTTTGTTTTTGTTTATGGCGTGACAGCAACAACAATGCATGTCTGCTGTGTGAAAGATCCAAAATTTAAGGCTAAAAATTTCACGACCAAGTATTTCCCACGCCAAAATGGTGACCTTTTGATCTCTTATGATGTTATACAAGCCTATCCAAGTAATTATCAAGCACAAGTGACCATACAAAATAATAATCCGTTGGGACGCCTTGATCAATGGAATTTAACTTGGGAATGGATGAGAGGTGAGTTTATCAACTCGATGAGGGGTGCATACACTCGCAAGATAGACTATGCGGATTGTGTCTATGGTGCTGCAGGACAGTACTATCAAGACCTTGATTTTTCTAAAGTCATGAACTGTGAAAAGAAGCCTACCATAGCTGATTTGCCTCCAGATAGAGCTCAAGATAAAGATGTAGGTATGTTGCCATACTGCTGCAGAAATGGTAGCATCATGCCAAGTGTAATGAATGAAACCAATTCAAAGTCTGTGTTTCAGTTACAGGTTTATAAGCTTCCACCAGATTTGAATCTAACAGCTCTTTACCCTCCTGAGCATTGGAAAATCGTCGGTGTTCTTAATCCAAATTATAAATGTGGACAAGCCTTAAGAGTAGATGAAACACAATCCTCAGATCCAAGTGGACTTCAAGCTACTGTCAAAGCTATTGCAAGTTGGCAAATAGTCTGCAATATCACAAAGCCAAACGATAGAGCGAACCGGTGCTGTGTTTCATACAGTGCCTATTACAATGATTCTGCAATCCCCTGCAACACTTGTGCATGTGGTTGTGACAAATCTGCCAAATGCAATCAAAATGCACCAGGACTGTTTCTTCCTCCAGAAGCACTTCTCGTGCCATTCGCAAACAGAAGAGAGAAATCCCTCTATTGGGCTAAACTAAAGCACTATCATGTCCCTAAGCAGTTACCTTGTGGCGACAACTGTGGGGTTAGCATAAACTGGCATATCGATTCAAACTACAAATCAGGATGGACTGCTCGGATTACTATATTCAATTGGGGAAAAACTGATTTTGTGGATTGGTTCGTTGGCGTCCAGTTCAAGAAAACCGGTTCTGGCTTTGCACAAGCTTTTTCTTTCAATGGAACTTTACTTCAAAACATGAATGACACAGTTTTCTTGAAAGGACTACCTGGTTTAAATTACTTGGTGGCAGAAGCAGATGGACCAAAACCTGGAGATCCTAGAGTACCAGGAAAGCAACAATCTGTCCTTAAATTTAATAAGGAACGGTTAAAAGGTATTGATATAGTAAATGGACATGGATTTCCAACAAAGTTGCTATTCAATGGGGAAGAATGTGCACTTCCTACTCATCTTTTAGCAGCAGATGGAAGAAAATGGCGTGCAAAATCTTGGGTAATCGCCATAATAACATTGTTAACCTTCTTACTGATGCTAAAAGACCTGCAATGATTGAAAGCTGAGCATGTTTTTGACTGTACATTTCAAGTAAATGGAAGGAGATTCTCAAGTGGAACTTCTAGTTGACACTCTGCCTTGGGAAGTTTCCGTTTCTAACCTCACATTAGTATAGCACCATATCCAAATATGATAAATGGATTGATATTCTGAGTGTTACAACACCAGAATCATGTTTTGCAGAATGATTCTTGTGGCTGCACGCTGCAAATTAATGCACATTAAAGCTCATAAAGCACCAAAAGACTGCAAAAGGAAAAAAAGAAGAAAGAAAGAGTTGTTTCATCCAAGAACATGGTCTTATTTGTACCAAATTTGGAGGATCATAAGCAGGCATGGCTCTATTGGTACCCATAAAAGAGAAATTATGCAGTTTGTAAGCTAAGCTCCATTTATCATGTGCCTTTTCCAGATTGTGTTTCTACTTCACATCAAAGGGAACTTCCTTGTGATTACAATTGTTGTGTTATTGATCTCGTCCTCGTGTCCTTTCTTCTGTGCTTTCAGATAGACACAATGGCCAGGAAAAACCTAGTGTTTCCACCGGACACATGTATCTTGCATATAACCTTCTATCATAATTAAGTGATACGTATTTGCACTTCAATTTCACTTTCATTTGATTCATTGTTAAGACGAGATATCCTTATCTCCCTCCCACCAAGACAGGAAATTAACAAACGAGAAATCAGTAAGCGGGATCAAGCAGAAAATGATTTTTTCTCCAAGAATTTGTGTTTTCTATGATTAATTGTTTGATTTGGTGCAAACACCGGAAATTGGATAAGCATATTGAGGATGACCGTTGCTATTTTGAACAAGTTGTATTGTTGAAACTTGAAACTGACAGGCCCTCAAAAGTAGTAATACATGGAAACAAGAACACAAAATTACACAGGTAGATTAAAAGTTGCAACATCAACCAACAACCGATCATCATCTTTTAATGTTATCATCTCCCATTACAATGACAAAGCAGAATCGAAGCAGAGCCAAACATCAGAAAACTTTGAACAGAAATAAGTAATCTCCCAATCTTTCTTTGATGCAAAACCACCTAGGAACAATATATATGTTTCATTATCAATCAAATTAGCATTAAAAAGACAAAAACGTTCAAAAGAATAGTATTGCTTCATCATCAATGATCAATCAAAATAAGTACGTAGACTAAAAAAAAAGGCAGAGAACAAATGTTTTAATGCAGATATAGAATTCGAAGAATCAGTCATATCGTATTTGAATGAAGAAATAGAGATCATTGAGGCAAGTCACGAGAATAAGAGGAAACTGCGCCAATTACTTAAATTTTAGTGTTCGTATTGTCAAATTAATTCGTTGTTAAACAACCATGAAAAGTGTCATTTGTAACGACTTATTTGATGTGATCACATTATTACCTTGCCCTTGATTATTACTCCCTTTATCCCATTTTAAGTGAAGGTGTTACTAGGAGGAGTCCTTCCCTGTTGTATCCCTTCATTCTTTTTAATTCAAATATTAAATGTATAACAAAGATATATTTACTTATTATTAATATGGATCCGGGTTGATCCACATGAGTGACCCAATCTAATTTCTTCAACTACAATTTTTTCAAACTTTTTTTAAAACTTTTCATGTAATTTTCAAATATGTAATTTTATTTTTAAATATCTGAAGAAGCTATATCCGAATTCATAGTCAAAAGTAAGTGTTTCTCCGTGACTTGCATACATTTCTCCGTTGAACGTGTATTAATTGACATCTACTACAACTAATTATTTTAATGTATCCTCTGTCATTAAACATACATTACCATTTATTAGCACATGTATATAGCTATCCTCATCTTACAAGTTTCTTTCACATAATTAATTTTTGCTACATTATTTTCAAATGTAAAATTCTTTTGTGATAATGATACCAAACAATAATGATAGTACTACGCTTAGGTTAATAAGCTTTTATAGCACGTACCATTCTAGATATGGAAATTTAATATTTGGAGAGCATTAATATCCAAGCCATATTGCAGCTAGCAGAAAGAAGAAGAAAACATGCATTGTAGCGTGGTCCAACTTCAGCTATGGTGATACTCCCTCCGGACCAATTTACTTGTCGTCTTTACTAAAAATAGATGGTCCAAAATAATTGTCATTTTAAAAAATCAAGGTGTAATTAGTTGTTTATTTCCATCTTTACCCTTAGTCATAAATATAAAGAGATATTAATATAGTTCAAAAGAGAAAGGTATTAATATATTGAGAAGTTATAAATAATGATAGTTTAGTCAAATTACACTCTAGTTAATGTTTTTCTTAAAAAACATGTAAACCAAAAATATGACAAATAAAATTGTCCGAAGATCGAGTATATTCGTTGCATTAATGCATTGAGACACTCCTTCGAAAATTGTTTGCCCAGTAGTTTCATAAACTTATTGATATGACCTAAATTCTTAATTTTGGTACACGTCAAAGTATTTCATACTGACCTATTCAAACAAGTCCTTTCTTTGGTAAAAACTCATAGCTCTTCTTGCAATTAGTCAATCAAGGATGAGATATACTCCCTCCGTCTCAATTTATGTGGCACAATTGAAATTTTGAGATTCAAACTTTTAAATTTTGATTTTAAATTTGGACACATATAGAAGCTTTAAGTTTTTTTTTGTAATAAAATTTATATATTTGAAAGCTACGTAAAAAATACTATAAAACAAAATATTTAAAAAGGAATATAAAGAAATTTTGGTCAAAGAAAAATTGGTTGACACTCGAAATTTCAACTGTGTACCACATAAATTGGGACAGAGGGATCTTTTTTTTCGTCTGATGATGAATTTTCAAACGTTTGGTAAGATTGGCCTTGTAACAGTTTTAATTTGTTGGAGAATTGATCTTCTCCATCTGTTGGATAAAATCCATTTTGCTATTAGAGCTAGCTAATTGAGCAGCTGTAATAGACTTTTGCTGTAAAAATGAAAATTGAGAGTATTACTTTTAGCAAAAAAAAAATTGTCCCAAAATAAGACATAAGTGTCACCTTAAAAGTTCAAGATAAAATTAATATGTATTTTTCAACTATACCCTTGTATTAACGAACTATTTCTTCGAAACATCTAATTAAATATATAGGAGTAAAGTAACTAAGTAACCTATACCTTGTATTTATTATTTTTCTTAATGGGCATGAAATGAGCTAAAAGTACTACACTTACTTTGGGTCGGAGGGAATATATATTTGAAAACCAAAACTTAATTGTGCATGTTGCTGACTCTCTTAACAATAACTGAATGCATGTTAGGAAGATTTCAAATTAAATTTATAACAGTAAGGTTACTAAAAGTTCCATGTTAGGAAGATTTCAAGTTTTACAATACAGTTATGTTTTGTCTCTTGTGTTAATCGTGATTTGCAGGAAAGAATATTTGAATCTGACAGAAGATCAAAACCTAAATGTGTTAATACTGCCGATCACTGTAATTAACCGTCACTATGACTAGCCATAATTTATAATTATCATCACTAACCACTATTACCATGGCAATCACCATCCTCAATCACCACGTTATATATCGCCAACCACCGCTATTAATTATCACTATCATCTGCCATGACTATCAACCACCACTAGCTACTACTCATACCCCCACCAATATATATATTAGCCAACAGCATACCAATCGATATTCACAACCACCCTCTCTAGCCATCCTCATTCACCACCACCAACCATCATATAATTTTTAAGAAATATTTTGTTGATATATAGTATTAGATTCATTTAGTATTTTATATTTATTAATTTTTAAATGAAGAAAAAATTTATATATTCAAGTGTTAAAAGAAATTGCCTTAATTATTTAATATCCATATCTTAATACAATGTCTTAATAATTCAAATGTATATTCAGATTCAAACATCTAAATCTTAATGTACATCTTAATATCCAGACGTGTATTCAAATTCAGACGTCTTAATCTTAATAAAAATATATGAGATCCAAATTTGATGAACTTGTTCGATGTTCGGATATAGGAGTAGTGGGTGATCTAGAGTGTTAAGTGTGGCTTCACGTGAATTTAGTATCTTTTATTTAAGAGATTTTCACATAGTTGGCCGCTCGATAAAATGATAACATTCGCTAGCTAATATACAAAAAATATACATCAATTATGTATACAATATGTATATTTTTTTTGTACATTATAATTAATATACAAAATATATATATTTATTGACTATTATTTTATTGGTCAACTATATATATACTATAAATATTCCTTTATTTAAGCATTGTGCATGTATTAAAATATTCACTAAATATGTATAATATTTGATTATGAATTCAGTTATTATTTTATATTAATTAGAGGTATCTATAAGAACTTTGAGCAGGAAATTATATTGAATGACCTTGAAAATGGATGTAAGTTTCCCGCTTGCCCATGAGAAAACCTTCAAAGTCAAAAGTCAAGATTTATTACACTTGAAATTGCCCATATGGCAAGCAGGGTTAAAAGTTAATTTCAGACCACCCACCTCCAGACCATTCTTGTAAACCGCCCAATAGGAAATTATATCAATGACCTTGAAAATAGGTGGTTCGAAACTTTTGACCCTACTTGCCTCATGACAAACCTTCAAGATCAAAAGTCAATTTAAAACTTGAAGTTTTAATCATAGGGGAAGGGAGGTCCAAAATTCAAGCCCACCCACCTCTAAGGTATTCTTGTTACTCACCCTCGAGGAAATTACACTCAATGACTTTGGAATTAAATTGGTGATCCTAAATTTTTGACCCATGCTTGTCCCATGAATATATTTTCAAAGTCAAAACTTGTTAATTTTGAAATTATGCCCATAAAGTAAGCAAAATAGAAAACTCAAAATCATCCACCTTCAAAGTAATTCTTATACATCAATCTATGTATTATACATATTTTCTAAAAAAAAAAAACGAAACGGAGAAAGTACCTTAGTTAAGATTTAGACCATGTAGGGTGTAGCTCAGTTGAGGAGTTGCTCATACCTTCATCTTAGCGGTGGGGGTTCGAACCCCACTGTATCTCCCTCCCTAAATCCCGGCCCCTCCCCCCTCGCCACAAAGAAAAAAAAAATTAGAGACTTACTAAATGTCTCAATATCAAAATATTACTCCCCTGTCTATTTTTATTTGTCCAGTATTGACTTGACACATTTTTTTACGAGTAATAAATAGAATGACAATTTTACTATATCATTCTTTGGACAGAATAAATTCAATGCTTCGAAAAATGACTATAGTCAATAATAATTGTAAATTAAAAAGTAAGTGATAAATTATGTCCTGATTTTTTTAAATTAGACATGTAAAAGTGGACACTAATTTTTAGTATAATAAACAAGTAAAAGTAGAAGAAAATATTATTTTCTTGAAGGAGAGATAGTGTGTGTACATATTTAACAGTGATATTGTTCGAGAAAAATGGGAGATATATCATTATTTTTCTAAATTCAATGTTGATAGTGTGTGAAGTTGGGGTACGTCGTGTCTAACTAAACCGTAGCCAAAAATTAGCCAATAACTAAATGAAAATTATCCATGGGTATATTAGGAGACAATAATTTATTCCTTCAATTAATATGGAGTATTCTAACACTATAGGAAGTAAAGATTGGTCTGTCCCTAATATTATAGGAAGAATATAGACTTTAGGCCTGTAATATTGATTAGGAGTGTGATTTATGTAACAGATTCTAATAATAATAATAATAATAATAATAATAATAATAATAATAATAATTGAATGAATGAATGATGATGATTAGGGGTTTTCACGGAAAATTGAAAATTTGAATTAATCGAATAGAAAAATCAAAACTTTTTTTTATTATAAGAATCAATTTCATCTTCAAATAATTTGTCTTTGAGTTTTCTTAACTATTTATCATTATTTAATGTAATTATCGTCAAGATATCAATATACCATAGCTAGATCTTTAATTATTTGCACAAAAAAAATCATTGTAAATTTTTTTATTATATTCCTTGGAAATGGATAAAGTCTTGGACAATATATACGGGTTTTTTTTTGGAGAAAGATATATATATATATATATATATATATAATATATATTATATATATATATATATATATATATATATAAGATTTAATAGTTTATGACGGAATGTACTCAATTTAATATGTGCTTCGAAGTATATTGATTTCTTCTAATATTTTTTTTTAATTAATAATATAATCAATGCATTTAATTTTTCTTGAGACATATTACTCGAGGTATATCAAATTTCTTCTAATTTTTCTTTTATATAAAAATTTATTTATTTTACAAATAATATTTAATATCTTTTTGCAAAAAAACTTATAATTTATTATTGCTAAAAAAAATGAGACCCCTTAAAATTTGAGGGCCTAGGGTGGTAGCTTATTTTTTAGAAGGGTAGAGCCGCCCCTGCTACCTTCCAAGGTAGATAAGGTCCGTGTACACACTATTCTTCTAGACTTTACTTGTGGAATTACACTGAATGTGTTGTTATTGTCTCAAGAAATATCTAATAAATAAGAGTAACTTAGTAAATGATACATCGTATTTATTGTTTTTCTTAATGGGCATTAAAAAACTAAAACAATGCTTATTTTTAGACGGATAGGTGTATGTCAATAGACTTTCACTATCTTCTCAATAAGATAAAAATAAATGCTAATATTCATCAATGCTTCTAACATGTATTAATAGTTCGAATCATACTTCTAGTGGAGTATAACACTATAGCTCGTGGCTCGTGCCCTTGGACTTGGCATAAATTTTTTGAGTTTAACTTATTGTACAAATTTTTATATTATACATGTAATTGATTATCGTAAGTGAGATTAACACCCTAAAAGATATTATTAAGCTAAGTAATAATATTGTCATAAATTAATTTTGGATAACTCAATCTCAAAAGTTAGTATATGAGGGAAAGATTATACAAAATCATATAAGGACTAAGGAGATCTACCATCCATCCTATGAACCACCGATGTGGGACTCTTCAACATATCTGTTTATTCCTTTTTTAAAATTTGTTACCATCAAACAATTCTGATTATGAATTGATGATTCGATGATGATCTGTCTCAAATTAGATCTCTTAATTAATAATATTGTCTAAGTTAATTACTTACTCTCCTTATATCTATTTTCCTTCTTTTAATTTGTTACCACTAAATAATTTAAATTATGAATTTATCATGATGATCTGTCTCAAACTAGATTTCATAATCAATAATATTGTCACTAAGTTAATCACTTACTCTCCTTATACTAACTTTCCTTCTTTTTAATTGTTACCACCAAATAATTGAAATTATGAATTCATCATGATGATCTATCTCAAACTAGATTTCATAATCAATAATATTGTCATAAGTTAATCACTTACTCTCCTTATATCTACTTTCCTTCTTTTAATTTGTTACCATCAAATAGTAATTCTAATTATAAATTGATGGTGCTCCTTCTCAAACTAGATCTCATAATCAATAATATTGTCACAAGTTAATCACTTACTCTCCTTCTATCTACTTTCCTTCTTTTAATTTGTTACCATCAAATAGTAATTCTAATTATGAATTGATGATGCTCCTTCTCAAACTCGATTTCATAATCACTTACTCTCCTTATATCTACTTTCCTTTTTTTAATTAGTTACCATCAAATAATTCTAATTATGAATTAATGATGCTCCTTCTCAAACTAGATCTCATAATCAATAATATTGTCACAAGTTAATCACTTACTCTCCTCATATCTACTTTCCTTTTTTAAATTTGTTACCATCAAAATAATTCTAATTATGAATTGATGATGCTCCTTCTCAAACTAAGATCTCATAATCAATAATATTTTCATAAGATAATCACTCACTCTCCTTATATCTACTTTCCTTGTTTTAATTTGTTACCATCAAATAACTCTAGTTATGAGTAAGAAGATTTACATGCCATAAAAAAGAATAGCAGGAAATTAAAGTAAACCACACTATAAATATAGGAGTATTTCAAGTCATAATTAAGCTTGTTTCACCATACTCCTATATTAGAAAATTTAAACATCAAAGCATGAGTTGCTGCCAACTTTCTCATTTTCTCTCTCAACAATAGCATTAACACCTCCACTCCACTCCCCATTAATGCTATTTCATCCTCTCAATACTCTCTGCTATAATATTAACTCCCTTCATCTTCTCCACCTGTTCCCTTTTCCCCCTTTTTCTTTTCCCTTCTCCAAACACCCCTTTAATTCTTCTTCTTAAATTCCCTTCACAAGAAAAGTTCCATCTTCTTGTCCATGAACAAAAACCCTCAAAAGAATTAAGAAAAAAAAAAATTTCACCATCAAAAAAAGTTGTTTCCCATTGACCCTTTTGCCTCAAAACTAGATCTAAGTTAAATACCCTCACTTCTTGCTTTTGTTCCAAGGCTTCATAGACAAGTAAGTTTACTGTTCCATCATTCTCTTGAAGTTTCTTGCTTTGAACATCTTTCGTCAGAAAATTATACTGTATATACAGATCAAAATTTATTATTTTCATTACAAGAAAATGATGTTTTGGATTTGCTACTGTTATGACATTGTTGAGAGACTGGTGTATGAGTGAAGTTGTGGACTCTACCAGTATATAAGTAAGTTTGAAAAGGCTTAAAAAAAACCAAAAAAAGAAGAAGGAAAAGGCAGTGTGTCCGTGTTCACACCTATTGTCAACTCTATCTTTTGTTCTTACTATACTAAAATTTTCTCATTTCATTCTTTAGGCACTGTCAAAAAGAATTCATTATTTTTTCCTTG
Source organism: Jaltomata sinuosa (assembly GCA_003996215.1). NCBI lineage: Eukaryota > Viridiplantae > Streptophyta > Magnoliopsida > Solanales > Solanaceae > Jaltomata > Jaltomata sinuosa. The sequence goes on from QJPP01001372.1 coordinate 412,879, forward strand.
TCACATCAAAGACATAGAAAAGAATACTAGAATAAAAACGAATTAGTCTTTGTTTGACATCCCAAAACCAAAGTCATTTCTTCCTCTTAATTTGTACCCAGTCAAAACAAAAAAAAAAGAACTTAAGTTATATAATCTACACATAGAGACAAAGACAGTCAGTAGAGAGAGGTTGGGGGGTTGCGGGGTTGGGGGCTAGGGGTGGTTTCTCTTTAGGGTTTGAAGAGATTTATATATCATTTTATAGTGAGTGGTGAGATTCTATAGTACATCAAGAATATGTCTTCTTGAGAAGCTCAATTCTTAGAAAAAGTAAGTCGATTGAACTACCTCTTTTGGCTATCTAAGTAGTACTTTTCTTTTTTATTTTACGTTTTTTTTCTTTTGTGTATCTCTTGAGATAGATCTGTTTTGGATCTTGAGCTAATAATAATTTTATTTTAAACTATGGTGGCACGAGGAATAAAGAAAACCTAGAACAAATATGGAAATTTATAGTCTTCACATCCTAAAAATAATTTCTTTTAAAGTTATTTTTCTTCTTTTTGAATCTTGAACATATGTTGAGCTTTTGCTTTTGTCCACACTTCCGTATAATCTTTAGCATGTGTGTGGTTTTGTTAACAAAGATGGGCTTCTTTTTTTTTTTTTTTTTGGCAGATGAAAAATACATAGTTTTAAGAGAATAAAAATCAAAGAAGAGAAGTGAAGATGTTTAAGCCAAACATGTTTGAAAGCCACCATCATTTGCTTGATATGTCGTCATCCGCTCATAAAACACCGGAAAATGACATGGACTTTATTCGTGATGAAGAATTCGAGAGCAAGTCAGGTACTGATATCATGGAAGCTCCGAACTCCGGTGATGATCAAGCTGATCCGAATCAACGTCCCAATAAGAAGAAGCGTTATCATCGCCATACTCAGCATCAAATCCAGGAAATGGAGTCGTAAGTAATTAAAATCAATTTAACTTATATACACTGGTAGTACTGTAACTGTGTAACATTATTAGTGTCTCAATTTAATTCCATATATAAGAATTGTCCCATGTTTTGTTATTTGACAGGTTTTTCAAAGAATGTCCTCACCCTGATGACAAACAAAGAAAAGAGTTGGGCAAAAGACTTGCATTAGAGCCTTTGCAAGTGAAATTTTGGTTCCAAAACAAGCGCACTCAAATGAAGGTGAGCCTCTTTTTTCTTTTCTTGGCTGTGGAGTAAATATAAATCAATTACTAAGCTTTGAATGCTTGCTTGTATTGGATGTAAAAATAAATATTTAAACACTTTGGGAAAATTGAGATTAATCCGTTTAAATATAAATAGTGAATACTACTAATTAATTAAGTTCGTTCAATTGATGATTGAGGTACGTGTTTCACGTGTTCTTTATTAGATTCTTCACACAACAAAATATAGGCATGATAGTACTGCACTCAACTGGTTGTGATTTATTGTTGTTGCAGGCTCATCATGAACGATCTGAGAATACACAATTGAGGAATGAAAATGACAAGCTTCGTGCTGAGAACATAAGGTATAAAGAATCCCTGAGCAATGCGGCGTGCCCACACTGTGGAGGGCCTGCAGCCATAGGAGAGATGTCATTTGATGAGCAGCACTTGAGGATCGAAAATGCTCGTCTTAGAGAAGAGGTAGGAGTATTACTTATTGAAAACTTTACGATATCATTGTAACTCATGTTACCTGCCCTCATTTTTTCTAGTTATTAATTTCACTTGTTGTGTACATAGTTAAACATAGTAACTTCATGTTTTGATTTGGTGTGCAATTTTAAAAAGAGACACTATTGGAACTTGTAAATTTAAACGGGTCATGAAATTTTTGTGGCTATAAAATTTTGTTATTAAATTATCTCCAAATAAAGAAGGGAAAAGGATCAAATTTCCCCTTCTGCTATTGGAAAAGGATCAATTTTATCTTCAGTTATACTATCATTACAAGGTTCAAAAATATATTTAGAAATAATTTAATTTTTAAATTATAATTTCTTTAATTGAGATGATTTCTTATTTTCTTACTTTAAATTTTGCGCACAATTAAACAATGCCACAGTAGTTGGGACGGAGAAAAAATTCTTTTTTAAAACGGAATAATAAGAGAATCATATCACATAAATTAAAACGGGAGGAACAAATTCATTTTAGGTGACCTGACAGAGTAAGATTTTTTTTTTTTACAGTATCAATTTATAGAAAGCTAAAGTTATTTTATTACAGATTGACAGGATATCTGGAATAGCTGCTAAATATATTGGTAAACCAGTAACTAGCTTTGCTCATCAACTTGCTCAGCCTGAAGCATCTCGTTCTCTGGATCTCGTCTTTGGATCTCAATCGGGTTTGCTTGGAGAAATGTACAGTGCTGGTGACCTTCTTAGAACTGCAGTTACGGGCCTTACGGATGTTGAGAAGCCCATGGTCATTGAGCTTGCTGTTACAGCAATGGAGGAACTTATTAGAATGGCCAAAACTGATGAACCCTTATGGATCCCAAGCTCAGGCATCAATTCTACTGAGACCTTATGTGAGGAGGAATATGCTCGTACTTTCCCTCGAGGCATTGGGCCTAAGCCATTGACAGTTAGTTCTGAAGCCTCGCGAGAATCGTCTGTTGTTATTATGAATCACATCAATTTAGTTGAAATTTTGATGGATGTGGTAAGATTTTTTTATTTTTTCCCCATATATATGACGTTTAGCTTGATGATAAAATAATTTATGTTAGCCCGCGGAAGTTAAACATTTTGTGTCAGGGTAGGTTACATACATCACGTGCACCCTTTCTCGGACCTTGTGTGAACAAGGATGCTATGTGCACCGAAATATTTTCTTTAATTAATCATTCTTGTGATGATTTCAGAACCAATGGACAAGTGTTTTTGCTGGCCTAGTATCAAAAGCAATGACCCTCGAAGTCTTATCAACTGGCGTAGCAGGAAATTACAATGGAGCTTTGCAAGTGGTATTGTTCAATTCTACTTGTGACCCTAAATTAACTTTTTTTTCTTCATCCCCCAATTCCCTATTCAGTATCAGCATGTTTTTGCAGTATATAAAAGAATGTCTTAGATATGCTTGTGCGTACTACTTAAAAATTTTGACCCTCGTACTCTGAATTCTTTAATTCTTTTTCAAACAGATGAAATATACTCTAATGGATTTTTATGTTACGTTTAATTTTAGATGACAGCTGAATTTCAAGTTCCTTCTCCTCTTGTTCCAACTCGCGAGAACTATTTCGTAAGATATTGTAAACAACATGCTGATGGGACTTGGGCAGTGGTTGATGTTTCCCTGGACAATTTGCGCCATACTTCAGTTTCGCTCTGCAGAAGAAGGCCATCTGGTTGTTTAATTAAAGAATTGCCTAATGGTTACTCCGAGGTAACAAACACTTCTCAAAACTTTAACTATAGAAAATTATACGTTGTCAGTGCATAGAAGTTAATTGAACTCTTTATTAAGTCGTAACACATTGTTATTTGTCTAGGTTACGTGGGTTGAACACGTTGAGGTGGATGAAAAAGCTGTCCACGACATCTACAAACCTCTTGTCAATTCAGGGCTTGCATTTGGAGCAAAACGCTGGGTAGCAACATTAGATAGACAATGTGAACGGCTTGCAAGTGCAATGGCTAATAACATCCCAACAGGAGATGTTGGAAGTAATAGCGATAAATCTCTTCATTAATTAGTTCGTAAAATCCAATGTCGTACAATTGCGAATCACTAATGTCTTTTTTTCTAATTTCCAGTCATCACAAGTCCAGCTGGTCGAAAGAGTATGCTAAAACTTGCTGAGAGAATGGTGATGAGCTTTTGTTCTGGCGTTGGTGCATCGACAACTCATACATGGACAACGTTGTCTGGAAGTGGTGCTGATGATGTTAGAGTTATGACTAGGAAGAGTATTGATGATCCAGGGAGACCTCCTGGTATTGTGCTGAGTGCTGCAACATCATTTTGGCTGCCAGTTTCTCCTAAGAGAGTGTTTGATTTTCTCCGTGACGAGAACTCTAGAAGGGAGGTAAAATTATTAAGCAATTGGCTTCAATTTAATTCACTTCCATCAATTGGAAAGTTGAAATGTTAGTATCTGTTATATAAAGGAATTAAATGTCAAAAGATCTATTCATGTCATCTGACCATCTGCTGATAAATATATATGTGCAGTGGGATATTCTTTCAAATGGCGGTCTTGTTCAAGAAATGGCACACATTGCTAACGGTCATGATCCAGGAAACTGCGTATCTCTACTCCGTGTCAACGTATGATCACATTATTTTATCTGGTTCGTTAATTTGTCTTCTCTTATTAGTACCAAAAAAAAACTCAAATAAGTATTGCTATTTCTGCAGAGTGGAAACTCGAACCAGAGTAACATGCTGATACTCCAAGAGAGCACAACTGATTCAACAGGATCTTATGTTATTTACGCTCCAGTTGATATTGTTGCAATGAATGTGGTGTTAAGTGGGGGTGACCCTGACTATGTTGCTCTGTTGCCATCCGGTTTTGCTATCCTTCCGGACGTGTCAACGAATCATCATCATGGTGGAGGTAATTCAGAAGTTGGTGGTTTTACTGGCGGATCGCTACTAACTGTAGCATTTCAGATATTAGTTGATTCAGTCCCAACTGCAAAACTTTCCCTTGGCTCTGTTGCAACGGTTAATAGTCTCATCAAGTGCACCGTTGAAAGGATCAAAGCGGCTGTAACACCTGAAAATGCATGATCGAAATCTAAGGTAAGACATCTTTACACATGTTTATGAATTGTATTCGACTTATATATATATATACACAGGCAGCGTAAAGAATTTGAAACTCATGCATCTTAATGTATTTTATTTTATTTTGGTGATAAGTGGCAGGTGGCCTGAAGGGGGGAAGAGTTAAAAGAAAGTTACAAAATAAATACATGCATTGAGACAAAGGGGGAAGGAGTCGAGAACGCACCTCAAAGGAAATCCATGTAATGTGTTGAATGTTAGTTTGGGCAAAAGAGGCATTTCACTATCCTGCAAGGTTCGGGAATTGACTTCACCAAGGCCTTATTGGTACAATGTCAGGATATATAAAACTAAGCTAGCTAGCAACAAAGCTTTATTTTGTTTTGAACTTTTTTGCTTTAATTAAGGGTTAATTATTAGGACAAATTCTATATGTTTCTGAAAGAAGTTTTGTATGACTTCTGAAAGGTACTTATGTTTGCTAGCGTTAGCAAATTCATGGATTCGTTTGTCAAAGTTTTTAAATTAATATGAAATGTTTTGTTTCCTATATGTTGAATGGAAGTTAGTTGTAAGATGGTTCATGTAGAGTTAAGCCATGAGTTTGATTCATGGTGGTTGCAACTTATTATCATACTCATTGAAAAATCAAAATCATTTTTGAGAACTCGTATAGGAGTTCAATAGTAAGGGTGTGTTTGGTACAAGCAGGAAAATATTTTCTAGAAAAATATTGTTAAATTTTTTCATAATTGTTGATCAATTTATTGAAAAATATTTTCTCTTAAGAAAATAAGTTTTTAGAAAATAAAAAAAAATGACTTCCCTAATGAAAGTAGGGAAAACAAGTTTCACAAGTGGCATTCCACATTAATCGTTTCCTTCACCTTTCAACATATCTCATTTTCACCTCATCCCCATAGTCCATATCGCCACCTCCCCTAGTATTTGTCTAGATTAAATACAAATATTTTTAAAATAAATTTTTTTACCTACATACCGAACACAAGAAAATAAATAAAAAGCTACTTATTTTTTAGGATAACATTTTCCTTCATATCGAACACACCCTAAGTTTAATTAATGATGATATTCACTCCGTCTATCTTTACTTGTCCATGTTTGGTTTGATACCCCCTTAAGAAATAGAGTAATAAATAGAATTGTAATTTTTTTTACTATATCACCCCTATTAACTATACGTCATTTAAATGTTGGAAGATGAATACTATTTAATAGCAAGGGCAAAATAAACACAAAACGGTCAATTAGCTCTTGGTTTTCCAATCTGAACAAGTAAAGTTAAACAACTATTTTTTAGTATATTGGACAAGTACAGATGGACGGACAGAGGGAGTAATAAAAAAAGGATAAAAACAAGAACATGTTGAAGAAAGTAGAAGAGCAGGAGAAGAACAAATTGTTTATTTTTTCTTCTTAAATTAGGTTTGACAATTAAGTAAGAAAATGAAAAAGTCAATACTTTGTCATAATTGTACCATATCTGAAAAGAGGACGCTACTGCATATTTCTGGTAAGATTACTACTCCTAATATCCATCCATACAAATCATCAATCAATTTCTCAAAATATTACTCTTATGTTTCTTTTTAGTTATCATCCTGCACTTCTCGAGGGTTAATTTGACTAATTTTCAAAGCTCAATTAAATTAAATTAACTTAACATTTTAAAATTAAAATTTAGATATTCAAAAACTATATGAAAAATACTATAAGTTGCAATTTTTCTTATAGCATGATAAAAAAATACTGTTAAAATGTTGGTCAAACTTCATATTGTTTGACTCTCAAAATAGAAATCACAACTAAAACAGAACGGAGGGAGTATATCATTTGGGCTTTTGTATATTTTACCTTTATTGGTAACATTTCCAACTGAAATAGACCTATAATGAGAAAGGAAATGGAAAAAAATACTGTATTTCTTTTGTAGAATGTAGAGCAGGATTTGTGAAGTTAGCTAACCCAAATGATGTGAAATATTATACCATTAGCAGGATACATTAATGACTGCACTAATTTTAATGGCCATGACTATTGAAGTTGTTGCATCACATAAATGAGCTGTGCAAGACTTTGGTAAGATCTCAGTAAAAGCCAGTTTCCCTGGTGGTTCCCATTTCTGTCTATGATCAGTGTGCACTTAATGCAATTATGTTTTCCGTACACAAGAGCATCATAACTAAAAATAATAAACACCTTTTTTTTTAATCTTGAGAGTTTTGTGGCAGAAGGAAGACATTTCGATCATATTCATCCTGTAAGGACCTATATGACTTCTCTTGGAAGATCATTGGTGTCTAAAAATATATTATGTTGTTGTTCTTACAGCTCCATTTTGCTAATGCATCGACATTTTAATTCGCCTCTCTAAAGCAGTGATATATTTGGATATGTAGAAATTGAATAATATACTTAGATTCCTCTATCAGTTTCGAAATTTGCCATGAAATCCTCGCTTAATTACTTTGAAAAAAATAAACAATTTAAAAAAATCGCATTCTAGCACAATATTAGTGAAAATCATTGTGCTTGCACCATTTTAAACCGGTCAAGGCCACTGTAGCTTTCGCAAAATTATGGAAGCCTACAAATGAAGGTTCAGAGAAGGCCATTGGCATTATTACCATTATGGTCCATGACAATGCCACCAGATCACCAGTGCATCCATCAACCTGTTATTGTCATTCGTTTAATTTGCACCCAAAAAATGGTCGATTTATTTCATTTAATCATGATGCTTCTAATTTTGGGAGACATAAATAAAACTCTTGCACATTTAGCCTGCATGAACTTTTTCCATCAATGCTTGCATTGAATTGAATTGAATTTAGAGCAGATCCACTTGACATGTGCCAGAATAGAATACTGAATTCTAGACCTAAATACTTTGATATTATCATATTTATCGGAGCATCTTACTTTTCAGAATTTCCATAAAATAAGAATAAGTATAACTCTAACAAGATCTTTGTGAGCATTGTTACGAAACTTACCCTTTAACGAGAAAAATAGGTATCGGCTATCGTCCCATTGAATAACAAGTGGAGGGTCGTAAAAAAATTCAAACATTTTTTGCTAGCTCACCAATGATGTAAGAATGATGAATGTTGTCTTCTCGGGGATTTCTGCAACAACTGCACATAAACTCCAATTGTTAGAAATCTTGGCCAAACCTGACCAATATTTCTCTAGGTATAAAAAGACATTTTGAATTGGTATGTCTCAGTATTTTGGATGAGACCAAAAATATGTATTTAATTTGTTTAATTATATATTCTCATGAGAGCTGCATGATTCTCTACGATTTCGTCTTGAGACCAGATATCCACACAATATGCATGGGATATCATGATTAGCCGCTTCAATCAGGGGCGAATATAATATGTAGAAGGGTGGGAGTGTCACGACATTCAGACGTCTCAGTTGAAATTTTGTATATATATTTGTGTGTATATATATACTCGTATGTAAGGAATTGTATAAAGATTAAGCATGGCACCCAGAGTAACAATGTAGCTCAAGGTGCCAGCAGTCAAAGCTCAGCTTTTAGACCTCTTATAATTAAAAACTTAACTGTACCCAAGTAGACAAGGTTTTATCTTGTGTTAAAATTGCTGATAAATATTAATTATAGTTTTGCTCTGTAAATATTGGCGCCACTTTACCAAAATGCTGCATACGTTGCTGATAAATATTAATTATAGTTTTGCTCTGTCAATATTGGCGCCACTTTTCCAAAATGCTTCATATGTTATGTTCAAAGCAGCTTGACACCCGAAGCTTCCAAATCATGGATCCTTCTCTGACTTCAATATAATGGAATCTTTTAGCCTGGTCGAAAGAAAAATTATCAAATGTCTAGTTAGCAATTAGTTTCGCACATAAATGAATATAGAATACACATAATTTCATAGAAAGAAATTTTTTTATGAATTATTTCATTTTAAATATTCAATTCATTATTACTGCGGTTATGCATATTAATATTGGTCCAAGTATAAGCCGGCAGCTACCTAGTTGCTGTACACGATGATAATGAATATACAATCCAAAATAAATACTATTCTATCTGTTACGTTTTGAAAACTTTTGGATAAGTATCCTACATCTGAACCGATTCTTTCTAATTAAAGAATCTCTTTCTAGTTGTTTTTGAAACAATTAAGAAATTCTCTAAAAGAAATATAGGGTTTTGATTCCAATGACAACATGCTAGGTCTAGGAATACTTTTGGTAATATATATGTCAAAAGTCTTCTTTTTTTTTTCCTCAAACAATATAGAATGAAGCAAATAGCATATTTTGAAAAAGGATGGTTGTTAAGGACCAGGTAGTATTAAATTTGAGGAAGAAATGATATTACCAGAAAACCTCAAAGTTGTTGAAGGAAATTTAATAAGGTAATAAACAGTGTGCTTGTCTTGTCTTGTCTATTTTAGCTAATCAATAGCCAGACAAAAGGAAACACAGTGCACCAGAATGCCATAAAACACAATGAGTACAAATGCATTAATCTACACTAGCTAGGCAGACTACTTGATCACAACAAGAAGAAGTAAAAGCTAGCAGAGTACTTGAATTACTCCCCACTTTTTAGAGTACCATTAGAAAATGGATCTCTTAGTGAAGGTTACCGATTCAGTTAAGAGAAAGAAACTTATAATATGGTAGCCTTTCATGATTATTTTGGCCAATTGATCTTTCAAGAACTATTTATTGTTTCGTGTAGTTCGATTGTAGTATTATTTTGTTGTAATACTATTCTGCTACTATCTGTTGTTTTTGTTACTATCATTACGTCTTTTTTTTTACTATTTTTGTTTTAAGTCGGGGGTCTATCGGAATCAACATCTCTACCTCACCTTTGAGGTAGATATAAGGTTTGTGTATACTCTACATTTCCCAGATCTCACTTTGTGAAACTACACTTGGTATGTTGTTGTAATGAAGTCCCATACTCTAGAAAAATCCTAGTTAAAAAGTTAAATCAAAAGACAAGAACGGTACTTATGGGTCTCCATAGCTTCCAGTAGAACTTAATCAGGCCTACATAGCTACTTTTGTCTAATTACAATTCGTCGGAACATAATGAATGGCTATTCTATATCTCGTTTGTGGAATCTCGGCATGCAAATACAAATACAGTTGAGTGTTGATCGAGAGAATATACAATCCTAGCAACATTTTCAATAGCTATTGTATATCTCATCATTTGTATATTTTGTGAAATCTTGGCATACAAATACAAATACAAATGAGTGTTGATTGAGAGAACGACATACAAATACAAATAGTTATAGTTTTAAAACATAAGCTGCAATGAAATAAACTATAAATATGAAACGTAACTAGGCATGAAAGTTTGCCGTGAAAAGGATTGAAGCTGGCAAGTGATGTAGAATCAATCTTCGAAGAAGCCTTTAAAGGGCTTCAGAGGCCTATTGTTGGACGCTAAAACAAGTGTTTCAGTTCCTATCGTTTCACGGGCCATAGTTTGTAAATATATAGGCCGACCCATCAGTGTGATCCATTTACTAATGCTAAGATAGGTTGATAACATCCAAACAAACTAATGAAAAGAGATCGAAGTCGATAGGTAGCAGTTTGAACCCCGGTGAAATTTCATGGTGGTGGGTTTGATTTGCATAAATAGGATCATATGAAGCCGTTGTTTAAGTTCTGTCCCTGTTTAAGAAATTTGTCCCGGAAGAATGACAGATTACGCGCTTTCACAAGTTATGCCGGACAGGGTATAACTTTAGTGCAATCTTTGATTTAGAGAAATCTTCATTTTACCTATCATGTTAAATTATTCACAAGTTAAGTTGTGCGAGCAAAACTTGTTTGTGTTGTTCAATCCTTCACAGGTTTTACCAAACTGACAAGATTTGGTACTATATTCATTCTATTCTACCTATATATTGTTTAATTGTTCTCAAGTCTTATCGGATTGGCAAAACTTGTCTTTGGTGTTCAATTATTCACAAGTTTTGCTGCACTGATAGGACTTGATGCAATCTTCATTCTACCTATAAATTCAAGTTAGAATTCATGAAACATAGAAATTAAGCTAATACGCAAAGCAAAAAGTCTCGATTTCAAATGTTTCTACAATCAGATTGCTCGTCTTTTGATACATAAGGTACAAATATGCAGCAGTAAAAGAGAGACAGAATCAGGAGAAGATGCACTGGGAAGCGAGAAACAGGATAAAGGAAAAACAAAGCAAATTCTTTCTTTTTCTGGTAAGTAGATGCAACAAATTCTCACTTGAAATAGATTAAAGTTCGCCGTAAATCACACGAGGAGGAAGGAGGAGAAGTTCTACGGATGGGTCTATATATTAGCAAAGCTTTTAAATTCGGGACAAAAGTTAAACATCAGCCCACACAAATGATCTTATTAGTCCAAATATTCCAACCATGCGCTAGAAGTAACAGATGAAGGGAACAAAGGGAAACGCAGGAATGTATCATCCACATACCAACACTTATAACTGACATTTCGGATTCTGATATCAACATACTTCAAAGCTTAAAAGTTTTAGGAAGCTGAAAAACATAACAGATAACAAGTTTGTGTATCACAACTCACAAGCTTAGAGTGACTTGAATAAGCTGCCACAAAACTTGCTTAATCAACCTGAAGCACCAGATCTTTCAATTTAGCCATTTCCCAGAACACTGCTGTTGAGAATATTACCAAGACAATGACACTATTGTCATGAATCCTGACACTTCTTTTAACCCAAGTCCAAAATATGAGGGAAGCCAAAGATACCAAAATAAGAAATGCAACATTACTTGAGTTAGTACCATGGAGATTAGTTTTACATCAAAATTTCCACTTTAATTTACAAAATCATATGTAACACTAACATCTCAATTTTTCCTTGTAATATGATTAATGTAACAAAAGAGAAAGCACGTAAACCAAATAAACATGTTGCCTGGGATGAGTGCATGTTGAATAAAATGGAACCACCAGATGAAATCCCACAAATTATACGACTCTTTTCTGAATCCTCATCAACCAGCACTTCAACCAAATAAAGCATCATATGTAGTATAAACTTGGTAGAGAAAACAAGAATTCAGCCACATATGTACAAACATATCACCTGAAATAAGCAATTAAGTTCCAGCAGTGGGCAGTGCCGCCATGAAAGAATTGTATGATGATTCAAGATCGAAGTGGAGTTGACGGGCCTGCTGTTCTGTCAACTCATCTGCAGCTCCCATTTTTGATAGCCTTGAGAGCCACTCTCTCATCTTTGTCTTCCCCTCAAAATCAGATGGCAGAATTAAAAGTTTATTAAGGGAAGATGATAGGTCTGACAGAAGGGGATGGACCTGGTCAACAGCGACCATATTCAACTTCAAAGAGTCCATGGCAGTGATGAAGTTCTGCACACACTCAGCCACAACAGAAGCTGAGGATGCAGCTGATGTTGCAGCAGCGGCACGGTGCTCCACAGTGGCAGGCACCCCAGAGATCACAAGCCGGTTTAAGGCAGCAGGGCAATCCATTTTGTAGGTGTCATGAAATCTCTCAATGCTAGGTACGGTATCTTTCAATGTGGAAGATAAGGTCTTGAAATGAGCAATCAACTTCTGGCATTCAGCTTCATATTCAGCAGGTGAAATGATGTCGCGTACATAAGCCTTCTCGAGCTTTTCGGTTGCCTTTATTATAGCAAAGAGCTCTGCAAAGTTTTCATACATTTCTCTTTCCCGCTTATCATTCCATAGCTTAACCTCCATGATAGTTGGCAACAATATTTTGACCTTTGTCAAAAAGGTTGGAGAAGAGGATGGGACACGCGCAAAGATGCTAGTCTTTGTCACTGCAAGAACATTATGCCCTAATGTTACAATATATCAATCTATAACTAAGAAATCTTTAAATTACACTGACCAAACTTATAGGCTCTACCTTCATACAGATATTTGGAAAGAGAAATTACCAATCGGATCAAGTGCATAACCCATATCATTTAATTGAAAAGCGCACAAAAGTTCTAACTTCAAAGAACAGCACATATAGAATTTCCCTTGGATATGATAGCTAAAAATAAAGTTGTCAGTTTATAAAAGCTAAATGAACAAAAAGATCAACATTGCGAGGTGAAAAGGACCAGTTCAACAGACATCCTAGACAAATTTATCTGGGATCTCACTAGTCTTTATGATGACAAATATGGTTACCATCCCAGAAATGGATGGCAGACAACAATCTCCCCAGCAATAGATATTACACGTTTTTCTGATAGTTTCTTGTCCCAAAGTTCCCTCAAATAGTAAAGTTTGATTAAAAATGCAGAAAGCATCTCAAGTGAAAATACAGGAGTTATAACCACATGAAATTATCTCTATTCATGAGAAGGGGAAGACAGAGAGGAGGTTGAGAGGAGAAAAAAAATGAGAAATAGATAGGGATGGCAATGGAGCGAGTTAGGGCGGGCGGGGCAAACCTTAACCTGCTAAAATTTTGACCCGCCCTGCCCTACCCTGCTTAGCATTTTCCAAGAAACTTCCCCCGCCCCGCCCCGTTAATCCTTGCCCCGCCCCGCCCAATTTGTTGCAAGTTTTACTGAGTTAATACATTTTATGATCTCGTTTGCTGAACTCTAACTTCCACGTTCATAAAATAATGATGTTAGTCACAATTTATCACTTGAGCGGTTGAGCCATTAATTCATTCAAATGGGTCTGTTTCCTCATTCAAATCAGTTTTTTAATTCAAAAATAGTGTTTTGATAATTGCAAAAGAATAAATCAAATAGAACTGATCACTAGTTTTATTTAATAATATAAGTAGTTTAATTAATTATCTCTAACTGCTACTTCTAAATATTACTAATACTCAGTTTGGTGTGAGGTATAAGGTATAATAGTCGCGGGATAAAATACGGGATTATTTTATCCTGCGTTTGGTTGGAGGTATTAGTTAGTCCTGGGATTATTTATCCCACCATTAATATCATAGTGACGGGACAAGTTATCCCATATACATGGTGGGATAACTAATCTCGAGATAGATAATCTCGGGATTAATTATCCCGGGATAACTTATTCCCAACCAAACGACCCCTATAGTACAAAATGTGATAAAGATGAGGTTCAAACTTCTAACATTATACATTTTCTTTCTAGCATATAAAATGTGATATTTCATATTTGTCATTTAAAGGCAGTTTCAAGATGTACTAAAAGACAGAATTAGGTCTCTGTTCAAATTCTTCTGCCCATTCTAAATTGTTCTAATTTATTTCATGATTAACTTAATATGTTTTAGTTAGTCTTTAAGTTTGGAGCCACTGTTATCTAAAATAAAAGGACACAAATGAAAATCAAAGAGAGAAATTTGTCATTGATTAGCAGGTCCCTAATTTGTAATGTTTGTGAAATAGCAGGTCCCTCAATATGGGATTACGGGTCACTGACTTACCCTGCCCTATTACAAATTTTTAAAAAATAAATTTTGCCCCGCCCTGCCCTACTAAGAGTTTTCCCTGCCCTGCCCCACCCCAATTGCCATTCCTAGAAATAGAGATAGAGAGGAAGACAGAAAAATAAGGAGAGTCTTCATCAAAAATAAGAGAGTAGAGTAAGAGAGAAATGAGATGGAGAAGGGAGGTGAAAGAAGGGCATAAGTAGAGAAAAGTTGTTATATCAAATTCACTTCAGACAAACAATTCAAAAGGGCCTTTTATATCATAAGGAGGCATGAAAAGGTCGAATCTCTTGAGAAAAATGGAACTCTTATCACTGATTGAAGATACGACCTTTTTCCAACTAATATTCATCATTTATTTCATCATCATTTAGCTGTGAGATTATGCTTAGCTATTTTTAGATTAGTGTGTACCCTTTATCATTGTGTTCTCTTAATTGGTTTGCTTTAAGTCTGGTCTTCTGATGAAATTGACGTGATAACTTATCGGAAGTTCATCACACAACATACCCAGTGTAATCCCACAAGTGGGGGGTATGGGGAGTTCATCACACAACATACCCAGTGTAATCCCACAAGTGGGGGGTATGGGGAGTTCATCACACAATAAATAGAACCTTTTCTTACTATGTTTGATGTGAATTGATCTATCTCTCTTCTTATATTTCACTCTTATTTTTCTCTTCTTTCTCTCTCTCTCTCTGATTCCTTTTTCTGTCCTTCTAACTTCTTCCCCTTTACTTTCTCCCCTATTCCTTTTTTGTACATCCTCACTACCTACCCTAATGTTGGCACTGTCAACAGAAAGAATAATCCTATAAATCAGTTCCAGAGGAAGGAAAACTGATAGAAAGATTTGAAATAAACCAAGCAATGTAATCAAATGGTGGAAACGAATGGAAAACCTAACCACAAAGGCAATACATCTGATGTCACAAACCAAATGCAAGTAAAAAGATGCACATGTAAACAGATATGGATAAATAAGATCAACTCAATGCACACCTTACTCACTACTTGGGGCCAGCTACACGAGTCTACTTTTCTTTTCATCCTTACTTTCTCCTCTTTTTCCTCCATTCTTTCCATGAGTATGGTAAAAAAACAGAACACCTTTTATCAGTTTTCACACAAATGGATCATCCACATATCTTCAATATCAATCTTTTAGCATTACATTTGTTTCTTGATTCATTGTTCTTTCAATTCCACATATCCATCTTTAACATTAGCATTTCAAAAAAATACATACTTCGTAAGCTTATTACATCTGGTTCTGCTTAAAGTTCTTCAAGAAGAAAATACATTAGCCGAGCTAATAGGCCTCAAATAGGATATGCAACAATAAAAATCCGAGCTTTCGATTAAAAAAAAGAGCAGTAAGGATAAGTAAGAACCCCCCCCCCCCCCAGATCAAAATCAATCTGAGCAACAATAGCCTTGAGCAAAGGGGAATTTAATAACTTTACTAAACCCCTTCTTAACCAGATCATATTATTAACAATTAAATACTAAAATCCTCCATAAACATGGTAAACAGACAGAACTCGAAAACCCCACTTTGACCAAACATGCCTAAAGATGCGGATCTAGCCCTTAGCTGCTTCGCATCCACTGTTCTTTGTATGTACGGATTAGTAAAAATATCAAATTGCATAAAAAGTAGCCTAAAATTAACAAACCATAGCAAAATTTCTAACACCCAATTCAAAAAAAAAAGATTACATGGTTAGATCATCAGTTGAATCAAGAAAACGATGTGAAGTAGCTCAAGAAATTGAGGAAACAAATTATTTTTTCATAAAAAAAAAAAAGAGGAAGGAGAAAGGACTTACGGTAAAGAAGAAGGTGAAAGACGGGACTTTGAATAATGGGAAGAGTGTTGCAGGTAATAATCTAGAAGGGTATTGTCTCTCTACTCTTTGCTTGCGACATACACACATTGCGTGTACAGTTTTATCTGTGGTTAGGTGATTAACAATCTTCAAATAAAAATTATTTCATTTTGTATTTAATTAAAATTATTACCTAGTAATTTAATTGGGAAAAGGACATGCATGGCCACTAGGCCAAAGTAATTCCACCAAAAATAGCTATTTCAAAATAATGTCATTATATAGTCACTCGGCTATTTAAATTCTATGCGCTGGTCATTTATAAAATATGTATCGAACTTGTATAATTGTTGTATAGGATATGCATTTGTATAAATTTTTTATAGAAACTGTATAAGATGTGTATAGAAATTGTATAATTGTTGTATATAATATGTATCTGTATAAGATTTCAATATAAACTATATAGAATGTGTATAGAAATTGTATAATTACTGTACATGGGATATGTATAAAAATTGTATCATTGTTGTATAAAATATGTATAGCGATTCCAGTGCTCACGAATTGGCTAGAAAGTGGAATTTTTAATCCCTTGGCTATTTGCTGAAATTTATTTCGATCGACTGACCATTTGTATCCTTGCCCTTGATTAATTTTGGAATTATTTAGAGCCTATTTGGTCTAGCGGTTAAAAAACTGTTTATTTTAAGAAGCACTTTTATAAAACAGTTTTTCAGTTTGTACTTTTGCCGTATAGGGATATTTTTATCTTGAAAAAAATAATTTTCTGTTTCTACTTCTGCTTCTGCTTTTTTTTAAAAAATAAAAAATTATACTTCTTCTCAACAACAGAAAAATTGTTTCTGCTTTTGTTTAAAAGTTATTTTGTTAGTTGGCCAAACACTTTATTTTGACCCAAAAAATATATTTTTTTTCTAAAAAAAAGTAATTTTTTATCTCCCAATCACTAGGCCAAACAGGCTCTTATATTGCTAGTCCACATCCATGTATACATAAGTTGTTAGACGTTAGTTTCACTAAGAAAAAAAAATAAAAGAAGTGGGATAGGTCGTAAAATTAAAGTGTCTAAAGTATTTTTCTGGATAATTATAGGGGGAGAAAAAAAAATAAAGGGGATGGGATAGGTAGTAAAATTAAAGTGTCTAAAGTATTTTTTTGGATAATTATAGGGGGAGAAAAAAATAAAGGGGGTGGGATAGGTAGTAAAATTAAAGTGTCTAAAGTATTTTTCTGGATAATTATAGAGGGTAATTTATGACTTTTTTCAAAATTCAAAGTTGAAAATTATAACTAGACTTACAAAAGAACAGTTTCACTTCCCAACTAGTTTAATATTTCCTCCATTCTAATTAAGTGAAAACTTATTAAATTTAGAAATAATTTAACTTAAACTTCATATTTTACTTTTAGTGAAAAGCTTTTATAGCCAAATAAATACAGTATAGAATATTTAAGATCATAAATTCTAAAAGTATAGCTATTGATATTATGACATGTTCATAGTTATAAGTTTCAAAAAAAAATATTTTTTTATTACACTCAGTATCTATTCAAAATTTTGCCATATAAATTGAAAAATAGAAAGTACTATGCTTTTGCGAAGGAGAACTATTTAATTAGAGGTTAAACTTTAAGAAAATAAACCAAATTTGAAATTCATATACATCAATATATTTTATCTATTTTCTTTTATGTATTTTAATTTGATTGAACACAACATTTAAAAAAATAAGAAAAACTCTTAAATTTGTGGTCTTTGACTAAATATATATAATATACTAAAATACTCTTTATTTTTTGTGATTTTAAACATATTGTGTGAGATACTGAAATTAAAGAATTACTACTAAATTAAATAGTACTTCTTTTATCAATTTTTATATGTCCACCATAGCTATAAAGAAATATCCATTTTTATTTATTTAATTTTAAAAAGATAAATTATTATTTAACTTTTAATTTATTTTTATTATTAACTATGATATTTTTTAATGTATTTTTTAAAATACTAAATTTACTATATTCAAAAGGCGATATAGTAAATAATCATTATATTTTATTATTATTTAAGATGTATGCCAAGTTAAATTGGATAAATAAAAATAGACGGGGAGAGTATATCACGAGTCCTGATTATGAATCCGTTTAGCCTTAAAAAGTGCAAGGTATTTTTCAAAAACAATCTTAGTAAAAATTATTTGGTCATACAATTTATCAATTTTTGGCAAAAGCTCCAAGTTTTCAAAAACTAGAAAAAAAAAAAATTGGGCCAAATTCTAGTTGTTGGAAAGTTTTAAGAATTTAATATTTACCCCAAACTTTTATATTTTATAAGAAAACTTCACTATTTATTACTCTCAACTAATATATCTGTCAAATTCGATGGATCTTTGTAAAATTTGTCAAAATTCTTTCGATAGTCGATGAAAATAATTGAGTGATCAGCTATTGAACTAGTATTAAAAATTCAAGAGTTGTAACTTTCAATTGTTTCATTCTTGTCTCCTGACGAACTAATGAAAATGTGTGCATTTATGCACATAGATCAAGTCAACAGTGGTAAACATAGTTATCACGAAACATGTTCATTATAAAATTATAATATAAATTTATGGGCATTTTTAATAATTTTTAAAATTTATGAATATAAATCATATTTCATATTTTTTTCTTAAAAAGTGAAATATATTTCTAAAAAACTATGACCAAACACATGATGAAACTTCACCCAAAGTGTCATCTAAAAATGACTTGTAAAAAATATTTGAAAATCTATAACCAAACTTCAGTTATGATTGAACATGACATGAGATTCTGTTTCTTGTTTCCCAATAATGATCTTCTCATGTTAATTATTTTCTTATCTCATTTATATAACTCAATATTATTTGAAGAACTTTATATGATAATGGCATTTTACTCCCCCCATTTTGAAATGAATGACCTATTTTGATTGGGTACGGAATTTAAAAAAATAAAATTTAAATTTTGTGGTCTTAAATCAAAGATATGTCAAATGTACTAAAATGTTCTTTAATCATGTGGTCCTAAACATGCCATGTGAAAAGTTAGAATTAAAGAGTTACTAAAAAGGGAAAGGATCATTCTTTTTGAAAAGGACTAAAAAGGAAAGTAACTCAAATAAATTGAAATGGAGAAAAAGGTAAAAAGTACTGTATTTATTTAATCATAGAAAGTTATGATTTAAAGTATTTTCTATAGAGTTCTTATATATACAAATTAAAATAAGGAATCCATGTGTCGATTCAGACTAAAAGTTACTACTATAGTAGATATTTTGATTCATGTACTTTATTTTTGTTAGTTATACATTCTTAAAACATGCGAACTTTTTTTCTCAGCCATTGGAGGCTTAGATATCATCATATTTAATAATTTACTTGTGCTCTGGGCTCTCAAGAATCATTTATCCTTTACGAAAAGTACCTTCAATAATAAAATACATTGATATATCATGAAATAAATAATATTGTAAGACAAATTAATAATGGCTAAAAACAAAAGCATCCAAAATTCTTCATCGAGGAACCTACAAAAAGTTATCGAATATAAATATTTTGATAACACCATATTAAAGTAACAAAGCAAATTTTGAAAAGCATATGGGAGTGAGTGATTCGATTATTTCCACTTCTTTTCATCTTTGACAATTGTAACACATTGGTTTTGATTTCGAGTTGTGAATATGAAAAAGAAATTGGTAGAAAATATTTTTTTGAATGAGTCATATATCGTGAATTTAGATTAGTCGAATGGTTCAATATGAATATCAAACATTAAATAAAAAATTCAAAAAAAGAAGAAAAGAAAAGACAAGACAATTGCAACACATTAAGCCTTTTCTCACCTTATAAAAAAATCTTATTATCCTGATTGATTGATGACTCAGAGGTGACAAAGCATAAAATTATAAATTGATAGACATGAGTGATTGACCTATGATTAATACAGTAATTTTGTGTGTCCATTTGATACTTAGTCGTTAGTGTTGTAAAATTCAAAGCAAAATGCTGTTTTTTGATTCCAAAACAAATTAAAAGCTTGACAAACCATACACACCAACAAAATTTACATATTGATTTGAACTTCTTTCTAAGATACTATGCATTTACATATTACCAGAGATCAATAAAATATAATTATTTCAAATAATAACAAATGACACCCTTTTAGCAGATCCGTTAAAAAAGACTTTTGATAGTCCTAAAAAAGTTAAATTTTTGCACGAATTGTCTCTGATCTATTGGGTTGATCTTTAATTTTTGTCTTTAAATTAAATTGTGATTAATTTTTGCTTCTACTACTTATTTAATATATTTATCAGAATTTATTATAGTGTTCAGAATCTAAAATTATGCCTTTTGAGCATATGTTCTTTCTCATTTATAGAGAAAAACAATTTGGTAGCTATTATGGAATGGTAAAGTATATGTGTGGACCTATATGTTTTTTTATACATTATGCCCTCCCCACATATATCATAACTTGTTATATCTTTTAAAATATAACTTGTAAAATGTTAGGATACGAATATATAAACTTATGTCGCGAAAATATATTTTAGATCAATTATTTTTTAGTAACCGGGACAAATAAAAAGGAGATGAGGGAGTAGCTCCCCAATTTCTACATGAGTAATTGAAGCAAAAAAGATATTCGCTTACACGTTTAGATAGTGACACATACTATACTAGTACATTTTTTTCTATTAATGAAAACGTGAAGAGCTTGCTATTCTTTATTTATGCCTTGTTCTCTGAGCTTGAAAGTGAAATACTAGCTACCATTTCTTTTTTTTCCTCCTTCACTTAACAAATCAAAGCTGTATGCTTTTAATTTCTTCCTAATTAACATGGCACCTGCAATGTTTTGGCACACTTGTTGTTTAGCAATTTGCATGTTGTTTTCTGGTTTCATAGTATCATGTCATCAATTAACAAACAACCTTAATATTGTCAAAGAAAATCCAAACCAAGTTTCATCTTCAAACAATTTCTTGTTTGGAACAGCCTCTTCTTGTTACCAGGTAATTCCCACATTTCTTTTTTAATAATCTCTTTTGGTGAATTCTTGATTTGAGTACAACTTTTTTCTTGTTTTCTCCGCAGTTTGAAGGAGCTTTTCTCAGTGATGGAAAAGGTCTCAACAATTGGGACGTTTTTACTCATGAAGCTGGTCAGCTTTTTCAATGTTTGCAAGGGTTTTAATTAGTCGAGTTTTTATAATAACCAGATACACAAAGGACACATGAAATTAGTAATCTTGAAAATAAAACAGATTACGTATAAAGAGACTGTAGAGAAATTGTACATTGTCAATGTTCAGAAATAATCAAAAATACTATTTTTGGTCTTGTTGCAGGTCATATTAAGGATGGAAGCAATGGAGATGTTGCTGTTGATCAATACAATCGTTATTTGGTAAAAAATTATGTAATTTCTGCAGAACATAGAACCCATTGTTGTTTATCAGAATTTGGGATATTTTTTTGGAAGAAAAGTAGGTTAATCATTGTTTGGTCAATAATGTGTTAGATATACTTATCTGACAAGTGGGTATTCCTTAGATAAACATTAAAAATTATAATGTATATTTTTATAAGCCCCACTAGCAATTCTTTTAATACCCTAGACAAGAAAAGGATTTGATAGTGTTGTCATTTATATTGTTATACTGTATTTGGGTTGTGAAAGAATTAGTTAGAAACTATATGTATATTGGAACTCATGAGACCCCATTTGATATTTGCTTTCACATGCTAACATTTGTACATTTTTGAGATATCCAATGTAGCCATTGTCCTTTTGTTATACCTGTATGAGGATTCCTTTGTGAGTTGGGAGATAATAGTGGTCCTTTGTTTGCTGTCCCACAACCAGATTATATGGGGGCTACTAAAGTTGTGGATGAATCAACAAATATGTGGTTGGTGGATTTGATTTGTTTTCTTTCTTTCCCTGTCATAGGCACCATAGATTGGGAGAGTAAAGGCTTCTTAGCATTATAAGGCCATTTCAGAAGGCTAACACATTCTTGCATGTTTTTATCCTGTTGATTTGGGATCTATAGTGAGGCACATTGAGATTAATTAGATGGTTTCTGCTAAATTTGTTTTGGCCTACTGAAAATCAACAATAAACTGCTGTTAACACAATAATAAACTTGATAGTAAGTACTTTATGCTTTAACAATTTGTGTGACTTTTGGAGATAAGAATTAATTTTTTCATGCAACATCGTTCGAGAAGAAGAGGGAACACCCTAATTTTTGTGCTGGCAAGAGAGCATACATGTTGACAGAAAAAGGAAACAGTTAGATCTTGCTCTGTAACTAAGATCCAAAACTCACATTGGCATTAGCTTGTGTCAAAGCTGATCAACATCATTAGGAACTTGCAAAATGGCTTTGGTTTCTGCAAGAAGTCATAAGTGTCTCAGAAGAATTCATGAATGAATGTTAGATCAACATAGTGTATTAGGAAGAAAATAGACTCGTAATTCGTAAAGCATGAAAATAAAGAATTCTGAATTCTGATGTTTGGTAATAAAATGAAAACAGGAGGACGTCAAGATCATGGCAGATATGGGTGTGAATAGCTATCGTTTCTCTATCTCATGGGCAAGAATTCTGCCCAGTAAGTTATAACTGTCACTAGTCTCTTCCCTTCATTTTCAGCAAATACTCGTTGTCATTTCCATTGAACAATCTTTTTCTCTGTCGGTTGTAAATTTGACTCAGAGGGGATATATGGAGATGTTAATACCGCTGGAATTGAGCACTATAATAAGCTCATTGATGCACTCCTACAGAAAGGTCGGTTCTGCTTCACTTGCTAACAGTTTTAAGCTATCGATAATCCAAAATGAAGCTTTAAGTAAATTTTTGGGCTCAGACGACTTCTTTATGTGCTGAAATTCAGGGATCCAACCGTTTATCACATTAACACATTATGACATACCACAAGAACTTGAGGACAGATATGGTGGTTGGCTAAGTTCACGAATACAGTAAGTAGCTGGTCCCATCTTACACTTTGTAGCTATAGATTCCATCAAAAGCTGTAACGATGAACAAGTTAACTTGTGTTGTGTTTCAGGGATGATTTCAGCTATTATGCAGACATATGCTTCAAATATTTTGGAGACAGAGTCAAATACTGGACAACTATCAATGAGCCTAACCTCATGGCTGTTCGTGGCTATAGAGAGGGAACTTACCCTCCAGCTCGATGCTCCGGTATATTTGGGAATTGTAGTGCTGGTGATTCAGAAAGGGAGCCCTTCATTGCAGCGCACAATATGATCCTATCTCATGCAGCTGCTGTCAGCATTTACCGCACCAGATATCAGGTTCTTTCGATGGCTCTATGCCCTTTCTCCATCACCATGTCAACTCTCAACGTGGCATGATATTGCAGGACTAGTTAAAATAAGGATTACCCCTTTAATGCAACACTATTTTCTGGCTTGTCCTTACAAAGGGAAAGGAAGATTAGGGAAAATAAGATATCATCATAAGTTTCTAAACTATTTAGGGGGAAGTAAAATAGGAAAATGTCAAAATGGTATATGTAAAAGACTAGAGCTCGAAAATTTATGCTTGGAAATTGCCTCCTCCTCCATCTAATCTCAACTCATTTTTGGGGGTCTTTTCCTTTTCAATCAACCCTGATATTGTAAGTTCATTAGAAAATGACATAAGTATCATCAGTAACATAGTCTATTTTACGCTGCTTTTCAGAAAAGACAAGGAGGAATGATTGGAATTTCTTTGGATACCCAATGGTATGAACCTTTTAGCAATTCCTCAGAAGACATAGCTGCAACTGAGAGAGCTCGGTCATTCTATGTCAACTGGTAAGCCTTCCTTATCAATAGTTCATCGCTACAATCTGGTTTCTTGTGCATCAGAAAGAGAAGAAAGAAATGTTTTTTTAACCAAGTATGCAGGTTTTTCGACCCTATTATATTAGGAAGATATCCTAAAGAAATGGTACAAATTCTGGGATCTAATCTGCCAAACTTTTCAAAGAATGATTTGAGCAAGTTGAGTTATGGCCTAGATTTCATTGGCATCAATTACTATACGGCTAAATATATCAAAGATTGCTTATATTCTTCCTGTGAACATGGAAACACTTGGTCAGAGGGTTCCTATTTTGTTACTACAGAAAAAGACGGCGTCTACATTGGGCAACCTGTATGTTTTCTCATCTTTAATACACTTTAGTATTCCTCATCTTTTAACCCACTCTGCCAATTGCCAAACTATTACTAGCACTTTCTACATTGCTGAATCTATTTCTTTTTCCCCAACTTTAAATGAATCAGACCGACGTGGAATGGCTCTTTCTGTACCCACAAGGGATGAAAAAACTTGTGATGTACATGAAGGACAGATTCAATAATACTCCAATGCTTATCACCGAAAATGGTAAGAAGAATAGAAATTTCACATTCTTGTCATTTAGAAGTGAGATGCAGTTTATCAGCTAATAACTTGAACAATATGCATTTTGATCTGTTGGGATGCAACTACTGACATAATTGTCAACGTTGCAGGCATTGCTGAGAACGAAAATCTGAATCCTTCAATAACGGATATCTTGAACGATATTAATAGAGTGAACTATATGCATAGCTACTTAAATTCACTGGCAAATGCAATCAAGGAAGGTGCAGACGTGAGGGGGTACTTTGTTTGGTCTCTTCTTGACAACTTTGAGTGGCTAGATGGATATAGCCTAAGATTTGGACTTCACTATGTCAACTATACTAATCTCCAGAGAACGCCAAAATTATCAGCTACCAGGTATAAACAGATCATGTATAACTTTCACATAGATCTTGAAACACATACTGCCCAGAACTAGTGCAAGAAGACAATGCAAAAGGCAAAAACAGAGGCTTGTAAAGACGATTTTCATTTTGGTCTTTGTTGTTGGAAGGCAGTTTTATTGTGCAATCAAACAAATAATTGTGCAGCCTGATCCCTGCCTTCATATTGCACAAGTTAAGCTCAAGCCTAAACTTGTATTCACTTCAATGGAACTGTAATCATGTAAACGAGATTTATTATTTGTGCAGCTTCTGTAGAAAGTTGAGTTCTCTCCATTTTCCCCCTTTCATCTGTTAGGCTGCAACTTAATGTTCCAATATTCCACAAAATGGATGTACACTCCTGCTCTCTTTATAAACCAACTTTAAGAGAGCTCATGATTAAAAACTTCAGCAGATTGGATGGAAAAATTATATTGAAGAAGCATAGACTATTATAACAAACTCACTGACACTATTTCCTCCATGGTTTGGCTGCTATCTCCAGAAAGTTGGTGTTACAACATCAGCAAAAATGCTATTTAAATATAAAAGAGCATAAAATTTTAATTGGACCATGCATGACAGCACATTGTATTTACATTCTTCAAAATGAAAACTGGCAAAAAATAATAATCATGAGCCATGTCATATCTACAGTAAGATCCGCCTTTACACAGAGGGGGTTTGACTCTTCGTCAAGGGAAGACTACCATATCTGCAGACCATTGCTTGGGAAACTCCGAGAGTAGGATAAGGTATGGGGGTACCTTCAAATGACCAAAATGTGCCGGTGAATTTCTCTTCATCACCCTGGTATTCATAGTTCAAGACTATTCTAGAAATACACAAGGTAAATCAGTAAGTAAGCCGTTTCCTTGAAGCTCATAATATGATCCCAGCAGAGGCAGTTGCTGTCGATATATAAAGAAGTATCAGCTATAAACACAAATAAAAAATGAGTATCAGCTATACAGAAATAAGATGTCTTGACTGGATGCAAGATAGCACACTGTACTTACTAAGGGGTATCAAATAAAAGATGAACATTTCTCTTCCAGAAAGAGTGGTCAGGAATTCAATTTTTTTTTTTCAACAGATGAAAACAAGTCCAAATAACTTTTGCTCAACACCCCAAGAATACAGCCTATCCATGCATAAGTCTAGTGCAAAACACATGAATTTTTACATCTGACAAGTCAGCAAGTTAAAGAAGAGAATCCTACTAGTATGTTATTATTGCATCAGGCCATAAAAAGAGAATGAAGAACAGGAGAAAGCACAGTCAGAGAGGAAGGGCAATGTCAAAATTTTATCATTTGCCTTCGGTGCATAATAGATGGCACGGGTTGAATATTAGTAAACACAAAGGGTGTGTTCGGTATGAATATCATGATTTGCCTTTGGTACATTATGCCCTCCCCACATGCATCATAATTTGCTATAACTTTTACAGCATAACTTGTCGCGAAAAAATTATTTGTTAGTTCGGTGTTAGTAACATAACTTGTTATGCCTTAAAGAACTATTTCTTTAATATTAAGAGTATAGTTAAAAATAATTGCCAACTTTAATCTTGAATTCCTACGATGATAAATTTTTAAGCTAACACAATAATTGAAACGCAATAAAAAGATTATTTTGGATCAATTATTTTTAGTAACCAGGACAAATAAAAAGGAGATGAGGGAGTAGCTCCCCAATTTCTACATGAGTAATTTCTATCTTTAGATAGTGACACACACTATTCTAGTACATTTTTCTGTCTGAGCTTGAAGTGAAATATTAGCTACCATTTCTCCACTTCTCTTTTTCCCTCCTTCACTAATTAACAAATCAAAGCTGTATGCTTTTAATTTCTTCCTAACATGGCACCTGCAATGTTTTGGCACACTTGTTGTTTAACAATCTGCATGTTCTTTTCTGGTTTCATAGTATTATGTCATCAAACAGACAACCTTAATATTCTCAAAGAAAATCCAAACCAAGTTTCATCTTCAAACAATTTCTTGTTTGGAACAGCCTCTTCTTGTTACCAGGTACTTCCCACACTCCTTTTTTTTTTTAATAATCTTTTTTGGTGAATTCTTGATTTGAGTACAACTTTTTTCATGTTTTCTGTGCAGTTTGAAGGAGCTTTTTTCAGTGATGGAAAAGGTCTCAACAATTGGGACGTTTTTACTCATGAAGCTGGTCAGCTTTTTCAATTAATCAATGTCCATTTCTTTCAATGTTTGCAACGAATTTAGTCCTATACACTGATCGTGTAATTTTTTTTTTTTATAATATCAGTGTATTTTAACCAGATACCCAAAGGGACACGTGAAATTAGTAATCTTAAAAATAAAACAGATTACTCCCTTCGTCCATCTTTTATTATTTTTGGTCTTGTTACAGGTCATATTAAGGATGGAAGCAATGGAGATGTTGCTGTTGATCAATATAATCGTTATTTGGTAAATCTAATTTTTTTAAGCTTCAAAAATTATGTAATTTTTGCAGAACATAGAACCCATTGTTGTTTATCAGAATTTGGGATATCTTTTTGGCGGAAAAGTAGGTTAATCATTGTTTGTTCAATAATGTGTACGACATACTTGTCTGACAAGTGGGTATTCCTTGGACAAACATTAAAAATTATACAGTAATATATATTTACTTTTATAAGCCCCACTAGCAAAACTTTTAATACCCTAGACTTGACTAGTATTTGGTTTTGAGAAGAAAAAGGACTTGATAATGTTGTCATTTATATTGTTACTAGACCCGCCACATATGCGTCGCACGTGGATGCCTAGTATGGCAATATAATTCACCGAATAGGGGGCTTTGTTAGCTGTGTTTTGGATATGCAGTAGCGATGTAATTTAGTCATAGTGTGCAATAACTATATTGAACAAAAAATAATAACGTTGACAACATGAAAGAATATACTACTGTCTTCTGTGAAAGTTCATTCTAGTTGGTTATCTCGTCTCTTGTTCTCCAGGACCTATAATGAAAATCAAATGGGTGTTTAATTAGATACATATAATTTATATATTGATTGAGATTTGCTTTTTTCGCAATTGTTAGTAATTGTATCTCACCTAATACTTCCTTATAGACGATATTCCTTGTGTATGTCCCTGTCTTCTGATCTGGTTGTTCTGTCATAACCAATATTGTTGTCATGGCCATTGATATTCCTATTGAAAGTGCTACATAAAGTTGTTCATGCGAGAAAACATGTTGTGGTAGACACAATCCAACATTTGGGATTGTCTGACCTTGTGCCTTATTTATTGTCATTGCAAAACATAAACGTATTGAAAATTATTTTCGGATAAATTTAAATGGATATCCTTCATTCATAGGATCATCTGGCAAAAATAACTCCTACAATATCCATCCACAGGTGGCTAAATTGGAGAACTGTATAACATCTAGCGTTTGACAAGGGCGGGCAAGTTTCTTTCACATAGTGAACTCGTAAAAGAAGAAGCACTTTTAAACTTCCATTTAATTGATTTTCTATGATGATCCGAACTCTTAATAAAATTTCTCATCTCGTTGAATGTCAACTGCCGAAATTGTGGGCAGTATTTGATCTAAAGCTTCTACCAAGAAATCCGGCGTAATTGGAATTTTCGGAATCTCCATCGTGGATATGTTCTTAATCTTATCTGTAGTTATCCCTGCTATCTTCCGCCCCATGCAATTTAAAGAAGCATGTCTGCAAATGTTTGTTACATCGGCGCCACTATAACCTTAAATGAGTAAAACATCACGTGAAATGAAGCTTAGCGAATCTGGGGAAATAAGTAAGCTTGCAGTTGACAGAAAATTACAAATTAAAGTACAATTTTGAAGGCATAAAAAGTAAATTTTCAATGACATGTAAAATAGAGGTACACAATAAGCATAAGGCTTACCAGTTATGGTCTCTACTATCCAACTAAGAAGGAAAGCAGAGATCCTTCTGTATTTCTCTTTTAACAAATGTATGAGATCAACCACTTTCTGAGCCCAATTTTTGATCGATAGAGAGTGAAGGTAGTTGGAAGTGATGTTTCTTTTCTTCTGACAATTAATACGGGCTTTAATGTCAATGGTGACTTTTAGGGTATGTAGTAAAAGATAGGCCGATTATTTAGGCTGCAATAACTGAGTGAGAGAGATTGTTGAGAGGCAATAAGAAAACTGAAGTAGATAAAATCAATTAAAACAGAGTTAATAGATGAGTAGAATTGCTGGCCATCAATGCCTTAATTAGGAGAGGACTAAGAACATGAAATCAACAATATACATAGCAAAGCTAATAATGCAACAACTAAATGGGCCAAAACACTGGTTTCAAGATTGCAGATCCTATTCGTGAGAAACTAACAGCCTTAAGTTTACATGAATATACAACATAAAGGTTTTAGTAGTTTTCAGTTCTAACTAAACTATGAATGTTCATCTTCATAGTTATACATGTCAGGACTCAAGGATCAACATGGTTAATTCGCGATATTTTTTACAAAATGCATTCAAGTATACTTTTAAAGCATGGCTATGAAAGTAAGGATAGTGATGTTAATTAGAATTAAAATGCAAATTACAATGCCAATCGATAAGCTCACATCTTACCCACATATCACAAGAACCATGTGGGACGCAGTATAGCATAGGGGTAAAGCGTTAGACTAAGTAAAGCTGATATGTGGTTTGTAATTGGGAAGAACCTGGGTAGATTAGATGAGAAAGCAATGCCACAAGGACTTTGGGGTTGTTTGGGTGTGTTCTATATATTTCGCAGGTTGAAAGTAGATTTGGTAGCAATAGTAACAGGGCATACCTCTTTTGTTAATGCATAAGTTGCAGTTTCGTGGGAAAGTATGCGACTGTCTTTTTCACATAGAGTAAACATACTGCAACTGTTTGAGAATTGGTAGCAATAGTAACAGGGCATACCTCTTTTATATATGAAGGAGTTGCTGTTTCGTGGGAATATAGCTGTATGCGACTGTATTTTCACATAGCGCTAAAATCTGTGAAGTTGATATGTGATTTACAATTGGAAATAACTTGGGTAGATTAGATGAGCAAGCAAGTACTTAAGAGACTATTTTGGTCCTTTTCTCGTTGTTTTAGTATGCTCAATTTATTTTGCAGCATGAAAATAGAATTGGTAGCAAAAGTAACAGGGCATACCTCTTTTGTTAACGCAGAAGTTGTTGATTCGTGGGAATATATTCATATGTGTGAGTAAACATAATAGTATCAAGGCATACCTCTTTTGTTAACGAAGGACTTTCTGTTTCGTGGGAATATAGCCTTATGCCACTGAATTTTAACATAAAGTAAACAAGAATATAGCCGTATGCGACTCTATTTTTCACATAGAGTAAACATACTGCCATAGTTTGAGAATTGATTGCCACTGTGTTTAAACATAGAGTAAACAAGAATATAGCCGTATGCGATTGTATTTTTCACACAGAGTAAACATACTGCCATTGTTTGAGAATTGGTTGAGGCGGGTGTCTTTCAAGGGAGAGATAGTTGGAGTGGCACCTCTTGGGGAAGAATGTAAGAGCGTGTGTTTGTGGCAAAAGTGTCGTTTGCAATAGTGCCGGACTTTTCTTTAGTATGGGGGTAGTTTAGTAATTTCGTGGCTAATTTGGTTTTTTAAGTTGGAGGGTAATTTAGTAACTTCACTTTAAAGATTTTGAGTTCATGCTTTTAAAGTAGTATAGATATAGATAGATACTATATTTGGGTTGTGATAGAATTAGCTAGATACTTTATGTATATTGGAACTCATGAGATACCATTGACATTTGCTTTCTTTATGCTAACATTTGTACATTTTTGAAATATCCAATGTAGCCATTGTCCTTTTGCTATACCTGTATGAGGATTCCTTTGTGACTAGGGAGATAATAGTGAACTTTGTTTGTTGTCCCACAACCAGAACATATGGGGGCTACTAAACTTGTGGATGATGAATCAAACAAATATGTGGTTGGTGGATTTGATTTTTTCTTTCTTTCCCTGTCATAGGCACCATAGATCTGGAGTAATGGCTTCTTAGCATTTTAAGGCCATTTCAGAAGGCTAACACATTCTTGCATGTTTTTATCAAGACCTGTTGATATGGGATCTACAGTGAGGCACATTGAGATTAATTAGATGGTTTCTGCTATATTTGTTTTGGCCTGCTGAAAATCAACAACAAACTGCTGTTAACACAATAATAAACTAGATAGGAAGTACTTATGCTTAAACAATTTGTGCGACTTTTGGAGATCAGAATTTTTTTTTTTCATGCAACATCATTCGAGAAACTCCATGCGAGAAGAAAAGAGAACACCCTAATTTGTGCTGGCAAGAGAGCATACATGTTAACAAAAGGGGAACAGTTAGATCTTGTCTAAAACTCACATTGGCGTTTAGCTAAGCTGATCAACATCATAAGGAAGCATATAAGCATGTATGCTTTTGCTGCTAATCGCAAAGCTATTTACACCAGCTAATTGGGATGAAGGGAACTTGCAAAATGTAAAGATTGGGAGCACAAAATTTGGTTCCTGCAATAAGTCAAAAGTGTCTCAGAAGAGTTTCTGAATGAATGTTAGATCAATGCAGAGTATTAGCAAGAAAATAGATGTGTAAAGCATGAAATTGAAGAATTCTGATGTTTGGTAATAAAATAAAACAGGAGGACGTCAAGCTCATGGCAGATATGGGTGTGAATATCGTTTCTCTATCTCATGGGCGAGAATTCTGCTCAGTAAGTTATAACTGTCACTAATATCCTCCCTTCATTTTCAGCAAATACTCCTTGTCATTTCCATTGAACAATCTTTTTCTTTGTCGGTTTAAATTTGACGCTGAGGGGACATTTGGAGATGTTAATACGGCTGGAATTGAGCACTATAATAAGCTCATTGATGCACTCCTAGAGAAAGGTCGGTTCTGCTTCACTTGCTAACAGTTTTAAGCTATTGATAATCCAAAATGA
The DNA here is from genome assembly GCA_003996215.1 of Jaltomata sinuosa. Taxonomy (NCBI): domain Eukaryota; kingdom Viridiplantae; phylum Streptophyta; class Magnoliopsida; order Solanales; family Solanaceae; genus Jaltomata; species Jaltomata sinuosa. The sequence continues at coordinate 444,805 of QJPP01001372.1, forward strand.
AGCTTTAAGTAGATTTTAGGGCTCAGACGACTTCTTTATGTGCTGTAAATGCAGGGATCCAACCGTTTATCACATTAACACATTATGACATACCACAAGAACTTGAGGACAGATATGGTGGTTGGCTAATTTCACGAATACAGTAAGTAGCTGGTCCCATCTTACACTTAGTAGCTATAGATTCCATCAAAAGCTGTAACGATGAACAAGTTAACTTGTGTTGTGTTTCAGGGATGATTTCAGCTATTATGCAGACATATGCTTCAAATATTTTGGAGACAGAGTCAAATACTGGACAACTATCAATGAGCCTAACCTCATGGTTGTTCGTGGCTATAGAGAGGGGACTTACCCTCCAGCTCGATGCTCCGGTACATTTGGGAATTGTAGTGCTGGTGATTCAGAAAGGGAGCCCTTCATTGCAGCGCATAATATGATCCTATCTCATGCAGCTGTTGTCAGCATTTACTGCACCAGATATCAGGTTCTTTCGATGGCTCTATGCCCTTTCTCCATCACCATGTCAACTCTCGACGTGGCATGATCTTGCAGGACTAGTCCAAATAAGGATTACCCCTTTAGTGCAACACTATTTTCTGGCTTGTCCTTACAAAGGGAAAGGAAGATTAGGGAAAACAAGATATCATCACAAGTTCTAAACTATTTAGGGGGAAGTAAAATAGGAAAATGTCAAAATGGTATATGTAGAAGACTAGAGCTCGAAAATTTATGCTTGGAAATTGCCTCCTCCATCTATCGAATCACTATATTAGTGCTAATCTCAACTTATTTTTTTAGGGTCTTTTTCTTTTCAATCAACCCTGATATTGTATGTTCATTAGGAGATCATATAAGTATCGGTAACATCGTCTGTTTTATGCTGCTTTTCAGAAAAGACGAGGAGGAATGATTTGAATTTCTTTGGATACCCAATGGTATGAACCTTTTAGCAATTCCTCAGAAGACATAGCTGCAACTCAGAGAGCTCGGTCATTCTACATCAACTGGTAAGCCTTCATTGTCAGTAGTTCATCACTACAATCTGGTTTCTTGCGCATCAGAGAGGAAAAAAATGTTTTTTTTATCAAGTACCACTTTGCAGGTTTTTAGACCCTATTATACTAGGAAGATATCCTAAAGAAATGGTACAAATTCTGGGATCTAATCTGCCAAACTTTTCAAAGAATGATTTGAGCAAGTTGAGTTATGGCCTAGATTTCATTGGCATCAATTACTATACGGCTAAATATATCAAAGATTGCTTATATTCGGCCTGTGAACATGGAAACACTTGGTCACAGGGTTCCTATTTTGCTACTACAGAAAAAGACGGCGTCTACATTGGGCAACCTGTATGTTTTCTCATCTTTGATACACTTTAGTATTCCTCATCTTTTAACCCACTCTGCCAATTTCCAAACTATTACTAGCACTTTCTACATTGCTGAATCTATTTCTTTTTCCCCAACTTTAAATGAATCAGACTGAAGTGGAATGGCTCTTTCTGTACCCACAAGGGATGAAATAACTTGTGATGTACATGAAGGACAGATTCAATAATACTCCAATGCTTATCACAGAAAATGGTAAGAAGAATAGAAATTTCACATTCTTGTCATTTAGAAGCGAGATGCAGTTTATCAACTAATAACTTGAACAAGATGCATTTCGATCTGTTGGGATGCAACTACTGACATAATTGTCAACGTTGCAGGCATTGCTGAGAATGAAAATCTGAATCCTTCAATAGCGGATATCTTGAACGATATTAATAGAGTGAACTATATGCATAGCTTAAATTCACTGGCAAATGCAATCAAGGAAGGTGCAGACGTGAGGGGGTACTTTGTTTGGTCTCTTCTTGACAACTTTGAGTGGCTAGATGGATATAGCCTAAGATTTGGACTTCACTATGTCAACTATACTAATCTCCATAGAACGCCAAAATTATCAGCTACCAGGTATAAACAGCTCATGTATAACTTTCACATAGAGCTCGAAACACATACTGCCCAGAACTAGTGCAAGAAGACAATGCAAAAGGCAAAAACAGAGGCTTGTAAAGACGATTGTCGTTTTGGTCTTTGTTGTTGGAAGGCAGTTTTATTGTGCAATCAAACAAATAATTGTGCAGCCTGATCCTTGACTTCATATTGCACAAGTTAAGCTCAAGCCTAAACTTGTATTCACTCCAATGGAACTGCAATCATGTAAACGAGATTTATTAATTATGCAGAAATATTCTGTTGAAAGTTGAGTTCTCTCCATTTTTCCCATTTCATCTGTTAGGCTTCAACTTAATGTTCCAATATTCTACAAAATGCATGTACACTCCTACTCTCTTTAAAAATCAACTCTAAGAGAGCTCATGATTAAAAACTTCAGCAGATAGGATGGAAAAGTTATATTCAAGAAGCATAGACTATATAACAAAATCACTGACACTATTTCCTCCATGGCTTGGCTGCTATCTCCATAAAGTCTTAACACCAGCAAAAATGCTATTTAAATATATAAGAGCATGAAATTTTAATTGGACCAAGCATGACAGCACATTGTATTTACATTCCTCAAAATGAAAACTGGCAAAAAAAAAAATCATGAGCCTGAGATATTTATGACATGCTCTACTACTACAGTAAGATCCGCCGTTACACAGGGGGTTTGACTCATCGTCAAGGAAACACTACCATATCTGCAGACCATTGCTTGAGAAACTCCGAGAGTAGGATAAGGTATGGGGTACCTTCAAATGACCAAAATGTGCCGGTGCATTCCTCTTCATCATCCTGGTATTCATAGTTCAAGACTATTCCACAAATACACAAGGTAAATCAGTAAGTGAGCCTTTTACTTGAAGCTCATAATATGATCCCAGCACAGGCAGTTGCTGTCGATATATAAAGAAGTGAGTATCAGCTATATAGAAATAAGATGTCGTCTGGATGCAAGATAGCACACTGTACTTACTAAGGGGTATCAAATAAAAGATAGAAAATGTTTTCCTTCATTCCGAACACACCCAAATTCATGGTCCCGAAAAGTTCCTCTAACCCCTTAAGAGATAGAATCTGCTCTAGAATCTAGTTTACTGTGGTTTGCAAATGACACTACAATGTTTGGAAAAGTTGCAAATGGGATTGAATTACATTGCACTATCCACCACCGCCAATTTCTCCATCTAAGGTCTCAATCTCTAGCAGGATACTCCAATATAGAAAGTTCCATCATACACAAATGGAGATTACATCTGTATTTGAGAAACTTAATTTTGTCACTTCAAAGAAATCTGAGCATTATGATATTGGGAAGTAACAATGCACTTCAGAATTGAAGAGCCAGCATGTTTAGAGTACATTGAAAACCATTTGGATGTCCATTTCGACCACAAGACAAAATGTGATGAATGGATAGAGATTTAACTTTTAAGTCTGAAGAAGTAGGACTAAAACTTATAATTTCTGCTAAGCCATCAAATTTTCACTTATCAAAGGATCTCATTGTAAACAGAGGTTTCATCAATGAATGTCTGAAAATTGAAGGTGACTTGCCAATCACATGCGCGGTGGAACGCTGTATGTAACTCTTACATATCCCAACAAAACTTCACAGCCTATTATTACCTCTACAACTTAAGTATACGCTGTCTTGCAGACACCGTGACCAATTTCCTCTTTCTATCACCAATTGAGGCACCATACAAATGCAAAGCTTCACCAATGAGCGGAAGAACTATTCAGCTTAAAGATAATTATGTTTTATAGTGATTGCTGAATAAAGAAGTTCTTACCTTGTGCAGAAGAATTAGTCAGGCCTGCCACATTATTCTGAGGGAGCCAGGCTTAAACATTAGTGCAAGCTTTATCTACCTCCACCAGGGTGATCTGGCACTATAACAGTGCTTGCCGTCGTCCCACGAAATCTGGCATGCCTGAAGACCTACAGCAACACTAGGTTCCTTCCCATGTTGTGCTATCCACTCATCTATTGCAAGTGATTTATCATTTTCGTTTGTATATAGTTTTTTGTTCTTCCCAAATGGATTGCTCCCAGGAGTGACCATTTCAGCAATTGCAGCTGGCATATACATCGAGTCACCTACCACTGGCGCACTACAGGCAGCTAACTGTGCTCGAATCTGCAAATTATGACCATAAATCATCAGAAAACCAGTGATTCTCAAGATGCAGATTTTCAAACTGAAACACCCAATTTGAGAAAATCACGTTTTGGTTCCCTTTCACGTCTTCATTGTTTATAGATAGCAAAAACCAGAGATGAACTTGTAACAATAACTACCATTAGTAAACCAGTTTATTATGATAAATAGTTTAGTCATGCGCTCGCTCTCTCTCTCTTTAGACCTGTAGAACAGCGACTATGAAATACTTTTCCGAGCAAGTAACTTGATTTGAGATATTAGGCCTTTCCTGTCTAATACTTGCAGGAATAAAACCCGACTGGCAAGCAGGTCAAAAAGCTTGCACATGCAACTACTCAACTTTGAAACACAAAACTTGAAAATTCCTGAGGACAGATGGAACAAATACACGAGGGGAGCAGAAAACCGGAATTTAAATACCTGATGAGTCCGACCAGTTAGAAGGTTGATTTGGCACTCATATGCAAAGTCTTTCAAAGCCCATCCACAGTCCTCAAGGTTGTATGTGCTCTCGATTTCACTCCTAGGCCAGGGTACCTTCTTGCATTCTAAGACCTCAAGTTGGCACAATAACCATCCTTTCACAAAATCTGCAAAGCATAGGTGCCAGAGGAAATATGAGCACTTTTAAAAGAACATCCAACTTCTTATGGCAGACATCAACATCATGGGTTGTTCCTGGGCGGTTTGACATGGAGATGTACATATAACATATGATCCTTTCAACAACAGTTCTTTTGGGCGTTAGAAAAGTGAAAATTGAGAATAGCCACTAGCATAACAACATCTGATTAGTTATTTGGATTTGATACTTATTTTTCCTCACAATTCATCCAATGATTCTTAAAATCCATCTGTTATAACCTTTTATCCAGCTTAGAAATCTCAAATTTTAGTATTATCAAGTTCTATCTAATTGTATAAATGATAAATCTATAGCAACTCTCTCTCTCTCTCTGCTTACCTTCAGAAACAAGTCTTGGGGCCATATTAATAGGACGCATGTAGTGTGTAAGTATTCCAATAGGAACCGGAGCAGCAGCAAGAGCAAGATAAAGCTTTTTGACCTTCTTTTCCTGACAGATAATATATTAAGTTATCGAGAATACCAAATGGAACACTCCACAAAGGACCTCCAAGGGAAGGGGAACATGAAGTTGTTATTCCCTATAACTCTCTATCAAATCTTTTGAAACACTATATGCGACATAGAGGTGAATCTCACCCTGATTTTTCCATGAAATACTGAACAGTAATCCTTGCTCCGAGCCAGCACAACACTGCACAAATCAGAAATCATGACAACTTTTTTTTCTAATAAGTAAGAAATCATGACATACTACTTCACCTCTATGCTTGAATTTTGAAAAAGGAATTTAAGTGGATAAATACAGCCAATCATACCATCCTTCAGTGCAATTGTCAATCTGATGGGTAGTCAGCAGTGGAGATGAAAATCCTAATGCTCGAGTAGAAAATGTAGCACAGCTTTCTTCAATGTTATCTGTAGTTCCTCCTACCTAGGTTTAAGTTGTCAATATGCAAAAGAGTTAGCTTATTGGTAACGGAAAAAGAACAATAATAACTTTTTCTTGATGAAGAAAGAACAATAATAACCTAAACAACACAAAATTAATAGTAATAACTAAAAGGTAAAGATATAATGAGAGGAAGACCAATGTCAGTTAGAAATAATTTACTTGACAGAAATGACTATCAGAAAATATCAGCTAGAGGATTTCACTCAACAGAAAACAATATTTAATGAAGTCATTGTACTCACAGATGTACCAGCAGGTTTGTCCAGAATCACATAGTTGTCGGTTACAGCAATAATACGAGATTTCCAGTCAATGTCATAGCACCTAATCATATCAAATCTTACAACATTACCTTCTCACTCACAAAAACTCATGAGCCAAAGTAAGAATAGGGTTCAGTAATTACCTCGGAAAGCGCTTAGGGTGTACATGCACCCGCAAATAAGTTCCAGCTTCAACAATTTCATCAGCACGAGTTATACGAAAAGTTTTCTGAGCTTCACGTACAGTTTTCCCTTTGATTGAAGTTCTCTTCCTCAGAACTGATGGATCTGTAACTTCTTCATACACTTTAATTTGCTCAGGACTGGCAGTCGGAGGTGGCTTAGGACATACAAGTGCGTAATACACAGCCCCAAACTGTATAAGATCTTCCACATATCTTAACGATGAAAAACATTGGTCAAAATATCACTTAACTGATCCACGATGACTATCACTCAACTCATCAGTGATCAGTGATCACTCTCAGAGTGTAAATTAAAATAATATGCAGGAAAATAACAAGAAGAACAGGACACTAAAGAAAGATTGAAATTTACAATGGAGGAAGATCCAAAGCTTTACAAATATACTCTAGAACAGGCCCTTCTTTTGTGACGACAAGATGCTCAACCCTTGGTGGGCCATTCTGCAAAGGGCATGGCAGCAAGCGTCCATATCTAAGGTGGCTGAAAAAGTGAAATGAAAACAAATAGATCAGCGTAACAAATCATAGGAATCAAATTGGAAACTAGCCTGGTGGAGGTTGATGACATTGGAGACATGTCTCTGCCCCATCAAAGAAAATTGTAACATTATAAATATAAATTTAAATTTAAGTTGCAATACACTATCAATATAAGCTTCCTGATATTGTTTAGACTTTTTAATCTATATAGCCAACAAGTAAAGAAACCATTTTGCACCTCATGACCAGATAAGCCAAATTCAGGGCACATATACATGAGCAGCACTATTGTTGTCCACTCCATTGCCTCTATCAAATGAAATCAACACACATGAAAAAGAATGCAAAACTTCTCACATACGAATGCATTATTTGTCTTCTACAAATAAATTCAGATACAGATATGTTTTGCGGACATACAACATCAGTGAAGCTCGGATGCAATTATATCTTTTCTTTAACTTTTTTGCAATAACTATGGCGTTTGGACCAACTGGTGGCCTTTTTTAACTGTTTGTCCCGGATGAAACTGGCAAATAGCCATTTTTCGGACTGTTAATTAAGTTTTAGCGAGCGTTTTGTTTAGCCATTTTTTAATGCGTAAATAAATTTTGACAAAATACCCCCAAATTAGAACATGGAAAAACTCCAGGAAACTTTTACTAGAGTTTGAACATTTATCAGCCTGACCATGAATCGTTCCTCGAGTTTGAACTGATAAAGCTTTGACTCCATTAATTTATCAGTTTGAACTCCATGAATCGCTCCTCGAGTTTGAACTGATCCAGGTTTGTCTCCATGAATCATTAATCGAGTTTGAAATTGCAGCAAAATTTTCATACTTAGATTGTGATAGTTTGAACTCCATCGATCGATTGTTGCTGAAGTTTGAACTAACAAAAATTTGAACTCCCTAAATCATTCATGGAGTTTGAAACCACAGCAAATTCACATTAAGATTGTGAAAGTTTGAATTTCATGAATAATATATAAATGTTTGAACTCCATGAATCGTTCATAGAATTTGAAACTCCAACAAATGTTCAAACTCGCACAACGTGCTGGAGTTTCACTTGTCAAAGCTTCAAATTCCAACACAATGTGCTAGAGTTTCACTTGTCAAAACTTCGAATTCCAGCACCGTGTGCTAGAGTTGTTCCGTGTTTTAGGTAGTTTTTTTTTTAGAAAAAAAAAAATATTTTTCGCATTAAAAAGTAGCTACTTTCCAGTTACACTTGAAACAGTGGGTAAATTTTAATTGTCAGCTCAAAAACTAATCATCCCACCTAATTTTAATTTTTATACCTACTTAGATGGTTACACAATGATTTGAAGGGAAAAAAACCGTTTCAAACTGTTTTAAAATCCATTATTGAATTGTATGACCTCCTCATCTAAAAGCTTGAGCTAATATAGTTTACCTACTTAATTATGTCTTCGACAGCCAAAGATATTTTGGGGCCAAGCTAATCAAGAAGAATTTTTTAATGCATTTAAATACAGTGCACAAAATTGTCTTATAATAACTTTAAAATACAGGACACTGTATTCAACTTCTCCAACAGTTCAACAAATACACTACAATGAAAAAAAACAAGAATTACCCATTTGAGTAAACAGTTTGAGAAGTTGAATTGATATCAGACAGAGCAGTGGAGTGACAGCTAAAGCTTCTAATGCATGAAGAAAGGACCAATCTTTTATAGTGATTCTTGTTCTTGAGCAGGTGGCTACGACTTGAGGCAAATGTGTGCACCAGAGTGAAAGGGAAAACCAACCCATTTCTCCAATTGGGGGTCCATAATCGAGAAGCAATCAAACTGTTGGTAAAGATTGGAGTGAAACTGGAACTGGCAAAAGTCATCGCCTTTTGGGTTCTTGGAGGGTTTAAGGCTGATTGAACACACTGATACTGTTGCAAGATTTTGAGGGAAAAGGATTTTTTAGAAATTACGATTAGACCTCTATATTTTTGGGAAACTATATTCGAGTCCCTTAACTTTTTGGTAATGGACAAACAATTAAAAGGGAAAATTATGCTTTATGTACATTGGTGAAACATTTACACGCTTCATACTTTTATACAAGATTGATATATTATATATAATATTTTCCTCCTAGATATAATATAGTATAAACTGAAAATATAGTTACGTCACTCAATTATGAGTAATTATATATCAAAGTCATTCAAGTTTACTTTGTACCAATAAAATCACTTAACTTAGATTTTTCTCTTATAAAATCACTCATCCGTTCTTTAATGTCATGTAGACATATACTTCACAAATAAAATAGGCGGAATTCATCAGTGGCCTCGTAAAATTGACACGACTTTTTACTTATACACCTTAACTGAAGGTTGTTCATTTTAAACACCTCATGTAAGGGTTCAATGTGTCATTCTGACACTTTTTGCTGACTTAGCATGTTATGTGTGCTGCATGAAGTTTAAGCGCGTGATTGGCTTAAATTTTATAATTTTTTATTTTTTTTATTTCTTATTCTTCCTTCTCTCTCCTTCTAACACTTTCTTCACCCTCCACCACCACTTTGCCACTGCAACACCACCACTGTATATCCAACTTTTTCCTCTCTTGTCATTTCTTAATTTGACAAGTCGAATCAATAATATATATATCAACAAAAAAAAACGTAGATAAAAGGGTTAATTTTTGGGGTTGGAGCCCTAATTGTTCCTTATCTAAATAGAGAGAGAATTGGGAAAATTGAAAATGGCAAGTTGCAGGCCACCCACCATTTTTTTCTCCAACCTTGTAGATATAATTGATTTCTAAATTTTAAATCAACTTCCTTCATAATTACAATGAAGATGAATGTTACAAAGAAGATTCGTCTGTATTTATTTTCGTCTTTAATAATAGAACAAAAAAAAGATGGAAAAAATGGGATGAGAGAAAGGGGAAAGAGATATAGATAATGAAGAAGAAGAAACGAAGAAAATCAAAAAAGAAAAGAAAACGAAAAGAAATTACAGAGAAGAAAAATAAAGTTAGGGAAGTAGAAAAAGGTATATGAAGAAGACAAAGAACGGGAGTGGGTCATGGGGTTATAGATTCTGAGAAAAAAGTAATTAAAAATAAAGTTTTAAAAAATCTACGTGTCGCATATGAATTTATTTATTTTTTCATGTAGAAAGGTTTGATCACACGCACTTAAACTGAATTGGAGAATATAAAAAAATATCAAAATGACAGAATGAAGTCCTATTATAGGTGTCTAAAATGAACAAGGCTAAGTTGAGGTGTCTAAGTAAAAATTGCTGATAATTTTAGAGATTGTCACGAATGAATCCCGCCAATAAAATAAAATTAAAGAAGACCCATAACTTATAACCGATTCATCCACCAACAAATCAAAATGGATTTCATCTAAATTCACTCTTTCCCTCTATGCTTCTTTTATATCTTTCTTTAAAATTGGATTTCAAGATATTCATCTCACATTCTTCATATCTGAACCCAAATTAATTATTTTTCAACAATTTTTAAAGTTGAACGAGTCAAATAAATATCTTAAATAAGAAAAGAATGTTTTAGAAACAGATCAGAGGAAAACAAATTTCATTAGATTAGAGAATCCAATACTTTTGGACAAAAGTCAAACATGTTTTCTTTTTTCTTGAATTTAACTTTATAACACATTTTTAACACTATGAGGTCATTTAAAACTTGATTATAGATAACTATATATATTATTTTTCTTGATCAATGAAACCCATTTTGATTTGTGAGTGGGTAGATTAGGTATAAGATATAAGTATTATTTAATTTCTTTTTATTTGTGGAGTTCATGTTTACAAGCTAGGAATATAGGAAAATTTTTACTATGTGTGAGGCATGCCAACTCATACTTGTGTGAGGTAATTTTTTATTGACAAATAATAGTAGGTCCCACTTTAAAGCCATACATACCTTTATCCTTTATCTTCTTCCTTATTCCATTATTTTTTTTCACTCTCTTTCAAAATATTTTGTTTCTCTATTTTATTGAATCCTTTTAAAAGAAATTCTACTGAAAGTACTCATGTATCATTTTTGTGGCATATTGAGAATATTTTCGTATTCAAAAGTTTAATTTTGGAGAATGATTTTTGAAGTTTTCGGTTAGCCGATCTAATTAATTATGGGTTTTTTCTTTGGGGCGGAGGTGGGGGTAGAGGAAGTGAATTTTATTTTATTTTTTTGTGGTTAAATATGGATTTTGAGTAGAATTGTTCATAGTTTGTTTTGAGTTAGTTTTTAGTTAAAATCAAATCAATTTAGTCAATTTTTAATTATTAAAATAAATATAATAACATTTATCAATTTTCTTTTTTTTATTTGATTTTTTATTTTTTAATAATGGTATTTATCTCTTCTTCCCTGTCATTAGAAAATAAATTTTCATTATTTACTAACTAATAATCATTTACTATCCTTTTATAATGGTGATTGTAATTTTTGAGATCTATAAGCTTTAATTAGGTGAATAGATCTTATAAGAAATATAAAAAAAAACAGGGTAAAAGTCTCTTCTTCTTTTTTTCTTTTACATAAACTGATTTTGATTCATGTTATCTTTTTTAAAATAGGTTTAAGCCTAAATCTATTAGTCAATCACAGATAAATTAAAAGTAATAAAATGCTGATGAAAAATTATACAAAATATGTTAAAATTATTTATAAAAATTAGTACATTTCATATTTTATATTTCATATAAAAATTATAAAATCAGCCAAATCAAATATATTGTTTTTAAAAAAATAAAAAATAATTCAAACAAAACTCAAAAAGATATATTAAATTTATTTTTTTATCTAAAGCATTTTTTAATCAAATCATAGAGGAAAATTTAGTAGATCAATTGATTGACTACCTGAATTTTTACTTTGTTGGGCCATTTTGTAATTCTCTCCCCTATTTCCCTTCTCCTATCAACTTAAAGAATATATTAAAGAATTATGATGACGGAAGAGAAGAGCAAAGAAGAACAGTGGATTGGAGAATTGAGTGATGTGGTGGGTCCCACATATATTATAATGCTAATTAAATATTCCCCTCACACAACTACTACCAGTTGTGCCTCACCCACAATAAAAAAATTCGGAATATAGAAACTTAACAACTCTAGTTTCCTTGCTATTTTTCTCTTCCAAGATCCTCACCAAAGCACTTGTTGAATAATCTGCCTAATTAATTATCCCTTCTGCTAGCTTTTTGTTATCCTTTGAATATCCTCAACTTCTTTTCGTACCATAATAGATGTGGTATGCAATAAATGAACAAAAAATTATTGAATGCGTTTGCGTATTGCAAGTAAGAGTAAAAAGTTAGGTTGACTGATTAAGTAAAAACTCTGCAATCCAGAAACTGATTCTGCCTAACTGCATCTTGTTTATCAAAGGTTGATTGACTAAGTATATGAATTGTGTTCTCATTTAATTTGGATTGCAAGTAACATATTAATTCTTGATCAACTTCTTAATCAGCTGCAACCTACCTATCATTTATTTAGGACAAAAATTTTGCAATCCATGAATAAATTCTACTCAACATCTTATTTATCAAAGGATGGTTGAATAAGTATAAGAGTTGTGTTCTCATTTAATTTGGATTGCAAGTAACACATTAATTCTTAATTAGCTTCTTGATCAACTGCAACCTACCTAGACACATATAATATACGACAAAAACTTTGCAATCCAAGAATTAATTCTGCTTAACATCTTATTTATCAAAGGTTGACTAAGTATAGGAGTTGCATTCTCATTTAATTTGAATTGCAAGTAATCAATTCTTAATCAGCTTCTTAATCAACTGCAACCTACCTAGTTACATATATAGGACATAAACTTTGTAATCAAGGAATTGATTTCGCCTAACATCTTATCTATCAAAGGTTGACATTGTGCAATTATAGTATCATTCTTTTCCTTTCGTCATCTAGATGATCAAGACACTATAGCTGATTTGCATCTCATAATTATAATATTTTGTTATTGGTTATATTTGTATCAGCATGCTTCATAAGAAAGTATTTTATACTTTTTAAAGTATTTTTTTAATATTATTATATTATATATTTTATTAACGGGACGAATAACACTCACGACTTTAAGAGATGATTATCATTTATCAGGAAACATTATTCGTGCCGTGCCAAAACTTTTTGTATAGTCATTAATGCTATATTTTCTGAAAAGAATTGTCAAAACTAATTCCAATATCCTGTTTTTAGGTTGAGAGTTATTGTATATATGTATTAAAATAAATAAGTGAAGAAATAAAATTAAAATAAATTTTGCCTAACCATATATACGTGATCACTTTTAGAAGTATCTATTGCCATTTGCCAACTTTCTGTGGTAAAGAAAACTCACAAGTCCACAATTTCTGGTTTTAGGTGGAGTGGAACATGGAATGTGTAAATACGTGAAGAGATAAAAAGTAGTATGACTTAGTGCACTTTTATTTATCCACGTGAATAGATTTTGCATATCCTTTTAAAAAAAAAGGTTTTCTTTGGTTTCATATTACTTACCCAATATATTCCTTAAGAAAATTTTAATTAAAAGTGTATTTTACTAAATTAATCTTATTAATGATGTTTTCGAATTCTACACTTGACTACCATTGTTTTACGTAGTTATTTAATACTAATGATAGTATGAGAAAAAGTAATAAAACTTTCTTGATTTGTTATGAACAAGTAAAATGAAACATCTAATTTTAGTATAGGGGTCAAGTAAAATGAAATGGATAAAGTACTTTTTTCGGTTCAAAATAAATGAATTAATCCTTACACTTTTTGCTATGATCCAAAATGAATGTTTTGGATGAATTACATGTTAGTACTTAAGAGCCCAGAGGCGAATCCCAGGATTCTTAAATCATGGCCGTTCAACTATTTTTAATATTAAAATTGCTACTTAGATCGGGTGTTCTGTTAATATATTTGTATTAATAGAAATATACATTCCCTTTTTTCCAAATTGATTGACATGTTTTGATTTGACACGGAGTTTAAGAAAATAATTAAAAAAAACTTTTGAATCTTATAGTCTTAAATTAAAGATATGTCAAATGTACCGAAATATCTTTTAATCTTGTGGTCTTAAACATATGTTATGTGAAAAGTTGAAATTAAAGGGTTGCTAAAAGGGAAAAGGATCATTTTTTTTAAACGGACTAAAAAGAAAAATAGTCAAACAAATTAAAACGGAAGGAAAACTATTTTTTTTTTTTATATAAGTAATAGCGTTTGGCTCCAAAAATAATAGGTTCTTGAACAAACGTGTGGTGTTTTTGGTAACGGTCGTGAATTACAAGAAATGTGGCCATAATGCTGGTCTTTTTATTTTTTGGATTTGGTATTAATTAATGAAACTATAGTCAATAGTCGATATAGTAATGTATATATTAGTACTGAAAAACAATTGGTATAGTCCATATATAGTACTCGTATTATATTGGCTATTGAGCTTGTAATAACTATTAATAAACCGCTAATTAATTGTTGACTTTTGCTCATATATACATATCTAAATTTTGCGAAATTAAGATTTCTCGGTCATTTACTAAAATTTGCAGTTCCGCTTTTACAAATTAAATAACTCTTAGGATAATTAATTAGCAGGTTGAAATTATTGTTGCTAATTTTATACTTTCTTGTAGTGATAACAAGAGACGATCCAAAAGATGGAAAGAGATCATTTAGTAAAATTAAATTTCAAATATTGACCGTTTGTGATTATAGATGGTTGTTAGTAGTTTAATTCTGAAAAGGGATGATTATGTATTGTTAGAAATGCGATATAGTATCAGATCTTCTTGTAATTTAATTTATGATTTATTTATTTATTTATTTTTCTTGTAAATTTCTATATAGATTGTACGTCTGACCAACTTTTGTTGCTATATATTTGAAGTTGAGCTTCATCAAGGGACCACAATTTATAAATTTTGCTAGAAATATTTAGTTTAGGTTTATAACTAAATTTTAATTTTTTTTCCTTGCATCATATCCTCTTATATATAATTTTGGAATTTAAATATTTTTTTCTTTTCAAATAATTTGGTTCCATTCTAGTTCTTAGAAACTAGGTGCCTTGTGGAGTCATAAAAGAGAAAAAATGATAGTACTTGAGTTGATTTTTTAACTAGAGACTGACAAAAAAATAAATAAATTAGATGAGGAGGGAAAAAAAATACTATCAATTTGTGTGAATTATTGGTTACTGGTTAGATATGAAGATCAAATTGGTATAGTACAGTACCAATTTATTTTTGTTTAATTATTTTCATAGTTATTTTCTTAAAACTGTTTCCCCCATATTATTACTTTTTTGGGGTCAGAGATTGTTTCCCCATATTTGGAGGTTGAGTAGTAGAGATTGTCATTTATTGCTTTTTCGTGTAGAATTTACACTTTTTCACAACTAGTAAAAGACTTTTAATGTATTCGATTTAATTCATTCGATATACACACTGGCACACCTGTCCACTTAAAATTGAATTCAATAACCAAATTATTACTGTATTATTATTATTAAGTTGTATTGTACTAATCTTTTTCCTAATTATGATTCATAATTTTGTTTCACTTTACGGAGTTCTATGTTAGTGACAAATTATACTCCACTAGTCATCTGCCAAACTGTAACCCAACTCATTACATTCTTTTCTCTAGATATACAAACACATAATTAGGTCCAAATATCTTTCTTTTCCTTAAATACCAAAATTATGAGTATAACTTAAATCTAATTAATTAGGTATCGAATTTATACGTAATATGAATCAAAATGATGTATAATTTTATTTTTTTTCAAAAGGTCAAGTAGATGTCAGATATAGTTGTCCTCCTACCAAGTAACTACTAAAATATTTATGGCCAGGGTACGGAAATTAAATAGTAAATATTTCTGTTGGATATACAATCAATATACGACCAGTAGGTAGATAAACTCATTCACTCCGACCACCCTCCAAATTTTCTTTATAAACAAATAAGCTTTTCGCAATTACACACCACAAATTAAATTTCCTCAGTATTCTCAAGAAAGAAAGAAAGAAAGAAAGAAAAAATGGAAGTAATGGATATTCTATTACTTGGTTTAGCAATTCTCTTTTTTTGTGTATGGTGGAAATATTGGTCAGTAACTGGTGGTGGGAAAAAGAATTTGCCACCAGGGCCACCTGGTTGGCCATTGGTGGGTAATCTTTTCCAAGTTGTTCTCCAACGTCGTCCATTTATTTATGTTGTACGTGATTTACGTAAAAAATATGGACCTATTTTCACCATGCAAATGGGGCAACGTACCCTTGTTATAATCACTAGCTCCGAACTCATCCACGAGGCACTAGTCCAAAACGGCCCGCTTTTCGCGAGCCGCCCTCCGGATTCACCGATCCGGCTTATATTCTCCGTGGGAAAGTGTGCCATCAACTCGGCCGAGTACGGCCCGTTGTGGCGCGCTCTCCGACGGAATTTTGTTACGGAGTTGATTAATCCAACGAGGATTAAGCAGTGTAGTTGGATAAGGAAATGGGCTATGGAATACCACATGAAAAGGCTAGAAAATGAGGTTTCTCAAAATGGTTTTGTGGAGGTGATGGCTAATTGTAGGCTTACTATATGTAGCATTCTCATCTGCCTTTGTTTTGGAGCTAAAATTTCTGAAGAGAGAATCAAGAAGATTGAGAGCATACTTAAAGATGTTATGCTTATTACTGCTCCACAGCTTCCTGACTTTTTGCCAGTGCTCACACCGTTGTTTCACAGCCAAGTGAAAAAGGCAAAGAAGCTAAGGCAGACTCAACTTGAGTACCTAGTTCCTTTGGTAAGTTTAATAGTCTATTTGGACAAGCTTTTAAAAATCACTTAATTTCGAAAAGTATATTTTTGTCAAAGGAAAAAGTATTTTTTGAAAACAACCGTTTTGTTATTTAATTTGACAACCATTTTTGGCCAATATTAAAAAAGCAGGGGAGATTGAAACTACTTTTTTCCGTTTGTACTATTGCTAGTACTCCAAAACACTTATTTTTCCGTAAAAGCTTTGCCAAACATTTAACTCTCCGAAACAACCGCTTTTTATATAAAAATAAAAGTACTTTTGACTTCTTAAAAGCTTGGTCAAACAGGCTATAAATCATTAGATTTTTTATTACTTAATCATACACATTCCTAATGTGGATCTGATTCTGTTTTACTGGCCAAACATGTGAAAATATTTTTTGCTTTGTGGATGATAGTGAGATTTGAACCAAGGACCTCTCATTTGCATTGAAACCACGTATTAAATTATATTGTGTGACCATATTATCTAAAAGTTTAAGTTATTAGAGAAATCACATTTTTAATTACTTAACTATATCACGTCTCTCAACAGGTAAGAGACAGAAAGGCATTTGTGGACAGCAATGGAGACCCTAAAAGCAGCCAATCAGAAATGGTAAGTCCAATTGGTGCAGCCTATGTTGATTCATTATTTAGTCTTGAGCCACCTGGCAGGAAACTAGGAGAAGCAGAGATTATCACACTTGTTTCAGAAACAATAGGTGCAGGAACTGATACTAGTGCAACTGCACTAGAATGGGCTTTGCTTCACCTAGTAATGAACCAAGAAATCCAAGAAAAGCTCTACAAAGAAATAGTTGATTGTGTTGGTAAAAATGGTGCGATTCAAGAAAGTGATGTTGAGAAAATGCCTTATCTTGGAGCCATTGTGAAGGAGACATTTAGGAGGCACCCACCTAGCCATTTTGTGTTGTCACATTCTGTAACAAATGATACACAATTAGGAGGGTACAATATACCTTCTGATGCCTATGTTGAATTTTACACCGCATGGTTAACGGAGGATCCTAGCCTATGGAAAGACCCCGGCGAGTTTAGGCCGGAAAGGTTTTTGACTGGGGACGGAGTTGACGTGGACATTACCGGAATGAGGGGTGTGAAAATGCTCCCGTTCGGGGCGGGTCGTCGGATCTGCCCCGCTTGGTCATTGGGTACGTTACACATTAACTTGATGCTTGCTAAGATGGTTCATAAATTCAAGTGGATAACCATACCCGACAACCCGCCCGACCCGACAGAGACCTTTGCTTTTACCGTAGTGATGAAAAATCCACTCAAAGCAATTATTTTGCCAAGGATCTAATAAAATTTGAGGGGATTAATTGGATCGTGTTTGGTTAAATTTTCAGATGTGTTCATGTGGTGTACGATGTATTATAAGGTCTTAGGTTGCTTCTTTTTTAATGTTATACTACAAATTATCATGGATAATGTTTCTTCTCTAATTTGCTTTTGTTGGATGTCGTCATAT
Organism: Jaltomata sinuosa; assembly: GCA_003996215.1. NCBI lineage: Eukaryota > Viridiplantae > Streptophyta > Magnoliopsida > Solanales > Solanaceae > Jaltomata > Jaltomata sinuosa. Next base: position 462,793 of record QJPP01001372.1, read on the forward strand.
GGCCTCTCTAGATCCTAGACTAGAATTAATGGTGTGAGCCATAACATTATAGAGTATGTATTAATGAAAATCTTTATCTATATATGTTCACTTGGTGTGATGAAATAATTAATAATATAGTGCAGATTTCCTTATATGTATCAACAACAATTCTTATGATCATTAATAATGACACCAAATGCAATTTGGTTCAACTTTTATAGTACACCCTCCGTTGACTTTGACTTGTATATTTTGAACTTTGTATGACTTTTAAGAAATAATGATTAATAAGAGTATTTTATCATATATTAATGATGTTTAGTCTTAGATCTTAAAAAATAATTTGGAGAATAAGTACTTAATATTGACGGTAAAAACATTAAAAATATATTTTTCTCTTAATATGACAAGTAAAAGTAAAAGTAAAATGTGTGAACAAGTAAAAATGCACGGAAGGATTACCAGTAATTACACTTTAAACAATATTCTATGAGAATGGTTAATTAACAATCCACATCTCTTTTATTCTCTATAAGCATTTCATATGGTACAGTAAATAAAAAAAGTCTTCATAAATAAAAAGACTTGCAATCCTTAAAATGAGGCAAATTACTTATTATAACAGATAAATGTGATCTAATAAAGTAAAAATCCTTTATAAATGATGTATATTTTACACTATTATGATAAGCTAATTACAACAAGTAACTATTCACATAAACCTGATATAGTACTAATAGTAGTAACATAAAAGATGGAGTAAATAATTAACCTACTACTATAACAAGTTAAAATACTTTAATAATTTAATTAACAAATATAATACTAGTTTTACAAAGAATTCTCAATTTATATATTTTATTATTTAACTAATTAGTACTACTATAAATGGATCGCTCCATGACAAAAGAAAGTTTAAAACCGGGCCTGAATTAGCATTACAAGAGAACATGAAATTAGCTATGGAATTTATCTGTAATCCTTAACTAATTCATCACTAAAAAGCTCTTAGCTAATTGAAATATCTTATAATTCATCACTAATTCATAACTAGATGAGATTAGCATGTGATTTTTGTTTGTTTAGCTATGAAATTTTGTCCATCGCTAATTTTCTATTTTCTAGTAGTGATATGGAAGACAACCCGTCAAAGCTAATTAATGACTTCTAATACATAGTACTAATATTAATATATGGTGTCGTCCTACAACAATTTAATTAGGGATGGCACCTGTTTTTATGAAATTATACAAACAAATATTCATAGTATATTGTTTTTCATATCATTTTTGGTCTTCGATCACGACTCGTGAGTATTCTACTACTCCTTCTGTCCAATAATACTTGTCCACTATTGACTTTGCACACTTTTTAAGAAATCATAAACAGAAGAATAGTTTTATCATATCACCCTTTGAATATAATAAATACAATGTCTTGAAAAATGTAATAGAGAAATGACTCTAATTAATAATAAGGGTAAATGAGAAACTAAATGTAAAATTATCTCATGATTTCATAAATTGAAAAAATATTATTGAACATCTATTTTTAGTATAGTAGACAAGTAAAGATGGACTGAGAGAGTAATACCGAAAAACTTTCATAAAGCCTTCAACAACCTTCATTGAAGAAGCTTTATTGTTTTGTACTTGGTTTGGTCTATCATTAAAGACAAAGAAGCAAAAAAATTAAAGGTCACGAGTTGTGACACGTTCAATATTATTGGGTTGATAGATTCCGTATTGCTTAGCAGATTTTATAAAGTTCATTTGAATAATTAATATTAAGATTGTGACTAACAGGGATAGTGCATTAAACCCTTTTGTTGAAATATGATATGGTTCTATTCAGTGACAAAGACACGCTTCTCCTTTTTTTTAGTCCACTCTCCCTTAGAAAACGGAGCTGCTTGAAAGCAGATTTTTCAATTACATAGGTGACACCGATTTTATCGAAATAATTGTAAAGAAGTGGATATTGGATTAATTTAATTTCAAACAATCATTAATATTTTTATTAAAGTAAATTGTCTACATCATATTCTCTTCTCTTGAGGTGGGACCCTTTCCCTACTTTGCCGACGCAATCGTATTTTTAAGTAAAGATTGTCTAATTATTAAAGACAAGGAAATAAAGGTGACAATTTATCTATATATAGGATTATGATTCTGATAATGATAGTGAACATACGTCGTCAATGAAGGTTCTGCACAATTTTGGGACTAACTAGTATGTTTGTTTGATACAATTAAATATTTTTGAAACTTATGGATATAAGTTATATTTCATGTTTTTTCAAATAAATAAATGAAATATCCTTTACAAAATATAATCTAACATACTCCCTTTGTCCCAAATTTATATGACTCTCTTTTCTTTTTAATCAGTCTAAAAAAATAACACATTTTTATATTTAGTAACAATTTAACTTTAAAATACTTGTTTTACCCTTAATGAAATGATTTATAATCACACAAATACCTATAACTTATTTTTTACCATAAATTTTAAAAATCATTCTTTATTTTTAAATTTCGTGCCAAGTTAAACTAACTCATATAAATTGAGACGGATAGGGTATAATTTTAAAACTACAACACTCAATCTTGAGTCAAATCTGATTGTTTCAAAAAAACTGAGAATCTATGGCTTAGCTAATTAGCAGTACAAAAAGTCAGAGTTGAAGTAAATGATTTGTTTGGTAGTGGTTGGTTCTGAGTTCTGACTTGTTTCATTATGAGTGGAGCCACCTCCTTAAGTAGCAATAGATATTGATCTGCGGGCAGTGGCCTGCTAACATATACTCTCTCCGTCTCATTTTATGTGACACTCTTTATCTTAACACAATATTTAAAAAGAAGAATATTTTTGAAATTTATGGTCTAAAATAATCCTTAAACATTTGTGTGATTGTAAATATTTCATTAAGGATAAAAGAGAAATTTCAAAGTTAATTTTTTTTCTAATTATAGAAAAGTGACATTCTTTTTGCGATGAACTAAAAAAGAAAGTGTGCTATATAAAATGGGACGGAGGGAGTAGTAAAACAATCTATCTATTCATACTTCCTCCGTTCAATATTAGTTGGTCACTTTTTTTTTACACGTATTTTAAAAATCATAAATAAGAAGGTAATTTTACTAATTTAGCCTTTAAGAAATTTTTTTAGGGCTTTGCAAACAAATGTTCACACTTTCAAAAAGAATTAATTGTAATGGTAACATGAGAAAAATTTAATTAATTCTCTCTTAATTTATAGCCTGTTTGGCCAAACTTTTAAAATCAGCTTATTTTGAAAAATATTTTTTTTTAAGTGCTTCTCAAAAAAATATTTTTGGTGAGAATCAGTTTGTGTTTGATCAATAAATTTTAAAAAGGACTTTTGAATAACAATTAATGTTTGACCAAATTTTTTAAATGAGTTTTTAAGTGTATTTTTTCTCAAAAGTGCTTTTGGAAAAAGTACTTTTAAGAAAAAAACTACTTTCTTTTGCTTCTGAAAAATAGCTTTTGCTATTCCCTAAAAACAATTATTTTTTCCCAAAAGTTTAGCCAAACACCTCACTTTTGAAAAATAAGTATTTTTTAAAAAAAATAAAAGAAACACATTTTAGAGAAAATAAGTTTGACCAAACAGACTATAAATAAGGTGGATAACTAATACTCCATAAAATAACTATTTTTAGTAAGGTGATCAAGTAATATAAACCGAGGGAGTACCAAATTAATTTTTTTTCAGTTTATTACTTTGAGATAATTTTATATCTTGGGACTTGGGTTATAAATGCTGCCCCATAAGGAAAGAAAACATAGGGAGATGGTCTTTAATTACTCATTTTACTATTTTTGGATGGGCAAAGATTGGACTGTTCATTATATCAAAAAAAACTAGTTGACTTCCAGTTATTTTAAGCAACTTCAATTCTACTACCCAAAAAATAGAACTTGAATTCTGATACAGAAAAAAACATAGTTTAGAATAATAATGTAAAATTTAAAATTAATATATTTATAATAGATTAATTTGATATAATTTATAATTAGAACGTAAAATATTTTAATATTATACGTAGTACAATAAATAGTCATAGGACTATATATTTAAAAATTATCTATGTACATGAGTTAGTTGAGAAGAGATTACTATAATCTTCTTCAAATTCTGATGCAATAAGGGATGAATATTAAAACAAGCTAATTTCTGATAAAAAATTCAAGGGAGATTCGTTGGAAATTTTCTGATCGACTTTTCATTGAAAATCCTATATTTTTTTATAGATCTTTATCGAAATTTTCCTTTAAAAAATTGCTTGTTTTTAATAGTAAATTTACCTTGTTAAGGATCGATGTCTAGACTTCATCATATCATATGGTATGAAGTTATGATATGATGAAGTTGAGACAAATACCAGCAAGTTTTTTAAAAGTGAACTGCATAGAATTATTACTTTTCAAAATTTTGCTTCAAATCAAAAAAAGAAAGTCTACGTATACATTTTAATTTTTAACTCGATTTGATGTTTACGATCGTCCAACCATTTTTTTTCTGGCGTTAAAAAAAGTTAGAAAATTATTTTACGATTTAGACTCATAGTGACCTAACGTTTAATTATGTCTTGCACTAATGTACAATTTATCTGGCATTAAATCTTTTTGGTCTTTATCATAATGATAATAATATCTATATAAAATTAATTTTGAATCACATTTCACGTGACTACTCATGTCTAAGGTTTTATTGTTAAGTGCTTATAGTAAAAGTTTTGTACACTGGTATTTTCTTGCTATGTATATATTGAGTATTTCTATTTGAGATTATTATTTTTCTCTAGAAAAACTGCATATAACACTGTTGCCTCTTAATTAGAAATTAAAGTATACGGTCTCTGACTCTCTGCCAAAAAAAAAAAAAAAGGCTGACTCATTTTATTTTTTTTGGTCTTGATTGATTGGAAGGACAAAGATCAGCTCTTAGCTACTCTCTCGTCCATTTTTACTTGTTCAGTAGAGTATTAACTTGGCACATCCTTTATGAAATAATTAATAAAATAATAATTTTATTTTATTAATTTTTAAATATAATAAATATAATATTTTAGAAAATAACTACAATTAATAATAAGAATAAATTAAATTAGGAACTAACACATAAATTATCTCTTGATTTTTAAAATTAAATAAATAAATATTTATTTTTAATATAATAGTCAAATAAGAATGGATGAAGAAAGTAATAATTATCTCAAGAAAAAATAGTTGAATTTCAAATTCAATCACGTACATGGAAAAAATTTCATAGGGATCTACGTCTCATAAAGGTAGTAGTAGTATACGTAGCCACAGAATATTGAGCAATTTAATGAGGAAACTAGCTACTTCTTCAATTTCAATTTGCTATTTGGCACGAAATTTAAAAACACAGTTTCTTTTTTAAAAAAAAATATGATTTTAAACTAAGAATATATAATATGTACTAAAATATTTAATTTTATAATTTTAAACATGTTATTTGAAATTTAGAACTAAAAAATTGCCAAAATAAAATAAAAAGATTTTTTTTTAAAATAGACTAAAAAAAAAGTGAGATAATTAAATTGAAACGGAGAAATTACTACTTATTTGGTAGTTGGTCAAGTAATCAAGTTCCCCAAACAGTCTCATGGAATAAATGTGTGTGTCACATCTAGTTTGGCCCATTCTGAATAATTATACTCCTTCTGTCCTATGTTAGTTGATCACTATACTAAAAATAATTGTCCCGTATAAGTTGGTCACCTTACTAAACAAAAAAAATATGAGAAAATGCATAAGGTATCCCCTAAAGTTGGTCGTGATTTGAAAGTAGACACCTAAACTTTACGGGGGTCCTATCACCCCCTTATTCTTGTTCAAAATGACATAAATATCACCTTTTGTGGCCACCGCCACTTTTAAAAAGTCAGTGTATTACACACATCAATCAGATTATGCCACGTCATTTCTTTTTATGTTTTTATTTACTGTTTTTGTTTATCCTTTTCTTTCCTTTTCCCCTTTTATTCACTCTTTTCATTTTATATTTTTATTTTTGTTTTTATTTTTCTATTCTTTTCTTCAATCCTTCTTCTCCGACAACGTCAACACCATCTCGACTGAAAATAAAATAAAATCACTAAATTAAAATCATCAGAAACCATCATCGAGTTCATCACAAACCCACCAAAGATCCAAAATCTGAAAATCTAACTTACCATCCAATCAAAAATTAAAATTTGTAGATCACCACTAAATTCACCAAATATGAATATTAAAGAATAAGGAAATAAAAAAATGCTATCAAATCGAGCTGTCATTGTAAATATTGAAATCTTTTAAATTTTTAATTTTAAAAATCAAAGAAAAAGTTATGATGCAAAGCCACAAATTTGTTTTACATATTAAGTCTTAATTTGTTGTAATAGAAAAAGAAAGAAAGGAAAGGAAGAATAAAAGAAAGAAAAAATGGGATGAAGAAGGAAAATTATGGTGAAAGTTGCAAGAGATGTAATGGAAGAAGAAGAAACAAGAAAGGGAGAGAGAAAGGAAATAAATGGGAAAAAATCAAGAAATGGAGGAAAAAAGAATTTAAAAATAAATAAAGTGATAAAAAAATATTTCTACCATAAGAGATGCTGGAAAAAAATTTAAATATTGAATTTCAACTTATTTCACGCTCTATTGGAGAGTGAAATACACTCTTCACGTTATTTAGGGTCATAAGCAGGAATATAATCATCTTTGAACAAGAATAAGAGGGTAATAGGACCTCCGTGAAGTTTAGGTGTCTATTTTCAAATCACGACCAACTTTAGGGGGGACTTTATGTATTTTCTCAAAAAATATTAATTAATTTTTTCTCATATTACCTTTGCAATAACTTCTTCTTTTTGAAAATATTTACACTTGTTTTTAAAGTTCCAAAATTTTTTTTTAAGAGTTGAATTAGTAAAACTACCTTCTTATTTATAATTTCTTAATATTTGTGTAAAAAAAAAAGTGACCAACTAATATGGAACAATGAAATATCTTGTAAAATTTTCACAACTTAATGTTCGAGAGAATTGAAAGGTAGATCTAACTTAGGGAAGCTACATTTGGACGGTCAAGATCCTGAGTTGAAGTTGCTTTTACGTAGAATATGAAAATGAACTTTGTATATATATGAGTTGGGCTAGGGGTGAGCATGGTATGGTACGGTACGGTATTTGAAACTTCAGTTCAGTAATTTTAGTATTTGATTTTTAAAAATACAATATTTTTATCATACCAAACTAGTTCGGTATGATTCAGTATTTAAAAGTTCGGTTTCGATATCTTGCGATATGGTAAATCGGTAACCATAGTTTGTTCAACTTCGACTAATTTATGCTTGTACAATAGTAGAGAATTATTACTTCGACTTTTCAAAAAATGTCTCAATTATATCATATCAACACATTACATATGTTGAAATATATATTCAAAAGAAGGTATAACCAACTCCCTTTGTTAATCAATTATACAACAAAATATTTCAATCATGATTAAGTAGTCAAAGTTTCAATGTCTAAATATTTAGTTTTATACTAATATTAGGTTGTATATTTACTAGTATTTTAATAATATATAAATTATTTATGCAATTATATACTTCGGTATGGTATTCGGTATTTCGGTATATTGTTTATAAATACCGAATACCATATCAAATACCAAAAAAAAATGCATACCTTATACCATACCAAATACCATAATATACAAATCACGGTATCAAATTTTTTGATTCGGTATGGTAATTCGGTATATACCATATCATGTCTACTCCTAAGTTGAGCTATAGATAATCCGGTTAATGTTGATTTGGGCTAAATATGCAAATCAGTTTGAACTAAATAATGGATCGTAACTCATTTCGTCTAATTCAAAGCGAAAACGTTAATACTATACGAGACATGATGCCCTTTGGTGGAAGCTAATGAGTTTTTTTAAGATGTAGATATTGTGCATATATTCTCAGATATCTTGGAATATGATAGCACATAATTTAGCTAAATTTTCTACTTCGTTATTACATAACCTTACTAGGATTTCTAGTTTTCCTAGTTGGATTATAACTAATGTCATAACATCATTTAACTTTTTGAGACCTTTTATGCTTTGATATAGTCAAGTTATTGGTTGTCAAAAAAAAAAATAGTTGCCTTAAAATCAATTTCATACGAACAAATTTAATTTTTTTATAAAACTTCAAACAATATTGATGATGACCAAAGAAAGTATGACACGTGATGAATTCAAGGGAAGGCACCTATTTTAACGGAATTAAACAAACCATGACATCCAATTTTATTTATTTATTTATTTTCATTTCTTTTTGGTTATGTTTTGGTCACAACTCTTTAACTTGGAAATGGGGCTATGAAAGATGAGTAAGGAAAACTTTCATAAAGCCTTCAACAACCCTCACTCAATAAGCTTAATGGTTCTATCTGTACTTGGTTTGGTCTATTTATTTAACATAAAGAAATACAAGGTCACGAGTTATGACACAATGGGAAAAGGGTCAAATTTGAACTTTTACTAGGCAAAAAAGATAAATTGTATCCTCTTACTTAGGGGTGTGCAAAAACCGGTTTAACCGATAAACCGAATCGATAAAAATATTATTGGTTTATTGGTATTGGGTTATTGGGTTAACGGTTTTTAAACGGTTTTGTAAAAAAAATTATTGGGCTCTCGGTTCAGTATCGATTTTAAGGTTTTAGTTAATGGTTAAACCGACAACCCAATAAGATTATATTTAGATTATATTTTTATTCATAATTGTATAATAGTGGCTTTAGATTTTAAATATATACCCTATTATTTTTTGCATTTTATAGTTGTTGTCTTAGTGTTGTTGTTTTCTTTCTAAAGTCATTGGTTTGATAGCATTCTACCTATCAGTGTTGCTTTTCTTTTTGAGAAATTGCTACTGTTGCTATTGTATTCAAGTTTTCTACTTAATAAGAAAGAAAATAAGTTTATTTTAGTAATAACGTATTTGAATTTGCTTATGCTTGTAATTTGTATAGATGTTTATGCATGAAAGTAGTCTATATATGAAGAAGAAAATAAGAGAAACCAAAAATATTATAGGAGCATTTTCTTATCGGTTAAACCGATAACCGAACCGTTAAGGACCAAAAACCGATTAACCAAAAACCGATAACGAATATCTTATTGGTTTGGTTATCCGTTTTGCATGTTTACAAATCGATAACCAATAAACCAAACAAATAATATACAAAACCGAACCGAACCGACCGATGCACACCCCTACTCTTACTATTCCATCAAAAATAACTCAGCCATTATTTAAATAATTTAAATATATTCCTTTTTCGTTAGAATTGTTCAAGGCGAATGCTCAATCTTATGTGATACTGAGTGATATTTTATTCTCAGTGAATGATTTCGATCAAAGTAAAAGTAACCGTAAAAAGATGCGAAATTTTTCTGTACATGCTACCTTATAGTGTTATTTACCTATAAAAGATTTGTTTGATTTGTCCATTAATTGGTATAATGATAAGTTCAAGGGCTTTCAATGGCTGATTTATGCAAATGACACTTTTTGAGCTCACCACTTAGATTTTGTCCATTTTTTTGAAAAAAAATAGTAGATACTCTTTCAAATAACGTTAAACTCGATTCTCATGTTTGATCATATATTTCTCAATTTTTCAAACAAAATTGAAAAGAGACCTTTAGATTCTGGTCTAAAAGAATCATAAATTCTAAGAAAAATAAAAAAAAAGGGATCATTTACCTAAATAAAAGGAAAAATTACGCGAAAACTTTCATGCTTAATTACATTTTGTAGCTAAGGTTTAAACTAAATAGTTAATTATTTTTTTGTATTTGTATATTTTGGGGCTCATATACAAATCTTTAATTTTTTATTTTTTTAGGGGGGGGGGGGGGGGGGGGGCTCTCTAATTTTGGAGCTCATATACAAATATCTAAATGTTTGTATTTGTATACATAGCGAATTTCGGGACTCATATACAAATCTCTAAAGCGAATTTGTATTTGTATATACAATCTCTAATTGTATATTTATCTACTGAAATGTAGCTACGTCCAGTAATTAGGCAAACTTTAACTATAACGCCTCATTTATTATCTAATATTAGCTATTTTTTAAATTTTACCTTTGCTGACTATGCCAAAAACGGACAACTAGTAAAAATATCTGAATTTGCATACAAGCAGGTGTCTGCAATCTTGATTGAGGACTAATTGGAAAGTATGACTATTCATCAAAGTCTAATTAATATGCAATAATCATCGTAAAAAGTTGGTGTTTGAAAATAATGTGAAGTGAACAAAAGTCGAAGTAATGTAGAAATGGACACAAATCAAAGATTGGCCTCAAGAATAGGCTATTTGTGCAAATAAACCATTAAACGCCTAAGCTACTCACGCATAAGGCCCAAAAGCGCCTAAAATCGTGGGCTAGAGTTTGAGGCTCACCAATTTATTGGGCTAATACTACGTGGCATACAGCTTTGGTGGATTTGTAACATGAAGCATTGCAAAAACAACCAAAAGATAGTCAAATAAAAATTCTCGAGGGGAATCTTAGTGGGCATTTGACCATGAAAAGTTTTTACTTTTTTCTAGAGTTGAATTCTGAAAATGGTGTTTGATCATAAAAAATTAGAAAATTCTGGAATTCAATTTGAAGTTTAATTCCGGAATTTGAAAACTTGTTTTCCCTTTTTTCACTCCACTTCTCTCACAAAAATTCAAAAACAATTCCAATTTATATTCATGGTCAAACACAACTCCAACTCCAACTCCAACTCCAACTCCAATTTATATTTGATTTTCATGACCAAACGGAGCTTTAATAGCTCAGTTAGTTGGTTACATGAATTTTTACCTTGTTGGAAAGGGTTCAATTTCCCACCTTATACTCCCCTCTCGATGTCCCCTTCCCCTGCCCCCAATTTTTTTAAAAAAATTCTCAAGGAACAATTCAATGATCCATATATCACAAGTTAAATCGAAACGTCACAAGTTTGAAATCAATTTGACCTTTTATTTAGCTATTACTTGAGTAAAATAGAATATGAGAAACTAATAAAGGATTAGAATTTATCACTACGTGCTTTGAAGTTAAGATTAATACATAGTGTTGTTTGATTTTCTTGTCAATATCTCTAAGTGAAGTTGCAAATCTAACCCATTATTAAAACAAGATGGGCAAACATAACCACAAAGAATTAAGTGTTGTGTAATCACACTTGAGGGGAGTTTTATGTAGTTATTTCTTTAAGTTTTTTGGTTGACTTTGTAAATAAATTTGTCTAAGTTGAGTAACTTTATTGATATAAAATGCTTATGACTTTATTAAAGAATTAGTGAATTTGATCGATAAAAATGATAAATATCAATAACTTTATTATATATATATATATAGGAAAAAATTGAAAACTCATACAGGAAAAAATTTGGTTAGTAGTTAGTAGTTAGCAGACTTCAAACAAAGTTATAAGTTACTATTTTGAACCAAAAAAATTAAAAACTTACGACAATCAGAAATTCATATAAAATATCAAATAAAGAGATCATGTAGAAAGCATACAAAAAAATAAATAATAAACTAATATTATTCTTATGACCTTAATCATTAAAACATAGAAGAAAATAATATAAAATCAATACACAATCTTTCGAGCTTTTGTTGACATCACTCTCATAAGTCAATTACCATTTAATAGCCTTAATCTTATTTTTCGAGTTAATCTAAAACACAAATATATATAATAAGTATAAAAAATATAATAATAATAATATAAAAGGCTATGTGATAATTTCTACAAAGTCTTAACATGTTTCTATTTATAGGGAACTACAATATTACGGAGTACCAAATAATGTCATAATATGACTACTAATTATTTTAGAGGTTATGATAATAAAATATTGTGAAAGTAATAAAAATAAATATCATAAGTTTTACATTAAATAAATGACTTTTTAGTTTTTTAATATTGAAAAAAAAAAAAAAAAAAAAAA